>CM032065.1:32061591-32466380 GCA_018831715.1 Matsumurasca onukii
ATCCCTCAGTGGAAATCATTAGCGTCAGAAGTCGGGAAATATTTGCGGAGAGAAAAAGGTATATTTAGCGGAGAAGTGAAGGAGAGTGGAGGTAAACGCTTGTTAGCCGAGTCTGCCTCAAGACTATCGATTGCACGAGGCTCAGTAAAGTTCAGAGTGTAGTGAACAGTATCATATACTTCATACATCTTATATGCTTGTGTAAAAATATCGATAAGCTCGACCCTGCTTTGCAAGTAGTCAACTGTACGCTATATCGCCCACATGGCAGAGAGCACGGAGACATGTGGGTGTGTGACGTAGTTGTGGCAGAGAATCTGGGTCGGTTTTCCCATTGACGAATTTCATTGATGTCCACAAAGTATAGTTGTTGTTGCCCAAACATTGATACTGTGAGAAAAATGATTGTAAGAACTATTCAGGAACCTAGAAGCTCTTAATTTGATTTCTCTGCTGTACAGCATAGTAAATAGTAGCTCAACTTCCAATAAAGAATGTTTGTCAAGGTTCAGTTATAATCTCTATTTTAACCCAATTAAGAAAAAAGTCTACGTTAATCGTCGATTATGTTTACAACGCTTGACATACAACAGTCATAAACTATAAAAGACAACGCAAAGATATATATTTAGGCACCAGTAATTGCATATTTCTAATTTTGTGAAACTTCAATATTTTTATTGTTTAAACTCATTGTAAACTACATGCTTAGGATTTTCTAAAGCGTCCATCAGCCTAGATGTATCATTTTTCCAAAGGTTGTTCACAAAAACATGATTTAAAACATTTTAAAGATGTTTGGTTCGTGGTTTGGCCGAAGATGCAAGCATCGTTTAAACTCAATATTGATGAAGTGGTTGTTGTTTATACAAAACAAAGAGATTAAACAAATTCAGTTCTTACAAACAATTTTAAAAACATATATGTTCTGTACGTCGTAATCCTTTCCTTCTTCAACAGTCACGAAGACGTTCGCCTGAATATAGCAGGCTTCTTTCAAGATTCTCTTAACAGAATAGGAATCAGAAAACTCACACACCCTTTGTGTACGATCACAAATCTACGGTTCTGAAATGTATGTCAACATTTGTGACAGTGTAGAAGTGAACGTGAATGCAAGGAACGAGTTCAGTGGAGCACTCTGGTGACAACAAGCGTTACTTTATCGATCTGAGACCAACTTAGTACCTTTGTAACCTTTGCCTCCCAACCTGACTTACTTGCTGCTCCGTTCCCACCATTCAAAACTGCGGAGATACGCACTTTTTGCACGTTAAACTGTGATTTTAGAGAACTTTTCATGGGAAATAGAACTGTTTCAATCGCAAGAGAGACGAAACGTAAAACGGAACTTGGCTTCAGGTTTTTTTATCCAGTTGTAGAAATTTCGCTAGGATTTACAGTAGGCTACTCGTCGGCTATGTCGGATTTGAAGTTGTTTGACTAGGGTGATACGACTTGTAGCAGCTTGCTTAAAAGTAATTGTCAAAACTGAACAATCAATTACGATATTCTTCAATAGGAAAAAATTTAGCGTTCATTTGCTGTAGAAAGAAACATGTTTTAACTTAGAAGAAGTCTGTATTAGAAACTTCAGTACTGTTAAGGCTTCGAGAATTTCATTTTTAGGTACAGTAAAAAGTAAATATTTAATTACTAACTATTTTATGGTAAACAATTTGTCTAGAGCATATATTATCTCATAATCTATCTAATAAATCTCCGGACCCGTGAGTTCCGTCTCTGCAGTCCTCGATGACAAATTTACTAGAGTGAGCCTGCGGTAACGCTAGTTAAGGGTGGAGTAGATCTAATAAATATAGAGCACTAAAATGCGAGTAAAGGTATATAAAACGGGCGAGACCTCCGGATTAGTCAGGTCTATACTCGTACCTTATTAAGAGGCAAGAACTACCTTTTAAAGCCGTTAATTAAATCTATTATATTGTCTGCACATCACACTTCACCATCCAGAGCTGAGGGTTTTCTTTATCCATCTGATATGTGAATCCAGTTTTCAAGAATAAATCTCCAACCCAAACTCATTGTCCTCACTTGGCTACTTCCCTTGATCTCGTGAGAAAGAATTCTCCGACAAAAACCAGTTTCTGAATGAACAAGCTTTCAATTCAATTGTAAAAACGCCATTGAGAAACCTCCACAAAGAGTCACAGTAGCGTCTACTCTCCCGTATTTCATCCACATTCTTGGCTCCTCCCTATTTTACTGGAATATTTATTGCGATATGGTATTTAATAAAGCTTGGATGCTCGTAACTTTTCGAGACGACAGGAAAAGATGTTTTCTGCCTTGTATTGTGGCTTATTGTCAACGTAGCCGCTTCAAAAGACATGCCTTTGATGTATCTTCTTTTTCTCAATATCGGAGTAACGATTGGTAAAAATCAAACTGTTGTTAAATAGACCTTTGTAGTCTGTTACTTTTGGCGTGAAATTACCTTGAGAAATTAATTTAAATATATTGTCTTTCTTTGTGACTTTTTACTTTAATTTAGCCTTCCACTGAAGAAAGTCAAAATATCAGTACCAATTTCAAGAGTAGAATAAGGATGTCTTCTGAACTTAGTTCTCTGCGTGATAGATCAAAAGAATTGTATGTCATCAGTAAAACTCAGACTGGTCTAGTCATGAGAGAGTAGAGTATCGTAGGCTGAAACGTTTGTTCAGAGTCAAGATCTAATAAATATAGAGCACTAAAATGCGAGTAAAGGTATATAAAACGGGCGAGACCTCCGGATTAGTCAGGTCTATACTCGTACCTTATTAAGAGGCAAGAACTACCTTTTAAAACCGTTAATTAAATCTATTATATTGTCTGCACATCACACTTCACCATCCAGAGCTGAGGGTTTTCATCCATCTGATATGTGAATCCAGTTTTCAAGAATAAATCTCCAACCCAAACTCATTGTCCTCACTTGGCTACTTCCCTTGATCTCGTGAGAAAGAATTCTCCGACAAAACCAGTTTCTGAATGAACAAGCTTTCAATTCAATTGTAAAACGCCATTGAGAAACCTCCACAAAGAGTCACAGTAGCGTCTACTCTCCGTATTTCATCCACATTCTTGGCTCCTCCCTATTTTACTGGAATATTTATTGCGATATGGTATTTAATAAAGCTTGGATGCTCGTAACTTTTCGAGACGACAGGAAAAGATGTTTTCTGCCTTGTATTGTGGCTTATTGTCAACGTAGCCGCTTCAAAAGACATGCCTTTGATGTATCTTCTTTTTTCTCAATATCGGAGTAACGATTGGTAAAAATAAAACTCTTCTTAAATAGACCTTTGTAGTCTGTTGCTTTTTGGCGTGGGAATAACCTTGAGAAATTAATTTGAATATATTGTGGAGAAAATTTGCAAAACAAAAATGAAGGTGTACGTCTTGAAAATTGTAATTTCATAAAATGAGTAGGTTTTAACTATAGTACACGGTATTTACCTCTTTCTTTTATGGGTGTTGAAACGTTTAGAGTAATCCTAAACTAATGAAGAGGTATATTAAAACCATTGTAACACAATGTTGAAATTAATACCACTTTTAGACTAAAATTACTGTTCCTAATTTATTTACTATATCACTTAGCTTAACTTACCTTTTTAAAGCAGAAAAAATTAAAATGTTCCGTCCAGTATCTCCTAATTCGGTAGTTCTTGCTATTGCCACCATCATCTGTTACACATCATTGTATCTAAAACCTCAGTTTAGCTTCTATTCTGGGATGATAAAAAGTACATTTACTCACCTGAAGGTATATGAGATCTTGTTTGTCGCTTGGGTTGCTTGTTACCATTAATTGCTTGTTAACAATTTATTGCGATCTTAACCTTTATGAAGATGTGGATTAACACTTTAGTAACTCATGTTAAAAAACCTTGAAGTTAATACTACCTTCAGTTTAAAATTGGGTTCTTCATTTATCGTCTAGCTTATTTAACCTTTTTAAAGCAGTGAAAATCCAAAGTCACCGTCCAGTGTCTCCCAATTCCTTAGTTCTGGAGATTGCAACCCTCGTCTTTAACATAACGGTTCAGCTTGTGGGATTATCATGATTAAGTTCGCCTCTCCTGAAGGTATATGAGATCTTGTTTGTCGCCAGGGTTGCTTGTTACCAACTACGGTCACTGTCAGGAGAACTGAGATGAGTGTCTTCTCGCAAACACCACTATCCATCTCACAGCTAAGGCATCCATCATTTGTTTCACTTTAACTGAGCGCCCACGATTACGAAACAATTTATGAAGCTTTATGTACTTTGCGTGTTTACTTCATTGAGAAAAATGGCTTTCTTCTCTCGCTTTCCGTGTCGACAAACTCCCGCTCGCTTCATATCAATTCTGTTCTATTAAATTTTCCATCGTGGCTCTCGCTGCTGGGAAAATTGTTATTTTGGGCACTTTTGCGTCAAAGCTGTGTTTTATTTGTTGAAATAACTGAACAATTTATTTGTTTGTTTATTTTCCAATGTGCTAAGAGCTATGCACTTTAGGCATCTCTTTTATCATTGTACCTTGAGAATTCATTTCCCCTTTGGGAGAGAAAAATTGACAATTTTAACTTCAACACTTGTAAAGTATACATTATAAATTTACTAACGGTTGAAAATGTACTATGTCGGTGTCATTACTCTACATAAAAATCTATGGACCTTTCTACTGATTACTGTGTTTAAAACTACACAACGTTTCGAGAGGTATGAAAACTCCTCTCGTTATCAAGTTAAACTTAGCCTAAATCATGTTCTAGTCCTGAAAACGAGTACACTTCAATACAGAAACAAATAACATTATCCACTTATATACCTGTTTTTCAACAGTAACAAATAACAAACCGATATTTTTAACCAGTGTAGGTTTCAGAATTACAACATTATTGAGGTTAAGTTTCTTTTGATAACGAGTGGAGTTCCCATACCTCTCGGAACGTTGTGTAGTTTTAAACGCAGTAACCGGTAGACAAGTCCGTCGATTTCTATTTAAAAGAAATTAATTATTTAATAGCTAAACCGTGTGTCATTTGTAGAAAATTAAATAAATTAACAGTCTATTTTGCAAAGTGTTTAAATTATTATAACACCAAAATTTGGTTCAAAATATTTCCCGCATTTTAACAACGTAACAGTGCTGGACTTAACGAAAATAGCATTTTCACTATGAACTATTACAAACTACAGCATTCCTTCTCGCTATATTGAACTGAGTTATGTTACTCGCTAACATGTATAATTATTGTCCAAGTAACAATAAATTCAGAAACTTATTCTAAAATATCAGTCCACGTAAACACATGTTTCTGTAAACACAAACCTTTGCTCGTTCGCACAAAGCATTAATGATACTTAACAAATGTGGTCTGATAAACAAAGTAAATACAACAGCTGTTCGTGCACGTAGGATAGTGTTGCGATAATTATCAAAATTGTTTACTCGTTCACTCAAACGGAAGTGTACAATCCTCCCGCTCTGCGTTTCAAGATTTATTCACAAGCCTTGCTTTACCATTAAAATGTCTGTTTTCGTTCATTCACAAATGGCTTTTGGGTAATTAGTCTGTTATTGCGCGTTTTCATGTTTAATAACACGATTGTTCTTCGGTGTTTTAACAGCAGAGGCTTGTTTTTTCACGAGTGATTACTTGTCTTTGTTTTTTTGTTAATGAAGGTTACTTTTGGTTTCTCATTTGTTTTGTTACTGGTAAAACAACATTTGTTTTGGCCCTACTAAACATTCAGCGGGTCTGAGTACAGCTATGGTATTTATTTTCCTGTAATAATTAAACCCAAACGAATTTTTATAACTTAGTTTTAACTAATGTGCTAAATTATTAGATAACAATCAATAACTACTAAGAAAACTACAGAAATATCTTTAGTATACAGAATTACACAATCATCTTGATATAAACATTATAGTTGTTGAAACTAATACAATTAACAAATTGTTGTTAAAGCTTTGCATAAAATCGTAAAAAGATCAGTTAAATGCTATTTTGTATTTCTATACATTAGAGATGTGTCCCGTTTATTGCAAAACATTGCAACACAAAACTATAAACAGTGCAATATGAAAAATATACAAAAACACACAGTAGAAAGAATGTATAGCGCAACATGTCATGCATGATTACAGTAAAGGAAAACAACTCCATTATAAAAGAAACAGGAAACAAGAGCTTACCCAAGACATAAGACATTAAATTCCATCAGATAGAAACAAGACACGAGCCCTGTTACATGGCTGTTAGAGCCCAACAGTGTGGAAATATCTGCTCCTACCATGAAAACAACGCTCCCGGATATATTGTCTACTCTGTGTTGCATATGTGTAAGACCGACACGCAGCTAAAGTGACTCAGGTGAAGCGAATTTACGTTGCAATTTGTTTTTCTTACTTGCTAATTGTAACTTTTGTTCGTTGCGCTCACTGTCTAACTTCGGCCTTCGGCCTCGGATTTATTTCGTCTTTTACTGTATATTTTACTACATATATTAGAGGAAAACGTATTACAAATTTCATTTAAATCGGACTACTTATTCTGTTAATAAATAATCTATAGCTATGACCGCAGAACTTTTCGACACTTTTTAAAACGACCTAATGGATTCTTATAATTTTGTAGTATATAGATTGATACCATTAATTACTTATCAATTTCAAATTCCTTCAAATTTGGATGAAATTTACTATTTTTAAAGAGATACAGTAAAACCACCTTTTTGATGACCCCCTCAAAAAGGACTTTCGGTTGTTCAATTTTTCTGGTTAACGAGCTTTACCAAGACTTTACAAGAGGAACGTTTGTACAAACTGTAAGAAAATAGATAAAAAATGCGAGCTGTAGACACTATCTACGCCTGTCTACACCTAAAATGTATATAAAGTTTAAAAGAAACTCTGAAAACGTGCTCTAGTGGTCAGGATTGTTGCTATATTTTTAATTCACACAACAGTTTTGAATCCGAACTTTCGTAGAAATATTGATGTGTGAACTTGTACTATGTCTTTATTACAGAACTCATATACAGGGTGGGCAGGGGTTGGTCAATGTGTTTGGATTGTATAGTAGGATGGTCAATATGTTTGGATTGTGTAGTAGATTGCAGTCGCTAGAGCTAGAGCAACGTTCCGGGAACACTTAAGCTAGATCATGTTGACTTTCGCTGTTAATCTCAGAGGTAAACATCTTTGCTTGCTTCCACATCGTTTTAAGTGAATTGCTTTGGACGTTGTACTTAATTAATGGCAGCCTGCAAAATAGTGAACTTTATTTTACCTCAAAATGACAACATCTCCTAGATCAAAATGAAACCATTAACTTTGTAATATATTTTTACCAGACACAGATACAAATTAGACACCAAGAATAACCTTTGTTAAATAAATAAACATAGCCGACACGCAGCCACAAGTGCTACCGTGAATCCTATCGAATTTCGTGTAACGAAGTGGAACTGAAAGTGCCCTATTTGGGAGAGCGTATTTAATATGACCTGCTTAGTATTTTTCAACCCTATTTTTCGTGTCTACAATGTTTTCTTTTATGAACAATGCCTACTCTCAAATTTTGCGTACCTTGAAGAATATTAATTTTGTGCGATACGCAGTGGTTACCACAGCGCAACTCTTTTCCGACCATTTCAAGTTCGATTCCTCTTTCGCTCATATGACGTCACGGTTATGCCAGGACACGCATAGCGCAGTGACTATTTTTGTAAAGACGGTGTATTATTTTCTGTGTTTTATATTTAACGGTACACACCAATGTCATTGTTAAAGAGCTACGGTGTACGCTATTTGGAAAGCGGTCCAAACCCGTGTGATTGCGCCGGGAATCGAACCCGCGTCCTCGCGCTTTGCAAGCTGTGACTCTACCCACTGAACCACGGACGCAGGCAACTTTGCTATTCCTAACTTCGCTCACTGACGGCAAACTTTACCAGCCCTCTGTTCCCTAGTGCACCATCAAAGCCAGTTTAGAGTTTACATCACGGTGGTGGGTTAAATATGTTATTTAAACGGGTCATCTAGACTAGAGTACCCTAATAATTATTCCTCCCAGACCTTCTACTCGCTTTCATGCGGCCACTTATATCTTTACCTTCAAATTAACCTGTCTCGGCGCACAAACTCCAAATAGCTTCTAGACACGGTAATTCCAGCCGAATTATTAACCCATCTACAAATCATAGGCAGTAAAGTTTTGAATAAATGTTCCCTATCTTTGTGGTGGCATTCTTATTAGTTTCAACACTTCTTTTGAGTACTGAGTTCGAGCGATATAAATTTTAAAAGTCAATAAAAACAAATGTGTTTTCTGTTTGTCATTTAGGACAATTGTAAATAGTGTAATCGACTAATGACTACACGGTTATAAATTGATAAGGAAGCTTATTCTTATGACATGATTTCTATTTCTGACTTAGCTCGTTGGTGACGTACAATATTTTTTTAAAAACTTCGTAACAAATGGAGTTTAAAGGCTGTATTGAAACTAGAAAAGAGAATTGAAGGTTGTTAATGTTTTTCGACCTGTAAGTTTATAACGTAATACCACAGTGTAATCAACGAGGGGTAAATATTACAGGGTATATTCGAAACGTTTCACACACAACCTGCGTAGATCTTTATCTTCAAAAACATTGCTGTAACGATGGGAAATGTCCGCAATCATATTTCAACCCCTTTGAAGATGCTTTAGGCTCTTTCACCATGTGCTAATGAAGCTCTTTAGCCACGCAATTAAGTTTTCTTCAACCCACCGAGATCACGATCTGAGGCTTGCTAACGTATGTTCCGTCACGGTTTCCGTTGATGCAGCACCCGGGAGGGGGGAGTTGACTGCGGTCCGGATCAGGGGTTGATAGTGTTGACTCTGGAGGCGATGTTAATCTCAAGGGTAAATATCCTTTAATCACCCTCATTCATTTCCTACGTGTCTAAAGTTGTGCTCCCCTCTCGTAGCTCTAATAAAGCTCTCGATTCCTCCCCTCCTCTCGTTGGAAAAACATCTGTAATTGGAAGAATTCCGGCAGTGTTTGCGTTTTCTGTTTGGAACTCCCCTCACGTGCGCTGGTGGCTGGAATCGTTATTATTTTTGTGCACGGTACCGTGAAGTGAAGCTTACGCGATTTTCTTTGCGAGGAGTGACTGGCGTGTGTGAAATCCTAAATGAATTTTGTCGCCCGCGCATTGCTTTATCGGAGGTTAAAAATACACGCTGCAGTAATCCCACTTAACTTTTCTATTTTCTTTCCGTTTTTCTAGTCTAGATTGGCAAACTGATAGTACAGAACTCAAAGTGATATCATTGAAAGAACTGGTAATCAATATTGGAACTTCCATCATGGTTTTTTTTCATACTTAAATAAAATAGTTATATTCATTTATATTGTTGAAAAATATATGTTTTAAATTATTAGCCTGTGTAACTTGCATAGCTATAGGCTTTATGTGCAATTAAATACATCTAATTAATAAAGCGTATATACTTTTTTGAGACACTCTGTAGTAACTGTTTTTAGTTAAAGATAATGTTTGGTCAGGGCTAAACTCCCGATCCAAGACTATAAAAGTTATTAAACTAAGCGTTCAGGCCAAATTCAAAACTATAGGCTTCGGAAAGGAGTGGTCAAATAAAAATAAATTGTTGTTCCGATATTTTCTGACGCGTTTGCTTTGTCTGTGTTATAAACTGTCTATTAATTTAATCGTTTTTGCAAAGACCGGTCCACACTAAGATCGTGACAGCGCCTTCACAAAAACGGGTATCGACTCCTTAAGCATTTTTAAGTATTATCATCCATTCCAAAAGTGGACAAATATGTTCATAAAAACCACCACAAAGGCCATAGAAGTGAAAAACACGACTCATATTTCACCTATTTTAGTCAACTCCATCAAAACCCTCCTTTGAAACTTGGACAGCTCCGGTGTATAAATTCACAACAGTGTCTGGTAAAGCCTGTCGCGCCGGGGTACCGGGGATCCAGCTGAGCGAGTGATTGCGAGTAAAGAATCCATGATTGATACGCTTCCTTGATTCTTCACCTGCTTGATTGACACTCTTTCAAACATCCCCCACTGGCTCACTTTGAAGTCACTGATCAGGCTTTGTGTAGCGTGCTGCCGTGAGTGACAAGAAGAGAGTGACTTGGTATCGGCAGGTTGCTCCGGCAGAAAAGTTCCCACATTTTTCTCCTGCAAGGTAAACGTTTTGTTGGGCGAGTACTGTTTTTAGACCTCAACACAAGTAACAAGTTCTATGGAAATGTGTACTCGTGTTCACTTTAAAAATGCAAAAGTGAAGGCTCCAATCAAAACTTCTTTCCCTGAGAATGAAAGTGTAACTTTTGTTAGTAAATACTTGTGTCTAAAGCAGATTTTTAGAACAAAATGACAGAAAGATGTTATTCTCTATAGCAACTATTGATTTATTTTGATAAATCTATCATTCGAAACAACTTACAAATCATTAAGAAAACTTTAGAGACACGCGGCAGTAAGTCCTTTTGCTTGCTAGCTTCAAACGAAAAGCTTTTCTTGGAATATATTATTTGATGTAGTTTGTGATAAGGTTCTAGTGTTGTTGTTTGCCAATACTTTCTGACAGTCAATTATTGGTAATTTTGTTATTCCGTGTATTTCTTGGGGTTCTAAGAATCGCACACAAGAAGCTTTCAAAACGGAATTCAATTTCTGAGAATATGCATGCCTAACATACCAGTCAATATCGTGAAATTTCTCGCAGCATCGTTCTGTCTTATGAGTACAACGTTTGTTCAAAAGTTTGTACATACAAGTTTGTTTATATTTTTATTCCTAAAAGTGGAATACGTTTTTAAAAATATTGAGCATCAAGTTTATTTATCGCTCCTCAATTTTAATCTCCTGGTAAAATTAGTTCATAAAAATTAGTACTAAAATAAGTATATATTTAGTTGGTTTACAATTTTCATGAGGGAGGCGAACGAGAATCCAAGCATTCCTGTGAGCGGCAGACCTTTGCGTGAATAAATATTATTTTACTCAAACTTGTCTAAGTGTTTCGTTGTCTTATCGTGGAGGTCCAAGCCACATATTCCTGAGCGACCTTGAAATGTCAGTTTAAAAAATCCTTCCTTAGCATTTCTGATTACAAGTTCCGTTTGCCGTTCCCGACAAGAAGGGGAAGCCTCGGTTGAGTTCAATAGGCTGTTAAATGACGCCAATTATGTGGTTCCCTCCATTTTCTTCGCTCTCAAGCTCTCTGATTTGTTTAACTCGAGATTGTTTTCCGTAAAAAAAAGTTGTACGAACTGTAATGCACTGTCGTTAGCTTATTTTGAACACGTCCTCGTTATTAGAAAACAAAACCCAAAAGTTTAAACGTCCTTTTTAGCAAAAGTCTTGAGATAAGCAAAATAATAAGAGATCCACCGTATTCTAGAATCTAGAGAATAAAACGAAGACAGTGCTGAGCTTATAAACGGTAACAACTCCAATGTATGTTATCTAACTGCTGCTGCATTACTGCGGGATAGGCTGGGTTAACAGTTCCACTCACACCTTGGAGAGGTATCTAACTTGTAATGACAATACAGCCCGCTAGAGTGCAGGCAGTGTTACTTCTGCTTCTATATAATGAGCTACCCCTCCCTAAGCCGCTTTTTGCACTTATTTTTTATCTCATCCGCCGACTTTGTTCCGTAATGTCTTTCTATATTACTCTACTTCCTCCTAACTGGCCGGATAAACCTCTATTACGCGCTGAGAAAAGGATTCAGCTTTCTGCTATGTGATATAACCGGATTTCTTGGGTAGGCTGGACAAGGAATATGTTCTGTACAAATAAATATTAAACATATCAACGTCATCAGGTACATTGTTAGAATTAATAAATATTTTTGCATTAGGAATACGCGCTACTCATTCGTTCAAAATGATAATTTGTATTTATTCGTTTGTGTTTATGTATTTATTAACTGTTTATATTTTGACGACTCTTATGGAATTAATGTATGTACATACTATTTTAAATACAGACGACCATGAAAATATATAATTTAAAAATAAAGAAATAGACATTCAAAGATGGATTATAAAATTTATTGGAAACTAGTTGTGCCAAACAAGAAATGTTCAACATTGACATCTATTGGCAAGTTTAAAGTTAATGTCAAGGCTTCCGAAGAATAAGATAATTTAGCACAAGTTACTACATCTACGATTTTTGGATTACCAGGATTAAAGTATCAAACTTATGTTTTGTGATTCAATAGTCTGAAAAGTATTTCATTCTAATTATCTGTAAACATTTTGCTTTCTACAAACATGGTTTAAAATCAATATTGATAAAAAAAAATATATTAAGAACCAAACAAATACAAAACCGATAATTTAAATAATTTATTTTAAAGGTCAGGGTTGGTTTGTGGTCTCTTCATTGTAGTCTTGGTTAGATTGATCTGTCTCATAGTAAATGTTAAATTTCAAATACATTCAAAACTGTGCTCGTATATAGAATAGAAAATCTCTTCATTTGAAAAGTTATACATTACACTCAAGGCGAAATTAGGGCCTCATAGCCCTTTCTTACACTTAACCTTACCTGCTAGTATATAAAGTGTTACTTTGTCAGCAAAGATCGCTATAGTATAAGAAAATCAAAGAGATGCCAGTTTTGCCATGAAATTCCTCGTGGAGTTCTAAATTTGTATTTTTATTTGAGCAAATTTCCATAAACGTGTGCAGCCGTGGCAGGTTGGTATCGCGCGCGACTCTAGAGCTAATTGCTCCGGTGGCACGGGTTCGATCCCCGCAGTCGCCACTAACAATTTGTAAATGACTTTACGGTAACGCTAGGTAGAGGTCGAACTGTATAACGGACTTTCTAGTCCTAACAAAAAATAAGAAAACTTTCAGTTTTTTAGTTAAGGCTCCCAACGAGCGTCAGGTAGGACTCAATACCTCAGCCAACTTCACATATAAACCCAAAACAAACCACGCAAAGAATCTGACCGCAAGTGTAATAAACAGCGCTGAAAGTGTGATTCTGTCTGTTGTGATTGCTAGGTGCACAGTCCACTGCGGTCTGAGGTAATCATATGCACATCCACACCTGCATATGCACGAATAACCCTCACAATCTGCCTGTAAACAGCACAGTGGTTCCATTAGTCAGATGACTACCTACGTACACGTGTGTTGATAATATACCCACTGTGAACATGCCGGTGGTCTTACCACAATGATGGTCGGTAACACCTCGCTGCAGACCTCACACAGATTTTTCTAGTTGCAGTTTTTTTGCGTTGAAGAATTGTTTGTTGTTTTCTTACCGAAACCTCGTGTAGAGTGCGAGATCTGTGGTTTATCAACTTGTTGAGTTATAAAGTTACAATTTACGGACTCGTGGCGTGGTCCTGTAATCCAGCTTCATGGAGGTCAGGTTTTGAGGATGATATAGGTCTAAAGCGGCTCGGATAGTCTCAGTGATCATCTGATGATACCCGCATCAAATCCCACCATCGTTTAGACATATCAGACATGCATGACCTGCGTGGTTCGGAAGTCACGTTAAGCAGTTGGTCCTTGTATTTCCATTGGTCATTGGGCTATTAATTAATGACCCATTCTAATGAAGAGTTGGCCTTAGTTTGTAACAAGACTACACCTCATAACTCATTACTACCACTCATCACACTCATCCTTCACCACATATTTGCTTTAAAATACCCTCATGAGAGTGGTCGGCATCTCAAATAGTGATTTAGTGGATTGGTATTGAGCGTTACTCCAGGTCTCATCACTTCGGTGGTGTAGGTTTAATTCCCGGAGTAACAACTAACCATTTGCTGGTTAAAAGTAGAGGTCCAGTGGTAGAGAGTCCTAACTTCACTTCATCTTCGTTAAACGAGACACTTTACATGTTGAGATTAAGTTCTTCTACTCAAATGTTGTATAAGTTAGAAAAAACCTCACACTCTAGTAATGCGTTTGTCATTTTTGTACGGTGTAATGTACCGTACTAAACCTTCTGATATTTTCTTGACATTTTGATTTCTATTTTTACGCAAGAAAACGCTTTTACTGTAGATCTTAGTATAATAATGATTAATGAATTGGCAATACTCTGCTTAGTAGCTTTTAAAGTAAAGGGAATGCATAAGTTCTTGCTAGGTTTTCATTTGCATAGATACGGTTCTTTGAACTAAGATGTAACTCAACATGTCTAAGATCCAACTCTATGTAATCTTTTCAAGCTTACAAGTTTTGAACATATTAATTCAAGTCTTGAGTTTTTAAGGTACACAGTACTTACAGTACATTTAATACTTAAAATCTTTAAGAATCGTTGTTAAAAAGCCGTGTTTACTTCCACAAACATACAAAAGCAATAAACAAGCTTCAACATTCTCAGATGAGCTTCCTCAGGAAATAATATATCTTCATGTTTTATAAACATATTCCGTTCACAAAACATACAAAGGGTACACAACTCGTCGGACCGAAACTGTAGCCCGAATATTATACCCTGAAGACACACGGGAATATTTCCATTTATCAAAGTTTATTTTCGATCTGATTCGAACAAAGAAAAACATGTTTGCGCTTTATCATCGCCGGTGTTTGATTTATGTGAAGAGAACCGAGACTATTCTCCGAGGAACAATCATCTCAACTCCCAATAAAAGGGCAAACCAATGAATCGTAGTCATAACTTATGAATGGATGGATCGTCTAAGTGGGGGCGGGGTGGCGGGGGAAGTTAGCTGAGTCGTTGGGGGAGGTGGTCTGGGGGTTTACGAATATGAATGAAAGCAACAATATGTATCTTCGGAGAAAACTGGTATCTTGTGTAAGTTACATGCTTTATTGATTTTGCTTAGTGAAATTCTAGTTGGTTTTTATTGAATGGTTCCTACCATGGATACAGTACAAAATGGCTGAAATACTAAAATGTAATAGTACACTAAGTTTTAATTCTTAAATGTAGCGGCTTGTTGGTAGAGGGTTTAAGAGGTTTAACACCACAAACACGTCTTATACTCTCTTTGAAGAAACAATATAATTGTTATGTGTAATGCCTTTAAATTTAAAAAAAAATAGTACGGAGGGGAAGAAAGCGTACAGAATGCCGGCTTCTTTTTATAGAATAGTAGTTATATTTTCCTCCTGCTTCCAAGTCCCAAAAAGAATGGTGATAGAATAGAATAGAAATCTCTTTATTGCAGGACCAAAGAAAGTACAAAACTTGTTTACTAACACAGTTTTCATAGCTAAATTGAATATGCTTCTGCTAAATAAAATACGACATGTATTTAGTTTCAAAATTAATAGTACTCATACCAAACATTTAAAGTTTGCAATGGACAAAAGGTCTCATTAGTTTATTATAAGATAGCTCACGTTACGACTCACACTCATAAGTTACCTTACAGTTTTTAAATTGATAGTAGATATCATACAACCATTCACAAGAATGCACCTGCATGAAATGTATTAAAAGTAAGTGTGTAGTTTTTATTGAGTATTGATCCTGAAATGTCTTCTGGGTCTAAGAAATAATTGTTGTTTTGTAAATGAATATATTATCTGTATAAAAATAAATACATTTCAAACCAAAATTGTCATAAACATATCTTTGCAACTGAATTTATAATTCAAAATTCCTGGGGAAGAGAAACAACTATAGAGAAAGAAGTACACTCTTTGTGATATAAACCAATATTCCACGACATCGGACGGTTTTGTTTTGAGATTAAGATCATACAAAGTTTCAAATGTTGCATGGGAAATAAACATTCCACGTTGATACAGATCAGCATTCTAGAGTTAACTCGAGATGAGTAAAGAAAAGGACAAAACAAAAATACTCCTTTGACATTATTTATAAGAACATACATCAAAGACAAGTCGAAGTTTTTAGTGACTACGGATATGAACGTTGTCAACAAAACACTGAGGGAAACATTCTGTCGTATTCATAAATATCTGAGCGATGTCTGGTTAGAACATTCATGTCAGATGGCGCGCGTGTCCCTCCAATATTACTTTCCACTTTTCAAATATTTTCCCCCGAGTTTAGGCTCAAGATTGAGATATCGGAGGATTCGGCTTGTAGACCACGGCTAATTTAAACGTTGCCTGCTAATATATCTTGTAAACGTTCGCCACACTGAGAGATAGCGAGGGGCCACATGCAAAACAATTTGTGAGCGCACGCTAGGCTGCATGGTATTGCCTAGCACTCACGCTATGCTAGGCTCACTATACCCCGTGTAGCCTAGGTGTGCACCTCCTCTGTCTATATGTGTACGAGCTAGGCTGCATGGTATAGCCTAGCACTCACGCTATGCTAGGCTCACTATACCCCGTGTAGCCTAGGTGTGCACCTCCTCTGTCTATCTGTGTACGAGCTAGGCTGGTGGTATAGCCTCAGACCACCATCCCAGGCTCACTATACCCCGTGTAGCCTAGGTGTGCACCTCCTCTGTCTATCTGTGTACGAGCTAGGCTGCATGGTATAGCCTAGCACTCACGCTATCCTAGGCTCACTATACCCCGTGTAGCCTAGGTGTGCACCTCCTGTCTATCTGTGTACGAGCTAGGCTGCATGGTATAGCTTAGCACCTCACGCCATACCAGGCTCACTAGACCCTGTGTAGCCTAGGTGTGCATCTCCCCTAGGGTTGGGCTTAACTTTCTGGTTCACGAGCTAGGCTGCATGGTATAGCCTAGCACTCACTGCCATGCTAGGCTCACTAACCCCGTGTAGCCTAGGTGTGCACCTCCCAGTTTGGGCTTTAACCATCGGTCTACTTGTCAGGCTGCACTGGTATAGCCTAGCACTCATGCTAACCCAGGCTCACTCTACCCCGTGTAGCCTAGGTGTGCACCTCCCAGGTTGGGCTTAACTATCGGTCTACACGAGCTAGGCTGCACGGTGGTGGCTCATGGTATAGCCTAGCAATCATGCTATCCTAGGCTCACTATACCCCGTGTAGCCTAGGTGTGCACCTCCTCTGTCAGCTTAACTATCGGTCTACGAGCTAGGCTGCACGGTATAGCCTAGCACTCACGCTATGCTAGGCTCACTATACCCCGTGTAGCCTAAGTGTGCACCTCCTCTAGGTTGGGCTTGTCTTTCGGTTTACGTGCTATGTCGTTTTAAAGCCCTTATAGAGCAGTCACAGCCCTTTTGACAATCCTAATTTTTGGTCTTCAATGGACCTAAATCCACAAGGTATTTTTTTTAATACCTACTGAATTGATTAATTAATACGAATTTTAAAGGAAAGATGTCAGCTTTAAATCACAGAACGGTTATTTTAAAATACTTTTCTATATCGAAATCACGGTGTCCTGTATTCCAGAAAACCAATTTTCAGGAAATAGCCTTTTTTAAACAATATTGTAATTAAAGCCGCAAATCGATTGCTGTGATAATAAATATTCATGGAACCACTCTGTAATTGTGATTTTTATTCAGAAATTGTTACACTTGGAAACGGTAGACTCAACAAGCGGATCCGTGGCAAATTAGTGTCGCATGCGACTCCGGAGCTCATCACTCCGGTGGTGCGGGTTCGATCCCCGCAGTCACCACTTACATTTGTAATGTGACTAATACGGTGACACTAGGTAAAGGTCGAGGTGGAGTGGTAGAGAGGACTTTGTAGTCCTAACTTCGCCTCGTTTAACAAGACAAACTTTACCTTTTTTAACGCTGCCGTAAAAGTTCACAATAGGCCTAAACCGGAAAACTTAACAGACATGACCTCGCTTGCAGTAAAAGGAAACCGTAATCAGTTCAGTCTCTACCACATTCATTCTGAAGCAAGGTCTAACTAACTAAGCCGGAACCTAACTAATGCTTAGAGTAAGTTGTGTGGCAGAGTAAAGCGCTTATATGCGTCTGTAGGAGCTAGGAGACTGCCGCGGCAAGGCGTAAGCCTATTAGGAGGGAGGACTTTGCCTACTTAGTGGGTTTGGCAGGGACTGCACGAGATAACCTAAGTTGGTGTGCATGTCGTGCGGTAGAATGTACTTGCCCATTTTCTGTAATCTTTGTTGCTCTTAAAGACCTCTTTTGGCAGCGGTTTGGTTTTGGTCTAACGAACTTGCTGGTCTGTTGTGGCTTTGCCTAGGTGACCTTGAGCGTTTGTCAGTTATATGACGTGCGTTCCTCTGTTTTACACCCTCATTTTCTCTTTATTTTCCATCCGATGTTGTTAGGGTTTCCCTAATGCAAGCATATGAAGCCAATAATCATAATTTCTGATCAAAATATAAAAACATTATGTCTTGTTTTTACTAAAAAAGTCGAAACTTTCCAATTAATACAAAAGTTATATGAATAATGGTTTTATGTAATTTTTCAACAAAACAAATTGAAATAACACATATTATAAAAGATTTTGTCAACTTTCAAAAAAAACTTGTGTCATTAGTTTATGGAGAATAAATCCAAGATGCCACGAGTTATGCCAAGAGCCTGGTATTAAGGCAAATCTGGCTTAGTTATAAGGTGATATTATTTTTACAATTTATTATTAGACCCCAATTTTCGGTCATATAGAAGCCGTGTTTACCCATCATTGAGCAGGAGACTGCTATAAAACCACCCTTCTAACCAACAAATCTATGACCGTTCTTTAGGATTAGTACTGCCAAACAATATTTCTAAGAACCTTTGCATCCGTGGTCAGATTTCCCGGTAGCCCACTGAAAGAAGAAAGACATTCTCGTAACGTTTACATTTTAATGCCGAAAATACGGGTTTTAATTAAGTTGTAGGCCTAAAATATGGTGAGCTGATGCTAAAATAGTTGTGTGCGGTCGGAGCCAGGAGCCGGCTGGTTTGTAATTGGTCACAACTCAAAACACCTGGTCTGCGCTACAGACCGCCGTGATGCCGTTACTTTGCACTCAAGGACGAAACCACACAGGCAGTCACACTTTCAGGTGACGAAAATGGAGTTATTTTATTTAAACTTGAGTCATGTTGAATAATGAGTTATTTTGGGCAAAATTACAGCATTTTTTTATTGTACAAAACACAAAGGTTCGTCTACTATGTGGTATACATCGTAGTTGAGCAGAACGAATCTTGGTTTTATCATCTGGTACGAATCTTGGTTGACACGTGAATTTCCTTCATTAAAAAAACTGAAGATATGCTATACTTGTGGCGATTTTCTAGCTAATCTGAACAAAAATTCATGTTTTTCTTTTGCAGAGTACCGGTTCTGCCGTTATGATTACGCTCCTCCGCAGTTGCACTATAATAACTACAAGGACGCACTAATCTCTTATCTCACCTAATACCGTGCAAACTGCACTTGTGTGCTGGCGTGAAATCGATAATGTTTGCTCTAGCTTTGACCGGATGGGTTCTACACATCCCGTCTCGACCGGTCCGCCGGCTCACCAATTATCGTCGGGTTAGCCGGACTGATCGCTTAATAGAGGATGTTTTCTCACGGACCAGTCGACGCTGATTAGCTATTCTCGGGCGCGCAACGTCACTGAGACAGTAGCGCACAAAAACGTGGCGTGCGGGACATGAGCGTCATTAAACCAGCGCGCATCGCTGAGCCGCCGCCAACCCGCCTTGCCCTGCCCCTGCCCCGCCACGACGCCGAACTCAAAAAGGGCGCAATTAAAAGCGACAATGCCTGCAATGACGCGATTCATCCCGAATGCAGAAGTTAACTTTGCCTCGAGTTCTCTCAATTAAAGATTCTCGCATTTACTCCACCTGGCCGCCTCTCAGAGACGAGCTCTTTTTAAAGTCAAAATAAAGTTTTCCACCGTCTTACGGATTTCAATTCAAATTACTTTCAAAGAGCTTTTCTGACGGAATAGCTAAAAGGGCAAACGAAGTTTTGGAAAGGTGATTGGAGGAATCGAAAGTCAGCTTTATAACCGGTGATTTGAGTGATTTGCTCGACCGGATGATGGCCTACTTTCACTGACCAGGAGGTAAATTAGGCCTGCAATACTCACGTGCCTTCGTTATTCTAATGGCAGGCAAAGAATACAACGTTATTGCTAAACTCATACTCAAATATTGAGATACTTTACTTGAGATTTGACATACCGACCATCCTAGAGGACATTTCATGGTGACTGTGACGAGTGTTTTGTTGGATGATGAGCCTTGTTACAAACCAGGGTTGACTGTTCTCCTGATCCGTTCATTAATTAATAGCCAAACAAAAAACGGAATGAATTAACCACTTAACGTGACTTCCAAATGAAACCGAAGGTTGTAGAAAATACCTCTAAACGCACTGCGGTTAGAAATTACGACACATTGCTGAGCAGCTCATTACTCAAATGTAATAAGAGACTGGTTGATATTTACTCAGAATCCCTTGACTACCCGACCGTGTTTATATACATTATGAGATGAAGGGTGGAGAAAGGGTAGAGGAGGGGTAATGTAAATGCTGCCAACTTGATAATGAAACAAGGTGCAAAAGTTTGCTTAGGCTCGACTTAGTACAGTCAAACGAGGAAAGGGACCCACTATTTCAGTAGCAAGTCTGCCTCGACAACGTTCTAACTAGAGACAACTTTGCTTTTCAACATAGGCTACGTATAAAACTTTTAGTTCGTAATTTTGTAGTTTTCGTTTTTATTTGATCATTAGTCCATCTTTCTAAGTCAATAAGAATTGTAAATCTTAACTCTTTAAGCTTTCGCGACCATATCTAAGGCTTCCGGTTTACAGCGCGTCACAGTTGAATTACGAATACTGCTAAACGTTTCGACCTCGCTGTGGAGAGTCATCCTCAGTAGCTGGTTGACTGGCTGATACTCCGGTGTAAGCCGGAAGCCTTAGATATCGAAGAAGTGTAAACAAAATTAGTGTTTGTCCTCAAAATCCGGTTGAAGTTTTGAGATTAAAAGAGAACGTGTTAAGCTAAGAGTCATTAATTCACGCTACAGTTATTGGTATTAAGGCAAATCTGGCTTAGTTATAAGGTGATATTATTTTTACAATTTATTATTAGACCCCAATTTTCGGTCATATAGAAGCCGTGTTTACCCATCATTGAGCAGGGAGACTGCTATAAAACCACCCTTCTAACCAACAAATCTATGACCGTTCTTTAGGATTAGTACTGCCAAACAATATTTCTAAGAACCTTTGCATCCGTGGTCAGATTTCCCGGTAGCCCACTGAAAGAAGAAAGACATTCTCGTAACGTTTACATTTTAATGCCGAAAATACGGGTTTTAATTAAGTTGTAGGCCTAAAATATGGTGAGCTGATGCTAAAATAGTTGTGTGCGGTCGGAGCAGGAGCCGGCTGGTTTGTAATTGGTCACAACTCAAAACACCTGGTCTGCGCTACAGACCGCCGTGATGCCGTTACTTTGCACTCAAGGACGAAACCACACAGGCAGTCACACTTTCAGGTGACGAAAATGGAGTTATTTTATTTAAACTTGAGTCATGTTGAATAATGAGTTATTTTGGGCAAAATTACGGCATTTTTTTTATTGTACAAAACACAAAGGTCACTATTAGTCAAAGGTGACTAATATCGTCTACTATGTGGTATACATCGTAGTTGAGCAGAACGAATCTTGGTTTTATCATCTGGTACGAATCTTGGTTGACACGTGAATTTCCTTCATTAAAAAAACTGAAGATATGCTATACTTGTGGCGATTTTCTAGCTAATCTGAACAAAAATTCATGTTTTTCTTTTGCAGGTACCGGTTCTGCCGTTATGATTACGCTCCTCCGCAGTTGCACTATAATAACTACAAGGACGCACTAATCTCTTATCTCACCTAATACCGTGCAAACTGCACTTGTGTGCTGGCGTGAAATCGATAATGTTTGCTCTAGCTTTGACCGGATGGGTTCTACACATCCCGTCTCGACCGGTCCGCCGGCTCACCAATTATCGTCGGGTTAGCCGGACTGATCGCTTAATAGAGGATGTTTTCTCACGGACCAGTCGACGCTGATTAGCTATTCCTCGGGCGCACAACGTCACTGAGACAGTAGCGCACAAAAACGTGGCGTGCGGGACATGAGCGTCATTAAACCAGCGCGCATCGCTGAGCCGCCGCCAACCCGCCCTGCCCTGCCCCGCCACGACGCCGAACTCAAAAAGGGCGCAATTAAAAGCGACAATGCCTGCAATGACGCGATTCATCCCGAATGCAGAAGTTAACTTTGCCTCGAGTTCTCTCAATTAAAGATTCTCGCATTTACTCCACCTGGCCGCCTCTCAGAGACGAGCTCTTTTAAAGTCAAAATAAAGTTTTCCACCGTCTTACGGATTTCAATTCAAATTACTTTCAAAGAGCTTTTCTGACGGAATAGCTAAAAGGGCAAACGAAGTTTTGGAAAGGTGATTGGAGGAATCGAAAGTCAGCTTTATAACCGGTGATTTGAGTGATTTGCTCGACCGGATGATGGCCTACTTTCACTGACCAGGAGGTAAATTAGGCCTGCCATACTCACGTGCCTTCGTTATTCTAATGGCAGGCAAAGAATACAACGTTATTGCTAAACTCATACTCAAATACGTTGAGATACTTTACTTGAGATTTGACACACCGACCATCCTAGAGGACATTTCATGGTGACTGTGACGAGTGTTTTGTTGGATGATGAGCCTTGTTACAAACCAGGGTTGACTGTTCTCCTGATCCGTTCATTAATTAATAGCCAAACAAAAAGAATGGAATTACCACTTAACGTGACTTCAAATGAAACCGAAGGTTGTCGAAAATACCTCTAAACGCACTGCGGTTAGAAATTACGACACATTGCTGAGCAGCTCATTACTCAAATGTAATAAGAGACTGGTTGATATTTACTCAGAATCCCTTGACTACCCGACCGTGTTTATATACATTATGAGATGAAGGGTGGAGAAAGGGTAGAGGAGGGGTAATGTAAATGCTGCCAACTTGATAATGAAACAAGGTGCAAAAGTTTGCTTAGGCTCGACTTAGTACAGTCAAACGAGGAAAGGGACCCACTATTTCAGTAGCAAGTCTGCCTCGACAACGTTCTAACTAGAGACAACTTTGCTTTTCAACATAGGCTACGTATAAAACTTTTAGTTCGTAATTTTGTAATTTTCGTTTTTATTTGATCATTAGTCCATCTTTCTAAGTCAATAAGAATTGTAAATCTTAACTCTTTAAGCTTTCGCGACCGGTGTCATCATATCTAAGGCTTCCGGTTTACACCGCGTCACAGTTGAATTACGAATACTGCTAAACGTTTCGACCTCGCTGTGGAGAGTCATCCTCAGTAGCTGGTTGACTGGCTGAGACTCCGGTGTAAGCCGGGAGCCTTAGATATCAAAGAAGTGTAAACAAAATTAGTGTTTGTCCTCAAAATCCGGTTGAAGTTTTGAGATTAAAAGAGAACGTGTTAAGCTAAGCAAGTTATTAATTCACGCTACAGTTATTTGTATAAACCAATATCTGAAACCTATGTGGGAGCATCTAAAGAAGTTATATATTTATTCATAAATATCCCCTGATGTTCGTATAAATACTGAAGGTTATCCTCCTTTGTCAATACATTCGCAACATATGTCGTCAAGCTCTTAATTAACGACCCAATCAACAAGGATAGTGTAACAAGAATACACCTCATCGTCCATAAAAACTCTCATCACGCAAACCATTTATCTATTTTTAAATCGTACGAAATTCTTTTATACATTATTAGTATGTTTTACAACTCCTTTTTTGAATTCTTGATGAGGAGATTTTTGGGAATGGTAAAATTATATTTTGAAAAAATACAAAAAGGCCAATAATAGTGATTTATTACCACTAGCGCTTTCGACAGTCATGCTGCCATCTTCAGGTAATGCGAAAGTTTTTACTTTTGTTAATATTTTGGTGTAACCAGCACCTGAAGATGGCAGCATAACTTTTGAAAGCGCTAGTGGTATCTGTCTATTGGCCAAAGCTTTTTCAAATTTAAGATTTACTTAATATTTGCTTTTACTCTGCGGTTTTGTATAGTAATAGTAGTATGATGGTGTTAATAGTTGTATTTGTTTGAAAATAAGTCAGTCAGTTTACAGGCTACAGGTGATTTAAACCAATTAGTTTTGAAAACTTGGCATAGTAAAATAGAAATAAATTCAATTTCTTAAAGCGACAGAGGTTATCGTCTGCTGAAAGGAATAATGATCAAACTAACGTACATTTGGTAATACAATGAAGTTTATTGTTTAGCGATCAAACGTCCTTAGTAAAAAGCCAAAAGAGGTATACGATGAGTACCAAAGCAAATAAATTTGGTATGTTAATCAGTGAAATATACATTGTCTGTGCAATGTATTATCAAAATTGTATGTTAATTTAAATTGAAAAGGTTTAATGCTGGTGGTTTAATTGAACGTATGTGACGTATTGTATTTGTAAAGTATCTGTACCTAACTGTTTTCTCTGTTGTTTCAGGTATGATTAACCTGTCAGTCTGAACCTAGTGGTGAGTAGATTCGACCGATATTGTCTAGTTTGTCACTTTGATACGCTGCCAAACATCAGATTGATTGATTGCAGGCTGCTCTAATTTCCTGTTAGAAGCATTGGTAGGGAGGTCAGGGGGTGACGTCAGGGGAACCACCGGGAGCTGATCTTAGTAGTTCTCAAGCTGGCCTGGCCAGAAGGTTTGCAGGGGAGGTCAAGAGGAGTCCTGTAGGGGAGGTCAAGGAGTCCTGACGTCAGGAGCCAACGAGGGTTGCTCCTAGTTCTTCAACCTTGAGACTGACTTGTGTATATCTTAAACATTGTCAGGGGAGGTCCTGTAGGGGAGTCTTTAGGCCAACAGGGGTTGCTCTATATATCTATTTCAGTCTTGACACCTAGCTTGTGCCTCTAAAGGCATGACTGGCAGGAGGTCCACTGTAAGAGTCAAAAGGCAGCGAGAGCTGCTCCAAGTTCTTCAACAGGGCAGCTTGTGCATGCTTCTAAAGGCATCAGCAGAGGGTCCTGTAAGTCAGAGGCCAACAGGGGCTCTCTAGTTCTTCAGCCTTGACACTGACTTGTGGCCTCTAAGGCATTTGCTTGGGAGGTCCTGTGTAGAGGAGTCAAAAGGTGCTGAGGGCTGCTCTGTTCTTCAGCCTTGACACTGGCACCTCAAAGGCATTTGCTTGGAGGGTCCTGGGGGAGTCAAGGGGGCCAGCAGGGCTGCTCCTAGTTCTTCAGCCTTGACACTGACTTGTGTTACCTCTAAAGGCATTGGCCCAGGTCACCTGTAGAGGAGTCAAGGGCCAGCAGGGCTGTTCTTAGTTCTTCAATATGACATGACTTGTGCCTCTAAGGCATTTGCTTGCAGGAGGTCCGACCAGGGGTCAGTCAAAAGAATGACCAGCAGGGCTGCTCCTAGTTCTTCAGCCTTGACACTGACTTGTGTGCCTCTAAAGGCATTTGCTTAGAGTCCTGTAGGGGAGTCAAGGGGGCCAGCAAAGGCTGTTCTAGTTCTTCAGCGCAGCACTGACTTGTGTGCCTCAAGAGCTTTCTTGGAGGTCCTGTAGAGGGAGTCAGAGACCCAGCGGGGGCTGCACTAGTTCTTCAGCCTTGAACATGACTTGTGTGCCTTAAAGGCATTTGCTTGGAACCCTGTAGGAGTCAAAAGGAGCCAACGGGGCTGCTCCCCTAGTTCTTCAGCCTTGACACTGACTTGTGTGCCTCTAAAGGCATTTGCTTGGGAGGTCCTGTAGGGGAGTCAAAAGGCCAACGGGAGCTGCTCTAGTTCTTCAATATGACACACTGACTTGTGTGTGCCTCTAAGGCTACTTGGAGGGTCCTGGACGGGGAGTAAAGGCCCAGGGTGTCCTAGTTCTTCCAGCCTTGACACTGACTTGTGTGCCTCTAAAGGCATTGGCAGGAGGTCCCAGGGAAGCTAGATCTTCACCTTGACACTGACTTGGTGCCCTAAAGGCATTGGCAGGGAGGTCCTGTAGGGAAGCTAGATCTTCATCCGACACTGACTTGTGTGCCTCTAAAGGCATTGGCAGGGAGGTCCTGTTGGGAAGCTGCTAGATCTTCAACCTTGACACTGACTTGTGTGCCTCTAAAGGCATTGGCAGGGAGGTCCTGTAGGGAAGCTAGATCTTCAGCCTTGACACTGACTTGTGTGCCTCTAAAGGCATTGGCAGGGAGGTCCTGTAGGGAAGCTAGATCTTCAGTCTTGACACTGACTGTGTGTGCCTCTAAAGGCATTGGCAGGGAGGTCCTGTAGGGGCTAGATCTTCACCTTGACACGACCAGGTGCCTCTAAAGGCACAGGGAGGTCCTGTAGGGAAGCCAGATCTTCAGCCTTGACACTGACTTGTGTGCCTCTAAAGGCATTGGCAGGGAGGTCCTGTAGGGAAGCTAGATCTTCAGCCTTGACACTGACTCTGTGCCTCTGATCGCCTTCATTAGGCCGAGTGGAGCCGCGGAGATGACCGTCGATTGCTCCGGAAAGCAGCTGCTCTGGAAGAGTGGGGGGCTCCAATTTGACGAGAATCCGGTCCCCTTCTCCCGCGAGATTGGACAGGTTGAGGAGAACAGGTTCTGGACGCTGCCGCGGGGCCGTGCATCGAACCTAACCCGTTCCAGATGAGTAAAACAAAAACGAGCGGAAAGGGAACGATTGCAACGGGCACAAAAAGTGGTCGACAACCGACGGCGGCGTCGCGCGACTCTCGCGCTGCAATTAGCGGCTAATCTGCCTCCTGCCTAGTCGTCATGTGAGAGACGTCATGTGAGAGACGTCATGTGAGAGAAGTCATGTGAGAGGCGTTATGTGAGACGACGTCATGTGACAAGACGTCATGTTAAGAACTGCAGGTAGCTACTGACACGGACGTCATGAGAGGTTAGGTATTAGGGGTAGGCCTATGAGTAGTTTGCTTGTAAATCTTGGGAAACAAGTACTGCAGATGTTTTTGAACACTTTTTAACTCTAAACACAGGTCTTGAAAATATCATCATTAAATTCAATTTCGGAGTAAATAAAAAGGCAAGAGGTCACTTTTTTATTTTTCAGATCCGAGCTTTCAGGTGCAAAATTTAGAAACAACTTTATTTATAGAGAAGGTAAATCAGAGGTTTGTTTCACAATAAAGTGAAAAGGAGAGTTTTGAAGTCGCATGACAGTTTTCTTCGATCGATTTTTCTCTCAAATCCTGATTACTAAATCGTGTGCCTATTAATTTAGCAACAAATCATCTTATTCATCTACGCGTGTAATTAACCCGAATTAAAACACAGAAAGAATCCCGTAGTAAAACTCTGAGTCAAAAAGCGCAAAGATAAAACAAACAAAGACCAAAGTTAAATCATAAATCCCCTTTGTAAACAAACAAACAAACATTAAATCGTAAAACAACGCTGAATTCCAGCGGAGAGAAGGAAAAGTGTATTCATAACGTGAAGTTAATTCGGCCAGTTAGCCTTTATTCTTACAAATGAGCTCGGGATTGGCAGTTTTAGTGGTTCCTTTGCAAATAACCCTCATTTGCCGCAATCATAACCATAAATCCGTGATTGTCTGCGCGTGCGGTCGCGTGTCCGCCAGTACTCTGTCGTCTGCTCGTCTCTACGTAGTACGTACACGTACCTACGTACTACGTACACGTCACGCCACTAGCTTTGTTAGCGACCTCGGACTGCTATTACAAACTTTTGTCGTTACAACTTCCCCGCGATGTTTCTTTGTGGTTTATTAATTCCGCTCGTGTCTCCGGCCTGGTTCGGTTTCACGGGAATTTCGAACTCAGAGCGGCGGTTTCGTTCTGTTGTTTTGTGAACTTTTAAGGGTTGCAGAGACGTGTTTTACGTGTGAGTGATTTAATGTGAAATTTACTTTTCAGTGTTGATCAAAATTGAGAATATTTGTCAATGGATAGTTTGAAATGATTTTCTTCATTCCATTTGGTTGTTTATGGTAAAATAACTGATAAAAACACGATCTAACGTCGTTGTTAGCGAATTTCGTAAGAAATAGAGCTATTTATCTTTATTGCCAAAGAGAATAAAAGTCGTAGAATAAAACTGTTTGCATTTTTGAGCACCTTAACACCTTCTGAGTCAAAAGGCAAAACCTTATATCCGCTAGGATTCACGGTAGCGCTTGTGGCTGTATGATGTTGTCTCCTTACAAAAGCCAATTCAAAATTGTACTTACTATTAATTTACGGAGTCTAACCCATCAAGCTCAACCCATCATCTTATCCACCAACTGAACAACGGAAAAGTAAATTCAATAAAAAGCCTAAAGAAATGCGTCTCGCCGAAACATGTAGTGGGTTCGATGATAAAACAAGATAAGTAAGTGGAAATATTTTATAGGATGTCTGTAAATGTTTACCTTCTATTACAGCGTACCCCAGGGGGTGTAAGGTACACACAACCCCCGACACACCTGCCCTACCGCTCCACTGTTTGTAATATTTAAACCTCCTTATTTATTCTATATTCGTTATATTTCCACTTTTTCTCATGAGGGAATTTTCTCGTCTCGGGATTCCGTTGTTGCTTTGTAATATTCTCCTCGTTTGTGTTCCTTCGCGATGGAATATTGGAGACGATGCTACTCCCACTAAAAGCCTGCTTTGTAACGTTGCTTTGTCTTTTATTCTTCGTCGTTTAGAGTAAATAAAGGTACATGTGGTGTCTTCATACTGACATATCAACAATAAACATATGAACAGATTTTGTTTCTTCTTTTATAGCTTACTTTTGTTTATCAAAGAAATAGTAAATTGCACCACTAGGTAGTGACGCATTTTGATACGAGGAAATATTAACGTCCAAGGTTCTCTAGCTGCAGAGGACAACAAAATTAATGAACGAGGAGGTTCAAAAGGACAGTTTAGGAACGCGTGAGGAATGATACATTCTGTCAGGATGCAGATGTAATGTCAATAAATGTATCTGTTTAGTTGGGTTTCAATCCTAAATAATTCAAATTTAACTTCTCATTAACACCCAACAGTCTGATTTGTAATGTTTACTTGTAGAAACAGCTGTATATCCTGGCTTATCATCAATTAGTGATTACTATCGATTTGGAATCGATTATTTTTCGATATAAACAAAACCCCCATTAGGATCGGTAGTAATATAGTTTTATTTACAAAATACTACTTCTTTACAACAGATCAATTATCAAGATCAAACAAAACCATTGAAAGCTGATATTCTTGCCATATATCGATCATCAAAACAAACCAATATGTATCTGTAAATGTTGACTAGTTTAAATGGTTAAATAGTTAAACGGTGTTAAATAGTGTAATCCCGATTAAAATACAAACCCCGCCATTTTATCTTCCCGGTAGGTCGCTTTCTTGCTAAACAATTTCGCTCCCATTCTGACCCGGAGTCATTTGGAGCCGGTGTTTTTGCCAGATTAGCGCTCGACGTGGAACTCTTTGCTAGACTCGTGATTACGCGCGGTGGGCGACCACTCTGTTAATGATAACAGCATTACTCAACAACAACAACAGCCTATCATTACTATTTCTGTTAACCAGAAGTCTTTGTAATTACCTCCACGGAGGCAACATTAGCTTAGCCTTCTTCAGCAGCTGTTGACTAATAGTGCGTCGTTAACTGATGACGGCATAGATCACTGTCCGCGCGCGCTCTACCGATACATCCAGTAATTACAGATGAAAGATTATTCACCGGAAGGTTGATGCGTGTGAAGAGGAATATTGAATCAGGAGACGCAGACGGGGAATAATAGTGGGTTAATGGAACTCACAAAAACGTACAGCAGCAATCACGAAGCTAGAGAACCTGGTGGTGGACATTATAATTACATTACTGGAGCGGGAGCGAGTTTACGGAGCCAGGTCAACAAATGCTGCTTCATCGCTCGCTTTACAACTCCCTTTATAAATATTGTTCTTCCTTCCCTCTCTGTTTTCATGTTCGTCCGTGAACTTTTGGCATGTCTGTGCTGTTTCTTTTCGGTTTTTGCGTAATCAAGACGTTAGAAAGTGTGGGGATTAAATCATGAGCACTATTGTTTTTAGAGGGTCACAACCGGAATGATTGGTCAAGAGAAAGTTTGTCTTGTTTGACGAGGAGAAATTAGGACTACAAAGTTCTCTTGACCATTCAATCTCAACATATATCTAGCGTTACCGCATTGTCATTTTACAAAATATGGAAGTGATGACTGCGGGGATTGAACCCGCGCTGGAGTCGCGCATGTTTCTACCACCACGCTCCGCAAAATGGATACGTTTGAAATTGAACACGAAATTAACAAATATGACCTTATAAACAAAATGACTGTTCTTTGTTATAAATAACACACATCTTGCAACTTACGTGAACAACAAAGAACGTATTTCACTACGAATTTATGAACACAGGTAAAGAGTGTTTCCGCATAGTTTGTTGGACAAAGAGAGAGAAACAGTTTGCATGGAAGAGCAAAGTCTTGCTGCTTCACACAGGGCCAGCTATTGTTCTCTACTCAGTAAGTGGATAAATGCAGTTTAGCGTAGGTACCTACGCTACTTTACGCTGCTAACATTCAGAGCATTTTTCTCAAAATGTGTTTTGAGTAAATAAAGTAAAACTTACTTGCTGGGTTTACTCAAGCGGTAGTTTTGCTTGAGGTCAGTATATACAAAGCAACACTGTTCTTCAGTTCGTTACTGCGGGTGGGTAATTTGGATCATAAGGTTTGTCTCGCCACATACAGATAAGCAAATACTAAAAGGTAAAGGTAAAGTTTCCTTGTTTAACGAGGCGAAGTTAGGACTACAAAGTCCCTACTACTCAACCTCGACTTTACCTAGCGTTACTATAAAGCACTTTACAAATTGTGAGTGGTGATCAACCTCGCTCCACTGGAGAGATGAGCTCCGGTAAATTAGTGAAATTACGACTTTACTTGGGGAAAACCCAACGTTTTAGCTCAACATTTCCTTGAAAAACGTCTTGATTTGTGACTTGGAAATTGATTTCCTTTTTCCAAATGACATTTTTACCTTTTGGTTGAGGTTTAAGAACAATAGGTTCATTTCAGCCACACGGTTGTTTATACAATAATAATTGAGTATGGAAAAAAACGTGCGCCAAGTGAAATCCTAGCGTTGAAAGTAGAAATCTCAGCAATCCAGAAGGCGATTAAGTCAATAAAAGTTGACATTCAGCCGATAAAAGTGTATTCTTTCAATCAAAGAACTATTATATATGTCGGGTTGCTTGCGTTGACAATAGATCGCATAAACTGGATAGTGTTATCCATATTCGTACGGTACGTAGTTCCACAGCTTGTTAGCGTGAAGTAAAGTGAGTGTGACGCGGCAATATTGTCGTCAGGTTGACATGTTTCTCTGGAGATTATAAGGAGGAAATGAAGACTGCAGAAAGAGCAATATCCTGCTCAGGATATCAGCGATGTGCGATTATAGCCAAGTCACTCCGCCACCAAGGTGTGTTGTGTTGACTTGTGTACTCTTGGTTATTTCAACCTTGCACTTCCTAGCTGTGGAGATTTTATTAACTGACTAACTTTCAAACAATAGAGTTTTACGTGTACAGTGTGTCTCAAAAGAATGGACGGAAATTACAGCTTAGTACGTGTGTCAATAGAAACCCCTACTATAGCTCAATTTATCGCCAAGATTTCTCCTTATAATCAGCGGTTTTTTCTTGTTACCCTTTCAAGTAAATAACAGATAACACGTAGATAAAAGGCGATGTAACTAGTTTTTACATAAAATAATACGTATATAAAGGTGAACTTGTATGTTTAATAATAAAGTGTGTGTATCATTTCATTTCCGTCAATTATTTTTAGGACACCCTGTATTAGTACAGCGAAAACACTACAAAGGCTGGTTTTAAACATGTGTACACCTTCTTAACTTTCACTAGCGTGAACTTTTAAATTCTATTCAAAATATTCAATTGTAAAAGAATTCAAAATCTTTGTTTGTGTTGTATTGTATTGTTGTAATTGTTTTATTTTGAGACTCAAGTTTAAACCTGATCAAGTGTTAATCTTGGGAATTTCCCCATACACAAGAATAAGTTTCAGATCAAATTAAACATGCCTGCCTTCCTGTTTTTACTTCTAGACATGTCCAGGCTAAACTTATTAGTGTTTCTTCATAATAACACAAGATAGATTATAGTTGCGAAATTGTCTCAACAATCAAAACCAACTGAAAGTATTCAATGTGAAATTCCTGTTAAAGAGTTCACAAATCAAGTCTTCGGACAAAGAACTTCTCAGAAAACAAAAACGTAGATGATTCCACTCGCTTTACAAAACATCAAAGACTGTCTCGTTTAAACCTTAGCGCAAGTTTTAATTGGGAGTAACTTTTCCCGTATAAAACTTGTTTTTCGCAAGCGATGGCCAATTCAAGTGTAAATTTGGTAAATGACATTTAGGGTGCGTAAAATTTCGCATTTATTAAACGTCAAAACGGGAAGGTTTCTTCAAAAGAAGGTTTGTATTTTTTGTAAGTTTCATTTTATAGATATATCGGAGTCTAAAAAACGTGTCGGAGATATCTTCTATTTTCCAAAAATATCAGGTTCATTAATGTAAAAATTATTTTGAAAAGTGATAAACGCCCTTGTTTTGACAATTAGGCCGCATCAGTTGAAAGAAGGCTTGTTGTTTGGCTGGTTTTTACTTGCTCGGTGTGGTTTATTTCTTGTGTGGACGAATTCAACCTTAGGTTACAAGTGAGGCGGACCTTTAACGTTGACGTGCATTTTAAAAGGTTGTGGTGTCAATCTTCGTATGTACAACATTTTATTTCTTTCGTGATCGCAAATCGAAGATTTTTCAGTTCTAACTTATCCTTCAGTTCCAACTACTAAGCACGAATCATACATATACGAGTCGCGCTCTCACCTTCAGAATAATACGAATTGATTAATTAATTAAAACTGGTTTAATTATCTTAAATACCAATATCACTTAGCCCAGTTTTCAGAAACGTAATTAGCTACCTCCCGTCAAGAGAAGCAAGCGCCAGCGCCCTCTTTGTTGAGATAGAAACTCATAATACACAACCGGGTACGCAAAGCGGAAGGAAATCTTCAGAAGAACCCGCCCGCGCCTCTGTCAGTCAGTAACGAGACTATATCGTCTTCAAAACACGATAACTCATATTGTTCACTACTCTTTCCAGCCTTCGACGTTATTAACAAGACACGCCTGCTGCAATACGCTTTGACGTCGTTGTCGTTATTAAACTCCTGCCCGTTTTCAATGGAGCGAAATTGCGTCCGGTGACAAAGTTAGTGATGATAGGGTTAATTGAAAACTGTATTAACCGTTAATAAATATGGATCTAATATTGCTTCTACTTTGATTCAAAAGGTAAGTATGCGTACGTGGCGGGTTGGTTCGGCTCCGTGGCGGGTTGGTTTGGCGGCTCGTGGCGGGTCTGGTTTGGTTCTCCGTGGCGGGTTGGTTCGGCTCCGTGGCGGGTTGGTTCGGCTACGTGGCGGGTTGGTTCGGCTCCGTGGCGGGTTGGTTCGGCTCCGTGGCGAGTTGGTTCGGCTACGTGGCGGGTTGGTTCGGCCCGTGGCGGGTTGGTTCGGCTCCATGGCGGGTTGGTTCGGCTCCGTGGCGGGTTGGTTCGGCTATGGCGGGTTGGTATTGACTTCGGAGCTCTTCACTCCGATAACGCGGGTTCGATTACCTTAGTCACCACTAGCAATTTGTTGAATGACTTTGCGATGACGCTAAGGGTAAAGGTTGAGTAGTAGAGAGGACTTTGCAGTCCTAGCTTCGCCTCGTTAAACAAGACAAACTTGACCTTTTTTTAAGAAAATATTTGTGAGTTGGGGATTGATTGATATTACTAGGACGTTAGTTAACAACAGAATAGTATATTTAAAGTTTTAAACAGCATGTGTTTTGTAAAATCTCTTTACGGATTGATCCGACTTCAAAGCCAACATAGAGGAAATTTCATTTCCCAATAAAAACAAATGATGTAAATGTAACGAATCCCTTCTACTGACCGTTTAATTCCCGGCGGGTGAGCACGATTTGCAAGCGGGAGATGGAATAAGTCTAACGCCTGCACGAACTAGACTGCAATTACCGCAGCAGTTCAACAGCGCAAAGTGCAGCGCGGGCTTTGCAGGCGTTCTCGGCCTGGATTAACTCCCCTCTCACTCTACAGTCTATATCTCGCCAAGTTGCCGAGTTCTGGTCCCAGGCGACGCGAAGCTTTCAAATCTAATATGTGTGAGTGAAAACAAACATGTCGCTTCGGGATCAGCTGACTCCCCTGTGACAACGGCAATAAAATGCCGGCTGTTATCACAAATCACAAGAGACAGCGATGTCAGATCGATGCTTTTACCTCACCAGCTGATATCTCAGTTACATTTCATCCACACTGTGTTTGCTATTGGGCAGTGGAAGAGTTGATAAGAGAATTACTTTCGAAATCAAAAGATAAATAGTACTTGAATTTTCGTAAATCTTTTGTGAAGATTGTCTTAAATGTATACATGGGGACGGATTCAATCAGTCTATTATAATAATCAGATTTATAACGTTTATGAAACTAATTTACTTTTCACCTGAAGATGGGATCGGATTTCAGATCCCGAAACGTCGTGGTCTTGATCACTAATGTATGATGGTAAACGTTCGTTATATTCTTTCAACCTAAGAAATTTGACCAACAACAACAAACTTTATTAAAAGTAGCGCGTACTATCGTACGCCAGGGCTACAAGAAGCACCATCAGTGTTACAGAGCCGACTGTAACACAAACTACAGTGGTTGCCCCCTGTATCCGTAACTCTGAGATGAGTAGAACAGATCGATAGTGCAGTAGCGAGACGCAGCGGGGTGTCACGACGCCGAAAACAACCCCAAGACACGAGGGGGCGAGTTTAGGGGAAACCCCGAGCAGTGTAGGATGTTGTGGATATTGTAAGGCCTCCTGTAGGGTTAAAGTTACCGACACTTACCCCTGGTTAACCCCTCCACCCCCTCTGATAGATGATCAGCTGACATGATGAAATGAAGTTGGGGTGAGGGTTACGTCATCGTCTTATTGATACTGTACTGGCTTTAGTGAAAAGAACATTTTCTCTTACTATATACAATAAATAAAACAGCAGCTGTTGTCAAGCTATTATGATGCTTAAAAATTATTCACCAGTTCAAAATTAATCCAAATATTTTTTGGTGTAGTACGGCAATGTTACTTAAAAGTAATAAAATGAACAAATGCAAAATGATACGGAATTTTCCTAAGTAAAGCAATATTTAAGAAAAAAAAGTGCATGGATGTAAATTAAATTGTATGTTTTAAAGATAAAAGGTTAAAGAAATAAAAGGTTTGAGAAAACTAAACAAAACGCGTTATATTTGAAATTTTACAACTGTATGTTGTGTGATGTATACACAGAAAACTCCCACAACAATACATCTAAAACCTGAGCAAATACCAACCAAAATAATTAAAAATGGGGTAACAGTATAGTCACATCCTTTTAAACAGTAAACCAACTAAACTATCTTTAATGTGTAGCTGAAAACCACAACGAATAAGTAATGATTATTTAAACAAAACTGCTATCATAAAGAATACGCGACATGAGAACCACATACAAATAATAAAACAACCAAATAATCTCTTGGTAAAATAAAAATGTACAAAACTCGTCACGCACAAAAGCGAAGAACAATCTCACAACAATAAAACGTTAGAGGAAAGAAAACCACACAACAATAGCATAAGACGGAACCACCCCTTACGAGCAAATGAAACATGCCTTTACAACAGTAAACAAAGAGAAGAAACAAGTCTCATTTCCAATCCCCGCTGAAAGGGAGGGAACAATGCTACAGAAGCATCAATTAGGGAACATAATGTTTGATAAGCCGTCTACAAAGGGGTGGTTCGTTTGGCGCAATTTATGCCGCGATATCTCAGAAAGTTAGACACAACTAATGTGTACAAAGACCGCGTTATCTTGCGGCGTAGTTGGTACTGTGTCTGTGCCTCCGTTGCCAACTTTACACAACTAATTGTAACAGTTAATTGTTGCCACAGTGTTAAGTGTCAAGTTTCAAGATGGCGGGATTTATCTTTCGTAGTTTGTCATTTCGTAAATGTTTATTAGAACTAGGAGATCGTAGAAGGATGTTTGTTGTTGACGATGGTAGAATTTCTGCGGTTGAAATATTATTAAGAACGTTTTCCTTAGTTCTTGGTGAACGATATGAACACGAAGTTTCGGTATAAACATGATACCATCTTAAGGTGAAAAACGTTAAAACATAACATAAAACCTTTGAAAATGAGCTGGCCTAAAAGTAATCAACGTTAGCAACAACAGGACGAGTTTCTCTTTTTATTTGTTTATCTTGAAAACACCTATCCTACAAAACTTGGCATAGTCATTTAAGCCAATTGTTTCAAAATTAAATGAGTTCAGGGAAAACACCAGATAAAATACATGTCAGTTAATTTTATGGTGGTGGGTTACTAGTCTGCTTGCACTAAATACTTTTACGTTAGCTCATTTCCTAATAAGTTGTGTTAAATGTAGTAACACAGACAAATGAACTCGAGAATGTGGTTTTAGGTTAATTTTTACCTCTTAGAAGGGATCTCAAGGCCGAAGACAGAAAGCTATTTACTTCTTTAAACCCAACCCACCGTTAAAAATCACGAAAATGTACAAATAATTTACATAATAGTTTTCTCGGACTTCACCAGCCACTTCAGGAGAAAGAATATTGTCGACGTTTCGGGCAGTTGGGAAACTCCACCCGTTGTCAAGGGTTTAATCTAACCTCAAATTACATAGTAGTAAACACTTATCGTAGGACCTAGTCTAAGAAACATGGTAAACATTGTGTTATGGCAAAGCTACAAAGTATGCCCATCCTGAAAAAACACGGCTAACGTTTAGAACTAAAAACCAAGGATACTAAAATGAAAAACTCACCCAGGACGCCAGTTGCAGAGCTCCAGTCATACTTCCATTAATCTAAAAATAAAATCATAAAACATAGAATATCAAACCTAAAGATCATACATAAAACCCTTTAGTATTTGGCTAAAAGTGATTCACCATAACTCATAACTCCATTCAAACAACACGACAAAAGGTATTGCAATGCACTATTCAGGGCATAATTCCCAGGATATTGTATCGGAATGTATACATAGAGTCTGCATATACCGGGAGTGGGAGGGGAACATTGCTTCGCTTGGATGATATGTTGTGTTATTGTGTCCTTGTATATTACCATCATATTAGCATTGTTCAGGGATATTACGCAATAGCGAGCATAGCATACTTTACGTAGCCAACACATCTTTATGAAATATTGCAAACAGTCTGGAATACGAGCGTGTTTCTGCGTATCTCACCCCGTTCTAGTAGGCTAGTTGAGTTGAAATTAAATAAACAAAAGTAAAAACAACAAAGAAAACTCGTGTTGTTTTCGTCATGGGTGACCGATCAGCTTACGTTGATTATTTTTAGGCTAGCTTATTTCTTAATGTATTGTATAATGTTTTAGGTTACTTTTCACCTGAAGACGGCATCAGATTTCAGATTCTGAAACGTCCTGTTTTCTTTGTCTTACTAAAAAACTATTGACTGGGACTCGTGGCGTGGTCCTGTAATCCAGTTTCATGGAGGTCAGGTTTTGAGGATGAAATAGGTCTAAAGCGGCTCAGATAGTCTCAGTGGTCATCTGATGATACCAGCATCAACTCCCACCATCGTTTAGACATATCAGACCATCACCTGCGTGGTTCGGAAGTCACGTTAAGCCGTTGGTTCTTGTATTTCTATTGGTCATTGGGCTGTTAATTAATGACCCATTCTAAGGAAGAGTCGGCCTTAGTTTGTAACAAGACTACACCTCATAACTCATTACTACCACTCATCACACTCATCCTTCACCACATATTTGTCTTAAAATACCCTCATGAGAGTGACCGGCATCTCAAATAGTGATTTTAGTGATTTTTTTATGAAAACGTCCGTAATAAAATCTTAACCTACTATAGGTGACTTCTCAAAACAAATACCACTTCGTTGTTTGTTAAATTGTCAAGAATTATTAAATTTTTGAAACGAAAAAGTATTTTAAAAGTTTGATGGCAAAATTATATAGACTGAAATGTGATTTTACTTTTTATATTTAATGTAACATTTAAAAATCCTTATTATACTAGTATTTATTACAGCCAGCACATATTTAATGGTTTTCATGAATATTTATAAATACTAGAGAACCTATACTGTGAACAGGCATAAATTGCACATGGTGGTTCAGACACTTTTAATTCTTAAATCTTAGATCGGTCAAACCCAGAATAAATAAGTAAGAGTACTATCAAACAATGGATTGAAAAAATTTGTGTAAAATATTGTTTCGCTTAAATACATTTTATTTTTAATAAACTTTTATAATAAGAGCTGACCAAATAACTGACTAACACTGTGTTTTTAAAATTGATAAAAATCAATTTTTAAATTAAATAAACTTACTGTACTCTATCGTTTTATAACAGTTGAATTAGACTCTTAAGAAAACACCAAAAAGGAATGCCAAGCTACGAATAAGAAAAACAACCTAAGAGAGAAAGGTATTGTAGATAGAGTTATATTGAACTAATCAAGAAGACTGCTTCAGTCTGTAGACGAGCCTTGGTAGTGGTTGCAGGGGGTGCAGGGGGTGCCGTAAGGGATATCGGAACCCAGACCTATTCTTTCCACACGGCCAGGTTGATGAGTAACTCGACTCCCGGATCCCACGAACCCTTTCAAAGGCTAATGAAGAGTTGCTACAGCTTCTGTCTCACTTTTGTATGCATCTTTGGTCCCTTCCACCTGCGATATTGCAGCCCTTGTTTGCTGTCTCTAGTTTCTGTTGCAGGTTTCTAAACGTGACGACAGAGTAGCCAGAATTATCGGTTCACAAAAAAAGGTTTTGGAAGTGTTTATTAAAAGTTTTCAGTAATAAACTTAGCCGACTAGTCCTACCGAATTTCTTGTAAAGGGGGAGGGGATATTTACACCAAAACCCCTTTTGATTAGACGTTTCCTCTTAAAATGGGGTTATGCTATCGAAACGGCAAGTATGATCCGATTTCAATGATACTTGGTACAAACATGAATGTTTCCGTATCAAGCATGGATGTGTATCGAAAATAAACAATGGTAAAGCCAGTCCGAAGATGACGGCGAATAAACTATTTTCAGTGGCCATCTTGGCCTGGCTGACCGGACTTTTTCAGTTATGATACATGTTTGGTAAGGTTTCAGAAATGTTTAAAACTTCCATCAAAATCGGAAAGTAAATATATTTTAAAAACATAAAGACCCACTGTGCGGGCGAAGCATTCCCCAAAAAGGGACAGATTTTGGTGGTTACCAAAATTACTCAGGATATTTATAACTGAGCTACATTTGCATCTAGTTTCATGAAAATCAGAAAAAAATGCGACCTGTCGTGTGATCCAAGAGTCCAAATAGGGTCAAAATGTGCACTTCCTGAGTAGTCTTTATTATTTAATAAATCACTATTTGAGATGCCGACCACTCTCATGAGGGTATTTTAAGGCAAATATGTGGTGAAGGATGGGTTTGATGGTAGGTAGTAATGAGTTATGAGGTGTAGTTACAAACTAAGGCTGACTCTTCCTTAGAATGGGTGATTAATTAATAGCCCAATGACCAATGGAAATACAAGGACCAACAGCTTAACGTGACTTCCGAACCACGCAGGTGATGGTCTGATATGTCCAAACGGTGGCGGGAGTTGATGTGGGAACCATCAGATGATCACTGAGACTATCTGAGCCGCTTTAGACCTATATCATCCTCCAAACCTGACCTCCATGAAGCTGGATTACAGGACCACGCCACGAGTCCCAGCACATAAAATTATAGGGAATGTGCTGGGATTCATGGTAGCGCTTGAGGCTATGTTTTAAACTAAGTCTGATTTAACTTAACTCGTGTTACATTATATATAATACGTTGTACAGATACAGTACGTTGTAGTAGACAGGTCGTCGAAAATGCATTAGTGTGAATCAAAATCAAATCATACCTTTTTACTTTCATAGTATATACAACTGCGTTAATTTTTCAATGTGCACTCAGGCACGATCCGCAGCGATAAAACTACATTTTATGCGCACAACATATCAACTCTATCAAAGCAGTCAGCTGTTACACTCTTCACTCGTGCCACTTCACAATTCAAACACAATCAACAATAACAGCCAATGACAGCAGCTCAAGTTTCACATCCAGTTTCACAGTCGGTACGTCAGATGAGTGAAATGGTTCCGGCTGTTAATTATCACAGGGCGGTTGTATCCCCTCAGTTAGTTTGTCGATAAGTGATTTCCAATACCGACCGGCCCGCCGGACTGTCTACATAACAGCCCAACTAACAGTCATATGTTCACCTCACCTCACCTCACCACGTACTCACGTCGTGCTTAAATATTCACTTCACATACAAGTGGTTCTTCTTTTGAACGATGCACCCATTGGGCTAGATACTTATATGTAGGCTACCTAACATAAGTAAGGAAATAAATATTAAGAATATTTCCTTAGCTTAATTTGAATAAAAGGTCGTTAAAAAGGTTAAATCAGGCTTGTAGTTATTTTTTGGGGTTTAATTGATGAAGCTAATGGACGTTTTATTGAAATTTTGTAAAGCTGTATTCTACACATAAAAATATAACAATGTAATTTGTAGTTTAAAATGTATGCCAAAGGTTTTGCCAACAAAACATTGTATTTAGAATATAACAATTTGGAATTTTTATTTGCTTTGTAGTTTCAAATGTATGGCTTGCATAAACCAGTGATGTTACTCATACTTTATTAGATTTGAATATTCAGGTCTAAAGGAATATTTTCACTTCTAATCTTATGTCTTCTATTTTACGGTTCATTATATTGCTTGGCGATTAAAACAACCCAATTTTCAATCTCAGCACAAATATACGAATTTCATAAACCATTGAAGAGCTACTCGTAGATTTTAAGACATTAAATCAGACCCAAAGGAATATTTTCACCTTTAATATTTTGTCTACCACATTTCACGATGGATTCCATTGTTCAATGGTCAGAACAACCACTTTTCAATAACCTAAGCACAAATTTATTTTGAAACAAATGGCTTCAGAGGATTGCATTTGAAACGCTCATGACAAAATATGGAATTTTCTTTTTTTCCCACACCTTCTCAGGTTCGACGCTGAGGTTGAGTGGTAGAGAGGACTTCGTAGTCCTAACTTTGCCTTGCTTTATCTTTTTTTTTTTTTTTAACACTGCTCTACCCGTGGACCATGCAGTACAATAGTAGTGCAGTTACACAAAGTGGACACATTTGGTTTTCAGATGGTCACCTCTGATATGCCACGCTGTTTGCCCGTCACTGTGGCTAGATTACATGATATACATTATTCATGACCATGTTTACATCTGTCATGTTTTATACATGGGTCCACGAAACTAGCTGGCCTGCCTCTGCCCCTGCCATTCATCTCTGGATTGGCTCTGCTCACTTTTCTGACAAAGCATTTATATCTAAAAGCTCCAAAGTGCGAGTGGAGTGAATCGTTTAATATTTATGTAAAGGGAGGTGTCTGCGTTGGATTGGGTTATACTCGTGAAGGTCCAAGTCGGTTTGAAAAACAAACGAGCTTTATAAGGGTTTTGATGAGTTAGGTACTAATAATTCGTATTATTCTGTGCAATTGAAAATGCATAAAAAGTAACTTGTAAAACTTGAATGTTTTGTTATTTACCACATATTTAATCTCTTCGGGTTAGTAGGGATGGCTTGCTAGCTTATTTGTTGCTTCCAAGAAATAATTTCCTTCTTACAACTGTGTCCTTTTTACACGGATACTTTTTCACATACGTGTATTTGTTGCCGTTTTTTTAATAAAACCTATACATATGTATAATGCACTTATTTATTAATTTTATTTGCTTAAAGTTTGCAGTCAGGAGTGCAAACTGTCCAGAAATTACCCTAAGCTTTGGGATGACTTTCAAAAAGCGTTTCTAATTAATATTGATGTGTTAAGCATGGTTTGGCATGGACGATTCCATGGCATTCAATTAGGAATTCTATGTTCGACTATAGGGATAACATTCTAATGTAATTATCTAAGAGAGTGAATGTAAAAAACAATTGTAGAATAGAATTTTCTTTTATAAATAGAATTTTGATAAAATAACTAACAAAACTTTCAACACATAAACAGTTCACGTTTGTGTCACATTTACTGTAAATGACATGCAATAAAATATTAATTTATTTAGTTTGTCACAAATTTATCTGCGTAATATTTGCTTACACAGATAGTTGAGAGCGGAACTGTAACCAAGTGGGAAGGCTGCAACGACTCAACAGGTCGTGGACGCGTTGCAATGTATTTCTATAAAACATTCAAAGGCCAGTTATTGATCACAACCCCACCCCTTCACCCCGCCAGCCCGCTCCATGTGGTACACTGGTTTCACCTACATACGTTTACTCGCTTAGGCGTACACTTCCTCACGTGATCGAAACGACGATCAGAAATAAAACTCCCCGGCCTACTCGCGTAGCCGCAAGAACTGCCGTGAATGCTTGCGAATTTTCTGTAAAATTTTGAAAATTACGCCAGAAATGCTCTCTTTGACCCCTGCGAGCACTCTACAGATCGTATGTTTGGACAGATTTTCACAAAATTTGGTACAAATTCCCGTTTTGCAAATGTCCAGCTTAAATTCGTTAAATAGACAAATCGGTTCACTATACGTGACCTTTGAGCGGATCCGTGGCGGATTGGTATCGCACGCGACTCCGAGCTCATCACCTGGCGCTTCGATCCCCGCAGTCACCACTTACATTTGTAATGTGACTAATACGGTGACGCTATTTGCAAAGGTCTAGGTTGAGTGGTAGAGAGGACTTTGTAGTCCTAACTTCGCCTCGTTAAACAAGACAAACTTTACCTTTTTTTGAGCGGAAGGGTTTACCAAATTGAGGGTTTATGAGGCAAAAGCTGGTTTATAATCAAATTCATTAAAACTTGGTCAAAACATTTTAAACGGTCATTTCTAGTGAACCTATTTTTCTCATCACGGTCTTACCCTAGAAATTAGCAAAATGAACAATTCCACCAAATTTCATGAAAATCGGTCACAATTAATACAACTTTCAGAGTGGTCACACACAGTTATATATAACAAATAATCAGTTTTCTGGAACTTATAAATGCGTTATTAGTTAAAATCTTAAGATTGACCCACAGGTGTAAATGTGATTGACCCCTCAAATATAGAACCACAGTAGTGTCAAGGATGCACGCCGCGTTTAGAAGGTGTCTAGACTCTAGACGACAAAGTGAAAATACTTGGCAAGTGAAGAACATTTGTTTCTGTCTAAGTTTAGCCAAATCCACCCATTGTTCGGTGTCAGTAGACCGGCCCGAGTCATCAAACAACACTGTTCAAACTTCCAGTTTCGCAAACAGAATTTCATTCATGAGTAAAAACAGAAAAGTGGGCCTAGTATTCACTAGTATTTATAAGAAACAGTCAAATGAGAACAGTATCATTTTTAGTGTCCTGAGTGTACAATAGACAATGTTTATTTTTATGTATAATAGCCAAATTCTCACGTTCAAATAACTTTTTAAAAAAAATATAAATTACGGCTTCTTAAAATGAAATGATTTTTTTTTTTTTTTCAAATAATATTGTCAACATGGTGTTTGGTTTTAAATATGTTTTTTGGTTTCTCAATTTTTAAATTGGCTATTTTCATATAATTTTTCATTTCCTTTAATAAAGGTTACTTATTTCAAATTACAGTTGACATATTCGTACATGGAGTATAGTGGTAGTGTCAACAATATTTCCTAATCTCTCAATTTTATTGCAAATTTTCGTCCGCATTCGGCGTTTTCTCAAATAAAAGTTACCATTCTCAAATACAATTGACACACACTCATACAGAAGAACACTTTTATTCCCAATAACAACAATATGATGAGCAAATAAAGGAGCAATCAAAAGAATAGTGGAGTTTCTTGTTACTGCCATGGATTTTCCTGTCCAATCAAACTCCTCACATGGAAGGAAAGGAAACAACGCGCCTCGCCGACAGGAGTGGGGTAATTTGTTTCTTTTATCTTGAAAATACACTTCAATTTCCTTTCCTATTTCTCAAGAACTCACTTCTTGATCACTGCTTGTTTATTTATCAATCAGCAAATGCACGACGCGGCAGAGAGACGTTCTTTTCTGAAGTCGAGACAGTTTCCAAGGTTGTTTGTTTGCAATGGAATATCAAACGGTGTGGTCTTTCTTGCTCACATTGTTTCTTTAACAACTTTGAACACACGTTCATAAACGTGCAATTAATTAGCTAGTTGTAACTCATTACCGTGGCGTAGGTAATTAGTTCAGAAGAAGGTACTAACAGTTTTCAGCTTTTGAACACTTCAAAGACTGTTCAAATCAGTAAGAGGTCTTAGAATAACAAAAAACTAAATTCAATGCCACACACATTAACGCTTATAGAGTTTTTTTTTTTTTTTCAATTAAACTAAGTCTGTCTCTACGACCGCAGTCACGTAGGTATTTGAGAAAGTCATTTTTTGTAAACCATAGTTGACCAACGAATGATTTAACTCAGGTTCAAAGGAAAACTTTCTACTTAAAACTATCTGTGTACTCGAAATGATACACGTTACAATGGCATATCGAATACAAGCCAGAGAAGAAACTTTATAGAGAAAAATAAATAAGAAAACAAAGATTACTTTACATTGAAACAGTATTTTTTACCCCAATATAAAACAAAACTGTTTGTCAAGGTGTCTTTGCAGATTTGGAAGTTCTTTATTAAGCAAATTATAACTAAATAACTTAACTATATACTGTACAATACATCACTGCTGCAAACTTATAGATATAAACAGAGAATATTTAGGGCCTCTAAGGATAATGCCTAATTTGAGGCTCTGTTAAATTCAACGTAAATTTACTCTTCAACGGCCAGAAGATTTGAAAATAAACCAAATTCTTCATAGTCGTTCTAAAGTAGTGCTGTGGGATTGTATTAATTAATAGTGCACTTTTATTCCTACAACTAAAACGTAATCTAAAAAAACGTCAAAAATCCTGGACGATTTAACATTTTTTCCAAACTAACCCTCCTGGACCGAGGCACCCAAGCGTGCCTGGGCTGGACGCCATCACAGACGCTGCCTTTGTATAAAACAAAGACAGCCGGCTTTTCGCCAGCCCGTACTAGACATGATCACAAAACAACACAAATAAGAGCAATACATAAGCTGCGAGTTAATGGTGTTTTGGCCGTAATAAAGACCTAACGGTGAAACTTTGTTTTCAGTGCAACCCTACGAGACGATTTTCCATGAGAACGGATTTTAAATTTTATCCTAGAGAAATTTGGCTGGTCCCATACTAACACAGCTTTGGATATTATACGGCCGTAAATAATCGGACACCGCACTCTAAGAAACCTTAGTTTAACTAATATTGTTGTCATGAAATATCGGTTTGTGTTTATATATTGTAGATTTTTAACGTACCTTCTGTAGCAAAGTGTATTTACTACACACGCAACCAAACTAGTGTTTGGTTCTGAAAAGAAAAACAAATACTCTGGTATTGAATATCAGTTACGCCATACAAAAATATGATTAGGAATTTACACCCAATCACTTGTCACACCTTTCAACAGAAACTATTTCAGTAATCTAATATTGTGAATTATATTCACAACCAGAGTGTTACACCTGGTGCTGGTCTTGTTGCATGTCCAGTGAATGTGGCACTAATACATACAAAGTGTTCAGAGCCGGATAACATCTCTGTCCCTGGCTACCTAGCACACAAGCTGAGATATACTCGTAGTAATCATTACATACAAACTTTCCTTACATCTAGTCACATTTTCAATCTAACCTTCATCTACGAAATTACACTTTGACTCGTATGTATTGTAATTTATTGGTCAATATATACAAATATTTTGTGTTGAAAAAAGGAAAAATAAAAATACAGTGGTCTCTTGTAACAACAAACTATTGATCTAAACCTGTGGAAATTTTGAAGGAAGCTGATTCTATAATATGATTAATTATTTGGATCCACTCAAACTGTAAATCGAACGGTTAATTGAGTAACGTTTCAATTTTGATTTAAATATTGCTAAGCCTCTTAGCGACTTAATTTTGTCAAGAAACAATCAAGTAACAACTTAATACCTGCCTGAGAGAGTAATTTTTCAAATAGACAGATGCGGTAAGTTTGACCTGAAATTCTTCCTACATCGTGTGTCATAATCGTGTATGTATTTAGCTGGTTTTATTCAAATGGTCATGTCAATAAATCGTTTAAACCTGAAAAATTTAACATTTAATTTTTGCCAATTTATTACAATCTTTCGTATGTGAAAAATAGTTTCTATTGAAGTATTTTAATTTGATTTTTAACTCACTCATACAGTTCAGAGTTACATCCCTTACGAGTCAATACCTGTATACAACTATGAACTCCAGTAAAAAAGTTCAAGATTAACCATCCAAGAGTAAACTGCTGAGTGATTCCGTGATTCCACCTCCCCGCACACCCTCTCGTCACCGTGTAGTCAAGGTAGACGGCCACAGGGGTGCGCGGAGGGGTAGAGGGTAGCCCAACCTCGTTAACCCATTTCCAAGTACAATCATCTGCGCACGCGACGCGAGCCTCCAAACAGACTTCTAAATGAGCTGACAATTTAAGTTTCCCTGATTGCTAACTAAACGTGGTTAAAAGTTGAATGTGGAACAACTTACCTGTCCGCAGTGCTAACTAGTTTAATAAGCACTAGCTTTAACTGCGCTACCTTAATTGTCCAACCGCAATTTGTATGTAAAGCTTCGGTGCAGGTTGGAAGTTGAAAGTTGTAGGGTTGTATCTAATTTTGGTTTGGAATGGGTGGTTGGAGATATTTTTATATTAAGTGTAGATTTGTATTACAGTGGCCACGGTGGTTGTGATAGATATAGTTTCAGAAATATTAACCGTACAATAGTTTCACTAATTTGTATCAACAATATTTTCTTGTCCTCTAGTACTGCAGACTGTTTCGCTGATGATACTGATATTTCAGTACACTTTTTCATAGGGAAAAGAGGTGTTCCGTTCTGCTGGGATCGTAGAACTAACGTTGTATATTAAAATGGAAAGCAGTTTTGAACTTCCCAACACCTCCTAGGACAAACGAGCTATTTGACTGGCCAAGACATTTTACCAATTCCAATTTTAAAATTCCTAAGCAAAGGAAAGACGTGAAAGCCCGGATTGGCTACACACAAATTAGTTCTTACAAAACTAGGGACTTACACATAGTAAAAGGACAAACTAATGAGAATAGTTAGCATAATATTTAAATGTTCACAACTAGATTTAATTCTTGTACTTTCATTTTGTTTGATTATTTTTACAAAACTTTCAATTATTATAAACTAGTTTAAATTTTAATCATCAAATGATTATCTAGTACACGGTTTTTACCTGGAAAAAGTTCCCATGGGTTAAGATCTTCACTAGAATAGTTTCTTTAAAATAGCAACAGCTTCTTTAAAACAACCCTATTTACTCATATAACATTCGGTTTTATTTGACCAAAGGATAAATGATATAAACTAGGTCAGGTACACTACACAGCATATAGTTTAACCCTATCACCTGCATCGCTTTGACAAAGCATAGATAGTTGCTCCGGTCTAACTCTGTCCCAATTGCGCAACGGTGTTCCTTTGATGTGCTTGTCTATAAATCAGTGCAAACAGTTATTTATCTACCCTTTGTGAAACGGTTCTTGTAATCAGCTGTTTAAACGGTCCGGCGCTGTTTACAAACACTATGTCATTTATTAGTGAATTTCCATTGGAAATGGAGCTACTATTTAATGAAAAAGATAAGGAAACGCCATTGTACAAAACTGTTTGGAGTTTTGGACTCCCAACACTTCCTGATCGAATCGAAAAATATTATCCACATTTGTATGACTTTTGTGTGTGCTGGTAACTACTCTTCAAATCGCATTTTGCAATTTTCACAAAATTTGGAACTTATGTTTATTTTGTAAATTACTTGTTTAACTTCGTTAACCATCAGGATCGGTCTACTAAAAGTGACCTTTTGTGGGGCGTTCCTTCCAAAAGATTGTATTTTGTCCTAAAAATCTATATTTTATTCATCCAATTTCGGTTGAAAAGTAACAGCGATTAAAAAATTAATATAAAATGATATGCGTTTATCAGCTATAGGGTTAAATCCACATTTTATAGTGTATCTAATATGTCAGCCAAAAGTCAACTAAGTCCATTTAGTCAGAACGATAATTTGGCCTAAAGTAGTTTTTTCACGCTATCTTTGTCTGACTGATTGGATTTTAGTACACATCTTGAGTACGTTATTATTAATAAATTTGACCAACATCGAAGTATATCCAAAATCAAATCATAAAAAATATTTTGAATCGCACGAAACCACTTGTTTTAGGGAAACGGCCTCCGAAAAGGCACTTTCATTGTAAATTATACTCCGTTATCGGAAATTGGCGTCAGTTATGTTTTTGTAAGCGACAAAAATATAATTTCTAGAAAAATAATCCCGTGCATACTGGCAACTACGGCTTTCATAGACGCCTTACAGCAACATGTGAACTATGATATTATTTTAACCTTTGATTTGTTTACACACAACCTAACATCGCTGATTGCTGAACAATATCACTCCAAATATATTTTGCGCGTTATAAAATCCAAAACATCAACTTTTAATTCTGAAATTATTTATTATCGTTAAAACCACCAGTAGAAAAGCTCGTTAACGAGCTGGAATCACAAGTGTTTTGTCGCTAGGTGTGATAAATGATGAGGTGCCGCTGTCTGTGGTACTACAGACTACAGACTGAGCAGATCAAAGTCTGCAGCATGACAATGCTATACACTGCAAACTGCAGCGACAAGGGTTGTAGCACTGTCAAAGGGATGCAGGAGACAGAACTCAACCATCTATGTCTGTATTTGACCTACATTTTAGTTTCTTTAGTTAGGTGTTCTTATTGTTAGGAATTTTATTAGGTGATTAAATTTAAAAGGCTAACTATAAAGTTTGATAGCGAAATGGGTGGGTCGGGTAGTGTAATGGTAACCACACTCGCCCGGCAAGAGAAAAATCCGGGTTCGAGTCCCGGTTAGGTCCACTTTGGTGTTAAATGTCCCTTATTTTTTGCAAGCTGTTTTGTTCTACGACGTTTCGTTCGGATATGAAATTACTATACCTTGTGAATTCGCTGATAAACAGACTAAAGATAAGTATTTTTAAATTATCATACATTTTATAAAGTACTAATAACAATGCCTATATTATTGAAATAGTGATCTTGATTGACAATGATTAGTTGATCTTAAAGAGCTTTGAAAATACTATAAACATATCAACAACAAAATTATAACTTTCAGCAGATTTTCGTAAATGAGTTTCCCCGAGTATTGAACAATGATTGTAGAATAAATTAAGCTAATGAAGTCTAACGAAGCTTTGTATGACTTTGAATAGTCAAGTTATAATAGATAAAAATGTAATTCTACGTTAATAATCTATTTATATTTATAATATACTATAAATCCGTTTGACGGAGGTACAGGTGACTGAACGAATAAATGTTTAGGCACTTCTCGGCATGCTACCTCCCTCAACCATACACTTTTTTTAACTCTTGGTGTGAAACCTTCGGGAAAAATCTAAAAACGTTTAAAAAATGCGCTGACTAGTTGGCGGCCAAAAAAATTGCGTCTAAAATCTGCCCTTGTACTTAGCCAATATTTTGCATCATAGCGGTGAATTTGCCCGCAAGCGAGGGGCGACAGCGAGCCCGAAGTGTGAGTTATATTGTAAAACTAATTGACCAACACGTATTCTCGATCCTAAAAGCTGTTCCTTTTTGCTTTAACTGAACTTCCCATTGGCCAATATCCATGACACAGAAAATAATGTCTCCGGATATTTCCAATATTGGACGGAACACGTCCTCCTGATTGGTACAATGTTAAGATGGCCGATGATATCAAGAGGGGACGGTAATGAACAAGAACAAGCGTAGCTGATCTGCCAATTGTATGATGAAGGGGGGTTTGGGGGGTCTGGGGGGGGGACACAATGCAACATCGGCTACAAGACAGTCGTTAGATAAAACTCGCTACTGAAGCATTTCTGCCCGGTGTTTTGCACAGATATTTCATAGCTTTTCTTCGCAGGAATATAAAGATTAAAACATTTTTTTTTCGACAAAATTTGAACTTTTAAAACATTGTAATAAGATGAATATTGGCGAACTGGTTTTCATTTTAACAACAGTATATTAGGTAGACAACATTTATTTAGATTATCATATTTTTTCTTCCCATGATACTACCCAAATGTCAGTTCTTTCCTCCTTCCATCTCCTAACATCTTATATTTTAGTTCAGGATTAAAACTGAAAATGCCAAGACAAATTCTTTTGATGAAACGCATGTTTTAAATGATTTTTTTGGGCGGTAATCCAAGTTGGCTGTCAGTACTGCGCATTCCTAAAGTTAATTAACGTGTTTAGTATCAAGCCTTTGAAGTCATGTGTTGGCTCTAGGTAAAAAGCCGTTTTTTTAGTAGTCAATTAATATAATTTATAACAAATCAATTAAAACTTGTATATCTTAAATACTTTTATACTTTTGAAGAAATAAGTATAAATTGTGGGAAAACACGTTCAGAAAAGTGTAAGAACAAAATTATCCAGAAAAAGAAATGAGACTTCAAAGGTTGATAAGTTATACAAATACTTTTCAATCGTATATTTTATCCAAAAGTGTAATGCCCGAAAATTGAAAAATTGAACGTTTCACACAATTTCCGGTCTTCGCTTGCAAATTTCGACTTTAACATTCAGAAGACTCCGAAACTACCGAGTTTGAGACGGTCCGAAGCACACAAAGGCAGTAGTGTGGGGAGAGGGTGGATGTAACGGTCTAACTGGCCGATGTTACACGAGGGACCGCCAAACAAGCCCCGGTGGAAATTAATACCAGGCGAGCCGAGCCGAGCGAAGATTGGCCCAACAAACCCTGGTTAAACGTTGCGTAATCATCTGCTTTGTGAGCACTAACTCGCTTATCCACAATACATGACGAGACTGTGGCATGCGCTCAAGTGAAATTTTGTAAAAAACTTACATTTTCCTATCTAAATTGGCGAAAATAATACTTATACAGGGTTATTACAAATGATGTTCCTGATTTTGATTATAAGTTTTACTGGGTAAAATTGCTCGTAGACAATTTTTAATTTACCATTGGAAACTCAAAAGTTTTATTTACACTGGTTTGGGTACGTATTTGCTGATTTTTAAGTCAACTGTTGTAGGTGTTGTGTAATGCTTGAATTTGAAGACAATAAAGCTTGTTAAGTTCTGGATTATCACATTAATCAATATTTTATTAGTGTCCAACCACTTTTTAGTGCCAGGTTTAATGAAAATCCTCTTAGTAACCACTCTATTCACTAGTAGTAATTGAATTTTTAAACGAATGGCCGCATTAGTAAAAAGATGTTACTAATGACTGCCTGGAACTGGATTCGGACCATCATTCAGACCTCCGCGCCCAATCCAGTCCCAGGCAGCCATTAGTAACATCTTTTTATTAAAGGTATTTTTCTAATGAATAAAGAATGGTTTACTAAGATTTTCATTAAACCTGGCACTAAAAGGGACACTAATAAAATATTGGTTAATGGTGATAATCCAGCACTAACAAGCTTTGTCTTCAAATTCAAGCATTATAAACACCTACAACAGACTAAAACTCAGCAAATACGTACCAAACCAGTGTAAATAAAACTTTTAGTTTTCTTTCAATAATTTTAAATTGTCTAGAGCAATTTTACCCAATTTATAATCAAAACCAGGAACATCATTTGTAATAACCTATTTATTTACAAGAAAATAATACGAACCTTTCAGCCACTTCAGGAGAAAACTGGTTGGGAAACTCCACCCGTTTTCTAAGACTAACGTAGATGAATTAGGTTAGGTTTCCGAACTGCCCGAAACGTAGGAGTAGTTTTTCTTCTGAAGTGGCTGAACAGTTCTTATTATTTTCTTGTAAATTATTCCCTACCACTATTATGACTTTTTTTCTACAATAGTTATATCTACACAACTTTCCAAAGCTTAAACATACTGACGTAATATAGTAGTAGTAGTTTTTTATGAAGAAAATAGTTGATTGATTTAAGATATTAAATGAAGATATGACCTATCAGATTTTATTTCGTACCTTTGGTCGCATAGGGTTGTTGTTGAAAGTGTTGTGTAGAAATAAAACATTTAAGACATTAAAAAAAGTGTTTTAAGATCAAGGAAGTATTTTGAAAAATGAAACTTTGAACAGAGCGGCACATTGTATAATATTTTTGCTTGTTGATTTCTAATTTTCCATTACACTCAACCAATGTGCTCATGAACATATCCCTCCTAATATCTGGTTTAAATTTTAAACCCCACTTCTTAATCCTTGACAGAACAACCCCACTAAACGGCGTTAACAATTAACCCCAGCTATTAAACCAGAAGACAAAAACTCTGGGAGAAAGACGGAGAAATTATTCACAAAAGGCAAACACTGAGAAGTGCGTTATGCAAAGACGACTAGACCAATCAATGCGGCTGTATTATTCAGATGTACGAAGCAGTGACGGCGAGACGAAGAGGGGGGCAGACCCAATCACTCCAAGTCAACAGTATTATGTACCCTTTGTGTCCGACGCGCTCGGAAAGAAAAGAGACATTATCGGATTATTCGGCAGATGATTCGAGATGACAAAAGATGGCGGCGTGCGAATGCGACCAATCGGAGATTTCCAGGACAGAAGAAATCGATTCGGTTGACCATGAAGCGTTTAGAACGGTACACAAACAAATCGACCGCCGTGTTCAGGCAGTGGTTGATTGGATGCGGCGGTCGCATGGACCGCATCAGATCGAAGTGAAAGACGTCAATAGGCCACGAGAATGGGACCCGCCTGTCAAGAGTTGAAAAAGAGTGATACTCTCTTTCTTACGTACGGATGTTTGGTTGTTGGTCGCGCAAATTTTATAACGGTCCAGATTCAGCCATAACGTAGGTTGCTTATAAGAAGTTGGTGAGTTGCCGTCATTAGCAGTACATGCGTGGTCTGGTTCACCATTAGTGGTTTCAGAAGAGTTTTTATTCGTTTGCTGATTTCGGCGTTTGTAACAGTTTAGTCTACTTCTTGCGGTGGTTTTGGACTTTCTTGACCTGCTCGTTTTCGACAGCGTTGATACTAGTTTTTTGTCGCTACGCAGGTGTATAATAACAGTGTTAAACCTTTGAAGTAAACATATTTCAACCATATTTCTGACCAAATTCTTTTTATATTTCTTATCAATAATACAACTACAATTCAACTACTTGCTTAATGGATTTGGGTAATCTATCTATATTCTTTGAAAAGGCTCAACGATCGTCGTAAGAAAAATATTTTGACGACCACATAAGCATGGCTATCAACCTCTCTAACAACATAAATAAATCAAATCCATATATTCTTTTGAGAAAGGCATACAATGATCATCATGAGAAGAATATTTTGACGACCACACAAGCACAGCTATCAATGGAAATAAAAATTCCCATAACTTCATCAAAACCACAGTAAAAAAGTCCGAACGCAAACTTCATAGTTACTAAACAATGCGTAAGACCACCCACTGTGGTTCATATTTCAATAAAGTGCACATAAAAAGCCACAACACAACGACCACTGCGCATTAAGTGCCACAAAGTAGGAAACCGCACTTAAGACATCGTAAAGTTTAACACCATGACCATACGGGCTTGATTCGACCAAGCTAAAGACAGGTGCAAGAAAAGAGGCTTGTCATCAAGAATGGTTACCGAATGGGACCGCGTACGTTCCTCGCTCATGTAATGAATAAGAATGACTTCTGCCTTGTTCGGCTAATAAAGAAGCAGTAAATTGTGTTAACGCACACTTTGTTAAAGTTTGTAATCAGCTGGACACAGCGGGGGGCTCGTGCATTGTGTTCTGTTGAGAGGGCGTTTAATTCCGACTTGGATATGTTCCAAACTATGTTACGTGGGAAGATTTTATGTTGAAAACTATTTTTCTTAAGTTCATTGACTTTCACAATAATTGTGAACTTAATTAGACGATTTCTTAGTTCAATAACTTTACATTCCTTACAAACAAATATCTTACTTTTAACATGCTTATATATGACAAATCTTTCGGGTTAACTTTTCGTGTGGTCTCCCGATCAGAAAGACACACTCAAGATAAAGTCTGATTTCACCAAAATCTATATCAGTGAAAAACATTACGATCATTTATTTTCAGCGCTAGTGGAATTTTTAACTAATGTTGGAAAAACTACGTCATTATTTTTACGAGTTTACAAACCAAAACAAAGCTTCACTCCTTACATATTTTGTTTAAAAGTTGATAAAAACCCCAACTATTTAATAACAACTTTTATAGTTGGTTAGACCTTTCAGGAAAAATACTTCCATCTACAGACCATAACATCAACATTAGTCCAATCAGTCTAATAAGGAGCTCTCCTAGATTTATTCTTTCATATGTTGACTTTAATGCCAGAATGTCACTCTTGAACCGTAAGTTTAAAGTTTCCATTCCCATACGTCGAAGTTTCAAACACTTAAGTACCTTCAGGCCTGATAAATTAAGAGTTTAAGGTTTCTGGTTAGATATACCGAATAAATTAAGTCACTAGGAACGTAAACGATTTTAATAGTAAAATTAAGCACCTCAACAGAAACTTTAGCACAATAATTCGACATCATATTCTTACACATATTTATGTATTACAACGATTTACAGTGCAAATTGCAAATATTCTACATAAAATCCAAACAAAGAAGCGAAAACGACTTCCTAAGTAAGCAAGCTGTATTAAGTTAAAACCTTTCCTTGAAGGTAAAAATTCTTTGTTTATAAAGGGGAAAATTAATGTAAGAGCGTGAATAACGCAATAAAGCAACGCCTGGCTAAGATTACGTTACTAATATTGTTCCGGCTTTACTCCTGCAGATATTACAGATTACTGCCAAGTAAAGGTAAAAGTAATGGAGCTATCTTTACGTGCCCGGGTTGCACTTTAACCTCGGGTCCCTAGGAAGTAATACATCCTGCACCGGTCGTTACATTCACTTTATTGCTGCAGATTTTAATTTAAACATTCGTTTGCCTACACCAATAAGTTGAACTACGTGAATAGATTTTTAATTTTTCGTTCTTAAACATTGAAATTGGCCAAACTCTTAGCTGCAGGGTTGATAAATTAAAAGTGACCTGTTTTACTGGTTGAGTGAGAAGAAATGACAAATAAACCTTGTGATAGTAGTCCACGTTTGGATGGGTGTTGGCGCTCACACTGTAATCTTGAGTGTGTAACGGATTGGTTCTGATTATATGAAATATATACGTAATTTATTGCATTAAAACCTATATTTTGGTGAATATGTTTATTGTAAGATTGCTAAGTTTCGATCTCTCAACGTTTTACCAAACATTCATCAGTTTTCAAGCAGTTTTAATGGACAAAGTTGTAGTCAATACTTTAGACTAGAGGATTAAAGCTCTTAAACTGCTACGTGTATTAAACATGAAAGTCCTTAAAATATACTTACTCGTTTCTGCTGTGAGCTCGAAGGATGATCTTGGAGGACGAGGTGCAAGTTCAGTGTATCCTGGAACAAAGGATACATTCTATTTATTTTTCGATTAGGAAATTATTGAAAACTTAATAACTAAACAGATTGTCACAGATACTGCTAAAACTGGAGATTATCAAAAATAGCTTTAGTGTCGCTTTGCTAAGCCGAGTGGTTTTCCAATGTCTCAAACCTTAATACAAAACACACAGGTTCAGCGGATACGTGGTGGTTTGGCATCGTGCGCGAACCCATCACTCCGGTGGCGTGGGTTCGATCCCTGCAGCCACCACTTACAACTTGCAAAGTGACTATACGATGACATTGGGTAAAGGTCGAGTTTGAGTGGTAAAGAGGACCTCGCTGACCTAACTTCGCCTCGTTAACAAGACAAATTTTTTTTTACTTCGGTTTTCTGTGTTGTCTACCACAGCCAGTAAAAAGAGAAACAGGTGGGTTTGCACTAAGCTCGGCGCACAGTGTTTACAAGTTTCACAACCCAGCTGTGTTTTGTTTCAGAGGCAAGGAGATCACCTGCAATGTTGCTGGTCTGCTAACGTCGAGCTCGTCTCAAAGGTAAGCAAACACAACAACAACAAACACACCCCAGCAGTTAACTGTTAATTTGTTACAAGCTTCTGTCTTAACAGAAAACAACCCGTTTCAACAACGGTTTGCACAGTTGGAAATATCTTCTTCGCTTTCCCAACTGAGGAATGTATGGAGTGGACTTTATTTTTCAAAATAATCAGATTTTAAGGAAAATTCTCTCGGTTTTACTTGTTTCAGAAGTTACAGTAAATTACGTCGAGTTCAAGACTTATTGTAAAATCTAAAGACATAGAAAACATTAAAGCTATTTAGCTAAGCAAAGTCGGTCCAGTGGAGTTGACCTTTGAAGAGGGGCGTTCCCAAAAATGGGCATTTATGCTATTCAAACTGCTTTTAAGACTCAATTCCAATTAAAATTCGTGTACACATTTCTGTTACCGTACCCGACATGTGTACGGAAAAATCAACAAAATCCGTTCAGCCAAATCAAGATAATGGCGGAAAATCTCCACTACCCAAAAAGGACACTTCCGGTGTAAACTATTCCAGTTTAGGAAATTCGCTATGATTCACGGAAGCACTTGTCGGTAATCATTTACAACATTCTCCCACTGATTCCCCTCAGTCACGTGAGCAGGCGTAGCGAGTAAAGTGACCTACATTGTGACACCTCGGCGAGAAGCAGCACTCGACTGCTCCAAGATCTCTCACGGATGGCCGGCGGCTGCTTGTTTTTTCAAGGAGCACTTCCTTGGTCGTTACAAAGCCGAGTTCTCCGTGCCCGCGGCTCCAGCAGCCTCTTCACTTCACAAACTCACGGAAACACTCAACAATTCACATTCAGCAAAGCGACATCCCGCTTCAACGCGTCCGTCCGGAAACATTCAACCAAATGGGAGAAAGAGCTTTTGAACTAATGTTGTCGATAATGCGACATTTAGTGATTAAATACTCGTACCTTATAGTGGATTTCAATAGAAATAGAGCTATTCATTTCTATCGCCACATATAACAAATCGGTTTGCAGTTTTAAGTTTCCCAACACATCCTTAAGTCAAACGGCAAAGGTTTATACGTATTAAAAATACAATTATTTTCCGCCGTCTATGGATCGTGTTGATTTTTATACCACATACTCGTATGTTAGGTGTAATCTCACAAATGTGCATACGATGTGCATAGATTTAATCAAAATCTAGCTAAAATACAGCTTTTATTGTATAAACCCCAATATATTTTATAGAGGAAACCCCCTCAAAGGTCACTTCCGTTGACTAACTTTGCTGGTTAATGAACTTAATCTATAAATGTATAAAAGCAAATTTTTACCGCTTCAGTTCGCCCGTGGACTAGTTCTCCGGTCGTTGCCATCCAACTAAAACACCCAACGAAATAGAAGAAAGGCCATACATAATATGTTGTCACTCGTGCAAGGTTTAAGTATTTACATACTTCTTAGGGCTTTAGTTATTAATGTTCACCTATGTTTAACGTAGTTTTCCGAGTCAAACGCGTTTCGGTATAATCTTAAAATAATAAAACGTAAGGAAAATAAATAAAAAATTATAAATTCAGTCCAAGAACTTCAAGACCGATTCAGACTGCACAAATGCATGGTTTATACGCATTAGAAATGTATGTACTCCTGATAGTTACCCTACAAGTATAAAACATACAACACCCTACCGTTTCGGTATTTGAGATCTGATCCCGTCTTCAGGGGAAAACTTAACGAAACATATTAGAAAACGAGCTAGCCTAAAGCAATCTGCGTAAGCTGAGTACGCTGGATATTACTTAAACATAGTTTCCGCGTTAAAAGCCCTGAGAATATTCTATTTGAGGCTACAGACGTAAAGCATTCTATTACAGATTGGCTTTTACTTATTACTTGTAAAAATAACTCTAAATAAACGCAATCTTTTTTATAGTCTCTGTGTTGTAGAAATCGTGTTCTATTCAAACTCCTCAAAAACAAAGCTCCAAGAATAGCGTGCCGCTACGAATATAAAATCCAACAAGTGGATTCAGCAAAAGGAAAGGAAAGGCAATCTCTCCCAATAACGAAGAGGATCACTTCTTATAACCTGTTGGTCAGCTTTTGGGATATTGAAACTTTTCCCAATATCGGCGCCAGGAAATTCTCAATCTGAAGTAGGGCGTAGTTCTGTTGACTTGAACTGTCATGTCTGTGGGTGCTAATCAGCTTACGCTGATTATTTTACGTCAGTTCATTCTCCAATATCTGCTATATTTAAGATTCCGTTTCACCTGAAGATGGAACTAGATTGTGACACATTCCGAAACGTCACAAAACGCTCGCCTCTAAACGACGGAAAATGTCAACAACCATAATTTAAACGATAGGACAAGCTGCATAAAATCATCCGCTGATTATTTTGGATCAGCTCATTCTCCATCATTTCTGTTCTATATCTTAAGTTAAGAAGTTCACCTGAAGATGGGGCTAGATGCTTGGAAACGTCAAAAACTTCATAGCCCTTAAATTACAGAAAATGGCACAAGCATAGTTGATAAGTTATAAATTACAAAATATCATAATTGATCAGTATATTTGAAAGATCCTAGAATAATCCACCCTTGGTCGACCTCTCAGACTGCTACTTTGACACCTGACAGCCCAGACTTGAGACTTGACAGCTTATCCGGTTCCTGTCTCTCCTCAGCAATCCTGACCTCCTTATGTCAACAGATTTACCTTACTTTATTTGTTACAGTATATTACAGACAATTTGTAGATTTACGTGAAACAAGTAGGTAAATATGATTATTGTCTGTACAAAGATGAGAATTGAAAATTAAATTTAGCCTAGTCAACACACAATTTTTCACACTCTCGCTCAGAACTCTTGGACTTTGTATTAATTTCGTGTTTTCCAATTTTTTAAGTTGTCCAGTATAGTAAAGACTAAAGAGTACGTAGATATTTTTATACCATGCTTATTTGATGATTTTTACTGCGTCGTTTGGCAAAATGTATTGAACAAAACTAAGTTTTAAAATTTTAAAAAATCTCGTTTTACCCCATTTCTAACACTATAGTACTATAACTCGGCTCATTTGAGGAGGTGGCGTTCAAAAAAGGGTTTGTCACAACTAGAAAAATGTTCAGAATATTGAAAAAACTGTTGTTATATTTTTCAGGTGTGGTGTTATGACAATTTTTTTACATGAAAGATTGCTTGTTCTGGACCCTAAAAATGAACATTAAACTAAAATATTATGGTCATATTCGTTAAAAATTAAGTTTATACAATGGACTAAACTCGTTTTGATTGGCCGCTATGGACAAAACCTCTTTTGAATGAACTTTATGAGGACTAATCCTCTTTTGAATGATCATGACACTGTCAAAACTTTAAACCTCAAACAACAGAGCACTGAGCATCATGGGTAGGGCCAATGCCGAGTTGGCGGGCTGTGACTAAACCTTTTCTGATCGACCAACTACCGTGGACAAAACTTATTTTGTTTGGCTACCCATATTTTACACGTGAAAAACTATTGGACTAGATTTTTTGATCAAACCTTTATTCACTAACATGTGGTGTTCAAAAACAGCAACCAAAATCTCAACAGGTGATTTTTTGTGAAAAATCCTTTTTTGAACGCCACCTCCTCATTTGCGCCCGTAGACTGAGCCACTAACAAGTGACGAAAGTGTGAGGAGGGGTGTGAGGGGTGCGGGGAGTCACCCTCAAGTGCGCCACTATTGTCAGTGTCTCAGCCTCGTCACATTGTCTCCGAGCACGCGCCCCTCTTGGCCGTCAATACGCGTATTTCCCCGCCGTACACCGTACACCGTACACACCAAACGTGGCCGAGGAGAGCACTTCGCAAATTGGGGGAGTTTGCATTTCCTACCAACCACCACTCTCCGTTCATTTTCATATCCACGATTTGTGTAGGCTCGAGAAGGGTTGTCGAGAGGGTTTATTGTTTCTTTTGCGCGAGGGGTGAGTTCGCGAATTGTACATTGACGTCAAGTTGGATGGTGAGGGGGTTAATAAGAGTAACTTGATGTGTGCATGAATGTAAGCTTTCACACACACAACAATTCTCAAAATGGTTTAAAAGCATACATGATCGAAGATTTTGGTATTGACGAGCCACTTTCTTAGTCCGGATGTAAAGGCAATCGAGGAAAAATTAACTAGTATATTAAAAATGTTACTATTAAGCTCTCTATAGTCTTTAAAATTAGTAGTTTTCCGATTTCTTACATTGCGAGAACGATTCGATTTTCTTGGCCTTTCCTTTTAAGACAGACTTAACACTAGGTTAATACTATGCATTCAAACCAAACCTATTTCCAAGTAATTAGGATCGTAAAAAAGTAAATATCCTTTCAGATGAATAGTACAACACACTTTTGCGATTAACTTAGTCAAAATTATACCATATTTTATAATTTTTACTGCGTCGTTTGGCAAAATTTATTAAAAAAAACTAAGTTTAGAAAATTTAAAATCTTGATATCTACTCATTTTGGAGCAAAAATTCTAACAAGTATACGACTCAAGTTAAACTACGAGCATAAAAAACATCTGATCAATATCAATCTGCCGTGAGGTTTGGACTGGTGCGTGGACAGTGAGATATTCAGTGGGAGGTGAAGATGAGATTAATCACGTAAAACATTGATTCCACTCCCTCGCTTTCACTTAAGTGACTTCCAGTGCGTGATCTCCTGTTGTGGTTCCCGGTGTTACCCCTCGATCAGGAGGAGCGTTACTCAACAACCGAACGTGGAGAGTCATAAGATGTCTGAGAGGAGAAATTTGCTGATGATACTGCGATGATGTATGGATTTTATTTTTATTTGGAGCTAGTGAGTTAGATTTTTGAATTGATGTTGTTGGATTAAATAAATTATGTTAGGGTGTTGAAGATGGTTTTAATGTGATTATCAACCCTGCTGGTGTGGTCGAAGATGTTGGAATTCGTCATGGAACCTCAAGACCAGACAGCAGTGGTGAAATCCAGAGTCATCAACAATGTTCTCTAACTCCTTGAATGTGTGTTGCAGTGTTGAAGATGGTGTTAAGGTGGTTGGTAACACTGCTGGTGTGGGCGAGGGTGTTGACTGTTGCTCTCAGGGAGCAGAAGTTTGCCATGGAACCTCAAGACCAGACAGCAGTGGTGGGCTCCAGAGTCACTCTTCCTTGCAGAGTCATCAACAAGTCTGGACTCCTCCAGTGGACCAAAGATGGCTTTGGACTTGGCACGCACAGAAATCTATCAGGGTTTGATAGATACATGATGATCGGAAGTGATGAAGAAGGTTAGTTATATTTTACTCAGTACTTCTTAAGTTCTTAATATGTTATTGACACATTTACTCTTTGATGCCACTTCCTCATAAACTGCATGGCTTGTAGTATGATTTTTTGGGTTGAAAAGGTTTAGAAATTACATGCAAATTGAAGATCCATTATCATAGTTGATTTTTTAACTTAAACATTTCACATTTTATCAAAGCTTATTAAAAAAATGTACAAGTAATTTTTTTGCCAACAGAAAATTAAAGCAATATTTTTGTAGACATTGAAGTAGCAAACCCATTTGCATCCATTTTTACATTCCTCTACCTTTTTAACAGAAAACAGCTTCCTGAAATAAATTAACAATTCGTTTACACACTGTTATGTTTTAGATAACGTGGATTGACGGACTGGGAAACGTACTGACAGACGGTATCGAGTACATCGTGGAAGCGTTGCCCGACGGCAGGAGGTTCACTGCCAAGTCCATCCTCAAGCTGACGCCGAAGAAAGAGCATCACAACACAACATTCACCTGTCAAGCCCAGAACACAGCAGACAGAACATATCGCAGTGCCAGGCTCAGGCTGGAGGTTAAATATGCTCCCAAGGTAAATAAATACTTCAGTGCGCCTCGCTTTCCCTCTACAAATATGTAGAATAACACGCTGCTTGTTGTTGTTGTTGGGTTTTTTGGCGTGTTTTAAAAGTTATTATTTACGGCGAGTTAAAACATAGTTTTGCTTGGAGTTGTTTTAAAAAGAAAAATATATTTACACTTGAGTATTGAAAAATCTATCAAAACAAGAATTACATCAACAGTCTAAAAAGTTATTAGCGAAACCTTAATGGAACTGTAGTGGGAATAAAGCTTTAAACCTTTTTAAGGTTCAATCTGTATACAGTGTTGAAGAAGATAATAATTCTACTCTGTCTCTAAGCAATAATAATTAGTGAAATCAGATAAAAGCAGCTTGGCTGTTCAAAAGTACCGCATCAAGTTTCAAAATAATTTTAATTGGTTTATTGATTTTTAAAACTATTATTGCTACTAGATAAATAAATGTTGTTTTATAATTTTCATCTATTTTGTCTTATTCAACACATTTTGTTTCTACTACTTTAGTACCAAAGTCAAAAAAAGTACTGTTATAATTTTGAGCTGTTATCTCTGTCAAGTCTCCCTCATTATCTCCTAAAGTATATAACCCCATCTTTCCTGAATCCCTGGTTTCACAATACATAGTTTATTAATCATAAATTGCGTGTCTAGGTGACGGTGACGATAGCGGGGAGTCAAACGCGGCTGGTGGAGGGCCAGGACGTGCGGTTGACCTGCTCAGCAGACGCTAACCCCCCAGACGTAACGTACCGCTGGTTCATCAACGACCAGGTGGTGATGGGAGACCCGACTACGGAACTTGTGCTCAGCAACATCTCTCGTCGGAACCATGACTCGATAGTCAAGTGTGAGGTGCACAACGCAGTCGGCAAAAGTGAAGAGTCGGAGGCGCTTGATATCAGCTGTGAGTGGATTACGCTAGTTTAATTTAGTTAAGGATATTCGAAATCTAAATATGTCTGATCCTCCAATTAGAAAATGTCTATTCTAACGTCGACCCTGAAAACAATCTGAACGCCTGAGATTATCAAACCCCATTCTGACCTTTATTTAAGTTTAACAACTACTCTTTGACTCTATTTTAATAGACATTCCTTGATATAATTTAAACAGAAAACATTTAATATTGGTAGATCTTTGACACTTTGAATGACAAGCAATCTTCATCTTGAATTCTTGTCTTACTCTTTCTTACATTCGCCTCATCCATCAAATTTTACAACTGGTCCTGTGGTCTATCTAAAAACGTTTTTAAATTTATAGAACCTTCAGATGATTCATTTGTCCTAATAAAACCAGAAACATGGCTTCCATAATGAAAACATACAAGAATGATATTTACACTGTCTTTAATTTGCAGTTGGTCCCCGGTTTCGTTCGAAGCCTCGAAGTGTACAAGCTGATATCGGCTCTTCCATTACATTAGTGTGCGATGTCGACGGGAACCCACCTCCCGACGTAGTCTGGATACATGAAGACACTGACAGAGTAAGTAACAAAACTGTTAACATTAAATAAAACTGACAACAGCTGTTATACTTGAATCGTTGAAATCAATTGAATCATTGAAATAATTGAAAAACTTCTAATCATTAATAATGAAACTGTTAGGAACAAATTTTGTTGACCATAAAATAATATGCAATAATTAAGTTTTTAATTACACTTTAATAATTTCATTATTTTATTTACATTTTAGTTGTAGTCAAGTTTTAATAGACGATAGACAGTTTGGTGACTAAGAAAGTTTAGTATAAATTCAGTTAGATGAATCCACAAATTATTTCCTAAGTCAGCAGAGAACACAACCTCAGTTTCAGAACGCATTTAATTTCCAGTTTACTTTCTAATCACTTAATCGACAGGACTATCATAAAGTTTTTATGTTATTCTTATACCTTTAGTTTATTCACCTTCTAATTTCCTCTATCTAAGTGGCTGTGTTGTTATTCAACAGCGAGGCAATGTTTTAACGTTTGCGTGGGAACAGGTGGTGAGCACATCGCCTAACCTCACTCTGACGGTGGGCCATGACACGGCCGGCCGCTACTTCTGCCGAGCCACTGTCCCTGGCTTCCCGGATATTGGTGCTGAGGCAACAGTCTACATGAAGGGACCCCGACAATCATCTCTCACCGTACTCAGTTCGGTATCCCGGGCGACAACGTCAGACTGGAGTGCTCGGCGTTCTCGATACCGACTCCACAGAAAGTCGTGTGGAGTTTCAAGGGAGAAGACGTCGGCTCTGATCAAGACTATTCGGTAAGTGAGGCAGTGTAACACTTTTATACATGTTGCAAAAGAAAGTTAAACCTACTTTTATAAGAATACCTAAACAATACTTCTTGACTAAACCTAAATAACTGACTCATGGGCTTAAATATGTTGAATGAATGTTTAAGTTTATAAGATTACAAAATATCCCTCAACTGTCAGACTGGTAGGTTTACCTTAAATGAAAATGTGTTATAAAATTTTCTAGTTGAACATCATAGAAACTTAAACCCCTAGAGTCTCCTCGCACAATTCCAATTGATATTTAAACTTTTTAATATAGTCACAGCGCTTTCATCAGAGAAAAGTCATTAACAAAAGAAAGGATCTAACAAAAATGAAGAATCATGCAGAACAAAAATGAATCGATTAGTGACTGGTCCATCTAACAAATGATAGTTGCATCTTCATAACTTTCTATATTTCTCCATTCTAAACTTTTATTTCCAAATACTGCACTTTTAAATATTGTTTCTAATTACTTCATTTGATTCCAGGTCTTGGAAGATCCTTTGCCCGAAGGTATCAAAAGCACCTTGATCATCAGGGAATCGAGACTGGAACATTTTGGTGTTTACAACTGCACGGTGTCAAACCTTTACGGCAGCGACGTTGTCGAGATCACGCTCAAGGCTCAAAGTAAGTTCTGATGTTACATGATCAAGTCATTTTCATTGAGCTCAAATTTGAAAAGCTACATGAACTTAACACGAGTAAAACTGATCGTCATAGATTCAATTCTGAGTCCATTTGATGGTAAATTTTCCTGATAGTTTGTAGCTTGTGTGGGGAGAGAAACAGAAGGGGCACTAAGGGATTTCTACTTGGCTCAGAAAGAAAGAACCAAGAGTTTTAGCCATTTAGCTATCATAAACATATTTGTTTTCACCCTTAAGCTGACAGTTATTTCATCAATTTCAGTTATGAATAAAAGAAAGAAACAAAGTACCGACATCACTGCAGTATTTTTTTCAAACTAACTTTTCAAAATGTTAAATTACTCACAGTTATTATCAAAAGTACTGAGGATGTTTTGGTGATCTGTGGATGACTATTGGTATGCTTTTTAACACCAGGGTAACTACTGGATTATACAAAATTTACATTGTACTAGTAAATTTAAATTGTAGTAATCAGCCATTAAATTTGGACAATGTTTTTCAGAGAGTTTCCCCTTGCTGTTGATTTTGAGTGGAGTTCTTGGTGGTGTCGTGGTGATTGTCGCCATTACCATGGTGGTCATTTTGTGCCAGCGAAAAGTCAAAAAACCTCAAGGTTGGTATTTATAGAAGAAATAATGTATGCAATGTGTGTTCAGGACAAGCTGATAATGCCAAAAGAACTTCAACAAAAATAATATAAAAGAATGTTATAAATTCAACATAATTATCCTGTTCAAACCAGTGCTTCTTAAACATGTTAAATAAATAAATAAATATTGGTTGATAAAATAATATTTTTCTGTTCTAAAATGTTGCCTAATATAAAAGATGCGTAAAATTGGTGAAGATATGAAAACCACTACCTATACATCATGAAAATAGTACATTCTAAAAAATTATCAGTAAATTCAATAGCTTAGTCAGAGAACAGTAGTTCTGTAGAAATTTGAGTATTTACAATACTTTAAAATGGTTTCAATAACTTGAATTCCTTTCAACTTGTTACAAGCAGCAAATCATTTGGAACTGCAAATCAAACCATACACAGGTAATTAAGAACTATAATCTTAATAGTCAGTTATGATTAAACAGCATTAATTAGTGAAATCTTGAGGAAGTTACTGCAAAACAATTGTTGAAGAACATGAAACAAGTGAAAATTTAGTATTTATAAGTCTGTTAGGTCTTTAGATCTTATCTTTGTTCAGTATAATTCCACTAAAAGCTTTTCATGAAAAACAAAGGAATTTCCCAATATTGTCACCAATTAAAAAGAATACATAAAACAAATTACTCTGGATGATTAAAGGGACACTCACAGGAAATATCAAATATGACATTTTAAATATCCCACCAAGTATATTTTATAAAGTGTTTTACTTTCAGAACCAAACTCCAGTTCTGTTGTTAACAATCTGTTTACACATCAAAGAATGATTGAAAACTTTAAAAAACAAGGTTTTCTATTTAATTTGTATTCATTAAAATTAACACTCATACTTTAATCCTAAATTGTAAAATCAAAATAGACATAGTACAACTTAACCACCTTAAGAGCATTAATTTCAAAACTTTCCTACTATTGTATCATATACCGTACATGATATACTTTCAATACTATCATAAGAAAACAACATTTGCTCTTTTAACAAAAAAAAAAAAAACAATGTAGGTAGGTTTTCATGAAATTTCCTAAAACTAATACTCATCATTACTAATTAAACCATGTCTAGATACTCCCAAACTATTCTCAACCCACGGTTGGTTTCAGCAGACAACATCGATGCAGAGAAGCAGTGCAAGGAGAGTGACCGCTCGTCTAATATCTCAGACATGAAGTTAGAGTTGCGGACAGGCTCGTCAGTGAGCAACGTGCACTGTGAGCTGGACTACAGCGCAGGCCCAGAGAGTGAGACAGGCAGTGAGAGTGTGATCACTAGGCTAGCTCTCCCACTGGCCGGACCTGTAGCACTCGACCACCGCTACTCGCAGCGCTACTCGTCCACCGACTTCCCAGACCCTGTCTTCCCACCCAAGACTGTGAGTGTTTTTTCTCTAAGTGTTTAAGGTAGAAGTTTTGTATGCGCTAGGTCTTCTACATCTTCTCCTTACAATTTATTTACAGTTTGTTTGATTCTTCTATCTGAAGAAAGTTGTTTTCTAAAATCTTCAAAATTGCCTGACGAAATTGCAAAATGTTCAAATTTGTAATACTGTTAACGACCTATCTGAGGAAATCAGTTAAATTTGTCTCTTGAAAAAAGAGCATTATTATCATCATCGTGATAATTCACTAATTGATTTTACTGCACAGGTCCAACTAACTGGTGCTTAACCAAATAACTCTTTCCACTTATTTTCTCTTTCCACTTACTTTCTCTTTTTACTAAGATTACACTATTTTCCAATATGCTGCCTATGCTTAAGTTTTAAATTTTAATGATCGTCTCAACAGAGTGAAACATGACGAAGGGTTTTCAGAATTTCACTCAATAACAGTAATCATCTGTATAAGCACTAAAAAGGTATATAATACCTTAGTAGGAATTGAATCACAAATTGACGACCCTGTGTATTCTTACTCATCATGGTCATGGTTCTAAAATGTGTGATTTTTTCAGGATGGCCAAAACAACAATGGGTATGTTCCTTACGTAGACTACACACGGGACTACAACCCACCTCCCCCGCCGACATCAGTGGCGGGGACATTGCCTGCCAACGGAGGCGTGGGGCTGGACCCCGGGTACTCCGCAGCGTACGGTAACCCCTACCTGCGCAACACAGTCAGTCCACAGCTGCCTCTGCCTTCAGGGCCCCCCATGGCCCCTCCACCCCCACCGTACAGTGCCGTTCGCAACGGGGCAGCCCCACAAGTCAGCAGACTGCCTACGTCTCCCACGACGCAATACATCACCTCTCAACAAGCTACCATCAAACGAGGCACTCTCGCGACGCATGTATAATACTAACATTTCCTGTGAACATTCTAGTTAATGTCACATCGGCGGTGTACAGTGTAACATATTGTAGTATACTGCATAGGACGGAAACAATTCTTCTAAAACAAGTCCGCAACAAGCTGTGAGCTTAAAGTGTTTGTGACGGTTAAACTGTCAGCTTAAATGTGATGTTCACTACTTTACCCTAAACAGTCTTCTGTTTTTATCTGATTCTGCTCTTAGTTTTATGTCAAGAATGTTAAGTTTGACAACTTGTAATTTTATGACAGTGATGGATTCATTTTGCATTCAGGTTGTATAGTTTGCCTGACTGGTGTTATAGTGAACATCCGAACAATATGGTAGATTACTTATGTACTCTTCACCATTTTAAATGCTCATAGAACATTTAGACTGATTCAGGTATTATTGTTTTAGTGTTAAGCGAATAGAACATTAAAAGCTTTGTAATTTTACAGAAGTGCGATTGGAAGAAAAGTAATTTTATGACTGTTGCAACTTTAGTTTTTACAATCAATTTTAGTAAAAGAACTACTTAAAATTAAATATTATGATTACTTGATAAATTTGGGAATATTTAAAACGTATTCATAAATGCATAATAGAGAAAAACAAAAGCATTCTCTCTCTACACTAATAAATTGGTTAAGACATTTTAAAGTTTCAACTATGATAATTGAATTCCACAGTATAGCTTTACTTGACAGACATTTGTAGATACATTTAGATCTCAATTTTGAGTAAGCCAAAGAAAACATAAAGAACATATTCTTTAACAAATAGGTACTAACTTTATCAGATTATACCTAATCCATATCATATCTTAAGTTTTTAATAATTAACCATTACTAATATTATGTAAAAATCAGCGTTAATGATTCTTCTTCAGCGTAAAATCTGTATTTTATTATATTTAGGTTGAAATACTTGTGTTCATTTACATTTTCTCTTCAAAAAACTCACAAAATATACAATGCATGTAATGTTTTGTTCACAACTCAAACTATTAGATAACTTTCAGTTTACAAACTGATTTTTGTACAAAAGCGCTACCAAATGTTCTTGTAAAACATTGACATATTTTAAGTTTGTAAAAATGTGTTTGTAATTATATTGTTTTGTTTTATTTGTCTATATCTAGTCTGACTGTAAAATATTCTAAACCGATGTTTGCTGTTGAAGTGTCAATTAAATGTTTAAGCCTCACATCTACGGATTTCGTGATTCTGTCTTCTCATCGTTTCTGCGGTTATGTTTGTTTGTTTGTTGTGAGCGAGTGTAAATTCGTCTGCAGACATGATAGTGCCGGATAAGGGACTCATCTAATGATGATAACAAGTCAATGATTCCTGCCTCTTACCTCCCTATGTGAGAACTGTGATTTTGTACTGTTATTAGTTTTGTAAAATTTTAGACTTGTGTATAAATATAATATATTATAATTAAAAAGAAATTGTGTATATTGTACAGACGTTTGCTACTCTTTGCATTTATATACTGAATTTATCGAAGATTATTTTCTTATTTTCAATTTCTACCTTATTATTCATCTAGTTTAGTAATAGGGAGAGTACGAATTAGACTAAAGTTTCGGTTTTAGTACTATCTACTTGTGTTATTTTACACATCTGGCCTAATGACTTTTATTTTTATACTACAAAGTTGAGCACATAAAATTTGCATGTAAATTCAATACTGGTTTACAATCAGGAGAAATTTTTAACATTTATTGTGTTTGGTTTATGTTTCTATGAAACCTTTATCTTGTTTTAAAACAGATAAATGATTTAAAGAAGAAATGTTTCTATGTATGAGCATAATCTAATTTTGAAATGAACTCATTACAAATCCTGATATTATAAATGTCTTTTTTAGTTTGAACTCAAAATGTAAAGTCTAATTCACAAAACCATTGTTTCCTGTTTATATTGTAACCCAAATCATTTGTACATTTATAAACAATTTTACAACAAAGAATTTTCTTAATTTGAAACAGAAAATGTATTCAGTTGATCATTTAACAAATTAAATATACTGAATCCTTCAATTAAAAGTTTAATACATCAAAGGCAGCTTTGAGAGGACAAATTAAATCAAAAGTTTTAATGCTTTAGAAACATTAGTTCAGCAAAAGGATTTTTCATATTTAATCACAACACTACAAAACTATATGGCAAATATCTTTAATGACCATTGCCAAGAATAAGATTTTAAATACTTCTGAAGTTTTACTTTTGAATTAGTAAGTTTTAAAACAATTTTTGTACAAAAGCGCTACCAAATGTTCTTGTAAAACATTGACATATTTTAAGTTTGTAAAATGTGTTTGTAATTATATTGTTTTGTTTTATTTGTCTATATCTAGTCTGACTGTAAAATATTCTAAACCGATGTTTGCTGTTGAAGTGTCAATTAAATGTTTAAGCCTCACATCTACGGATTTCGTGATTCTGTCTTCTCATCGTTTCTGCGGTTATGTTTGTTTGTTTGTTGTGAGCGAGTGTAAATTGTCTGCAGACATGATAGTGCGGATAAGGGACTCATCTAATGATGATAACAAGTCAATGATTCCTGCCTCTTACCTCCTATGTGAGAACTGTGATTTTGTACTGTTATTAGTTTTGTAAAATTTTAGACTTGTGTATAAATATAATATATTATAATTAAAAAGAAATTGTGTATATTGTACAGACGTTTGCTACTCTTTGCATTTATATACTGAATTTATCGAAGATTATTTTCTTATTTTCAATTTCTACCTTATTATTCATCTAGTTTAGTAATAGGAGAGTACGAATTAGACTAAAGTTTCGGTTTTAGTACTATCTACTTGTGTTATTTTACACATCTGGCCTAATGACTTTTATTTTTTATACTACAAAGTTGAGCACATAAAATTTGCATATAAATTCAATACTGGTTTACAATCAGGAGAAAGGAATTTTAACATTTATTGTGTTTGGTTTATGTTTCTATGAAACCTTTATCTTGTTTTTAAAACAGATAAATGATTTAAAGAAGAATGTTTCTATGTATGAGCATAATCTAATTTTGAAATGAACTCATAACAAATCCTGTTATTATAAATGTCTTTTTTAGTTTGAACTCAAAATGTAAAGTCTAATTCACAAAACCATTGTTTCCTGTTTATATTGTAACCCAAATCATTTGTACATTTATAAAAAATTTTTACAACAAAGAATTTTCTTAATTTGAAACAGAAAATGTATTCAGTTGATCATTTAACAAATTAAATATACTGAATCCTTCAATTAAAAGTTTAATACATCAAAGGCAGCTTTGAGAGGACAAATTAAATCAAAAGTTTTAATGCTTTAGAAACATTAGTTCAGCAAAAGCATTCTCTCTCTACACTAATAAATTGGTTAAGACATTTTAAAGTTTCAACTATGATAATTGAATTCCACAGTATAGCTTTACTTGACAGACATTTGTAGATACATTTAGATCTCAATTTTGAGTAAGCCAAAGAAAACATAAAGAACATATTCTTTAACAAATAGGTACTAACTTTATCAGATTATACCTAATCCATATCATATCTTAAGTTTTAATAATTAACCATTACTAATATTATGTAAAAATCAGCGTTAATGATTCTTCTTCAGCGTAAAATCTGCATTTTATTATATTTAGGTTGAAATACTTGTGTTCATTTACATTTTCTCTTCAAAAACTCACAAAATATACAATGCATGTAATGTTTTGTTCACAACTCAAACTATTAGATAACTTTCAGTTTACAAACTGATTTTTGTACAAAAGCGCTACCAAATGTTCTTGTAAAACATTGACATATTTTAAGTTTGTAAAATGTGTTTGTAATTATATTGTTTTGTTTTATTTGTCTATATCTAGTCTGACTGTAAAATATTCTAAACCGATGTTTGCTGTTGAAGTGTCAATTAAATGTTTAAGCCTCACATCTACGGATTTCGTGATTCTGTCTTCTCATCGTTTCTGCGGTTATGTTTGTTTGTTTGTTGTGAGCGAGTGTAAATTCGTCTGCAGACATGATAGTGCCGGATAAGGGACTCATCTAATGATGATAACAAGTCAATGATTCCTGCCTCTTACCTCCTATGTGAGAACTGTGATTTTGTACTGTTATTAGTTTTGTAAAGTTTTAGACTTGTGTATAAATATAATATATTATAATTAAAAAAGAAATTGTGTATATTGTACAGACGTTTGCTACTCTTTGCATTTATATACTGAATTTATCGAAGATTATTTTCTTATTTTCAATTTCTACCTTATTATTCATCTAGTTTAGTAATAGGGAGAGTACGAATTAGACTAAAGTTTCGGTTTTAGTACTATCTACTTGTGTTATTTTACACATCTGGCCTAATGACTTTTATTTTTTATACTACAAAGTTGAGCACATAAAATTTGCATGTAAATTCAATACTGGTTTACAATCAGGAGAAAGGAATTTTTAACATTTATTGTGTTTGGTTTATGTTTCTATGAAACCTTTATCTTGTTTTTAAAAACAGATAAATGATTTAAAGAAGAATGTTTCTATGTATGAGCATAATCTAATTTTGAAATGAACTCATTACAAATCCTGATATTATAAATGTCTTTTTTTAGTTTGAACTCAAAATGTAAAGTCTAATTCACAAAACCATTGTTTCCTGTTTATATTGTAACCCAAATGATTTGTACATTTATAAAAAATTTTTACAACAAAGAATTTTCTTAATTTGAAACAGAAAATGTATTCAGTTGATCATTTAACAAATTAAATATACTGAATCCTTCAATTAAAAGTTTAATACATCAAAGGCAGCTTTGAGAGGACAAATTAAATCAAAAGTTTTAATGCTTTAGAAACATTAGTTCAGCAAAAGGATTTTTCATATTTAATCACAACACTACAAAACTATATGGCAAATATCTTTAATGAACATTGCCAAGAATAAGATTTTTAAATACTTCTGAAGTTTTACTTTTGAATTAGTAAGTTTTAAAACAATTTTTGAACAGATGGTCAAAATGTTTGGAACAGTTTCTTACCCTTTCTCCTCCCTTGATACTAAAAAGTAAAGCCAGCCTCAGTAGACATAAGACTAATCTTTACGTCAGTCCTTCAACTCTTCATATCGTAATTGTAATGAACTATATCCTCAAAGCAAAAATGTAAATTATGTTATCCTATTTTTATAAAATTAATGCTCAGTAGTTGTTCAATATCTATTGAATACTTTGTTAGATTTTTGTAGATTCTTGTACATTGAATCTAGGCCTACTCCAGAACTATCTTTTGTGATTCATTGTAGGCCTAACCTAAAATTGTATAATAAATTGTCATTGTAAAATGAAACGCTTTGTAATTTTGTTCCTGTCCCTAGAATGCTAGTACCCCTGTAGGATTAATATTAATACTAATACCTTCTTTAGAGTTAAAAATAGAATACACTTTCATTTTTGAATGTTTATTATTATATTTATCGAGGGATAATGCAAGTAGTTTATAGGACGTGTTTCAAATTATGCATTTGATTTTAAAACCATATATTGAGCTTGCAGATAGTGAAATTCGTATAATCAGAAAGACAAATTCTAAAGATCAGTTTTTTTAAACATAAAATTCCATGAAAAGACCTTAGCTCTGGAGGGGTTTTTTCTCCTACAACAAACCGTGTTTGCAGTATTTTACATGGGTTTTAGTCAAAGCACGTACAGACTAAAGACTCTAGAGTCTAGAGACTATTGAGTCCGTTGGTCTATGGTCAAAGTCAAGTTTGTTAACCTGCTAGATCCAAGCATTTGTTTCAAAATGGTGGCAATCATTCAAAATTTTCGTGAGTTTACCACTGATTTGTGAGTAAGTAACTGACTAGCCAAAGCAGGATAAAAGATAACTGATCTTTACACATGTGATTGAACCTGTTTACATACAGTTAATCAGTTGTGTGATATGTGAACATGATTTTGTTAACAAGCAGTTGTCTGGATAAATGTTTTTTTCACCTAAAAACATGATTTGTCAAGGATTTGTTGTGCACCAAGAATCGGGAGACAGGAATACACGTTAACATAATTGGTGAGAAAATTATTGGCCATTGTAGAAGGTTATGAGGAAACATGATTAGTCAAAGACATGATTATCAACCAATGAAAAATGCGACCTGTTTTCCAAAGAATATGAAGACAAGGAATTGATGTAAACATTGCAGGTGTGTGAACAGCTGTTGACTTGCTTAAGCCAAATATATGAGCAGCAACAAATGAAAATGATACGTTTTAAAACTGGACCTAAGGGGACACAAGGAATATAATAACGTGCATTAGTTTACCTCAAGATATGATTAGTTACTTTGTTTATCTTATTTCATTAAACTCATATGGTGGAAGACCGAAAAATAATTCTTATGTGGTCTTTAAGCAGAAAGCTTGTAACTCCACCTCTAAGTACTTGCATGAAATCCTTTGACTTTTCTGGTGATTCAAAATTGGTCAGTTTATGATTTCTTTCATAAACCATTGAACCCCATGGCGAGTTCATTCCTGGCCTCGTGGCTTGACAATACTTTCAGCTGTATGAAAAAGTTGTACAATATTTTAACATAAAACCAGACTTCAAAGTAAAAGAAGCTGTCATCAACTGCTAAATACTGTCTTGGACAATGTTTAAGATTGAGAATTTAGTTGGTGTCTTCCAAAATAATAATTTTACATAAAAAAACTTTCTATACTATTGTTATCAGTTTATTTCTTTTAATTATTCTACAAACATATGACCCAAAATAGTTCTTAAAATATCTTTCGAATTAGAATTTAATCCTCATCTTTCCGTACCAATTATAGATAGAGAAAGTAATACCAAAAATGAGAAAGTAATATGAAAGTAAGGGTTATACTCGAACAAATCAGATAAATGCGGTAAAATATAATCTCAAACCAGTTGATTTTCAGTTGCAAAATCGCTTGGTTCTGCGTACGAGGATTTTGTTATTAAAGCAAACACCATATATGATGGCCATTAGTTTGAGATAAGAAAGCCCACTGAACCCAAGAATAGTCAACTCTAAACCATCGACCGTATCGAATAAAGTAAACCACCCCTTTGAACTGAGCTTGAAATTTGTGCCAAAGCCATTATGTTTAGCAAGCACTATCTTCAATTAGCATATCGATCTCAGTATAAAGCACACTGTAGAAGTTTACTAACTTCAATCATACTCGGAGCTTTGATGTTTCGCATCATGAAGTTTTCAACTACAATAGTGCAAAAGATAATCTAATCAGCTGCGGAGCATATCAAGTGAGTGTCGATCTTATGACTCAGTTTATACAAGTGGTAATAACAGCTAACTTGGTCGAAGCACTTACAAATTTTAGTCATATTCATAAACGAGCACTGGTAGGTTAGTTAATTTCACAGTAATGATTGAAAGGTTTAAAGCAAAAATGTCTAAACCTGTTCATTAGAATCAATCAATTCTGCTTGACAAATAAATTTACGTTTTTCGTCTGATCATTCGTGCTAGACCTTTTTGATACCAACCAAATTGGGTGACATTCATAAATGAGAGGAAAAAATTAAAATCACGTCAAGGTCTCCCTTCATTCAGCTCATTTGAAAATGGTTTAACGTACATGGTGGCATTCGTAAGATGTGGTAAAGAGTGTTTTAATAATTTCACCGCCAATTTAAAAGCTTTTCCAGGAAACCCCTCTTTTTAATTTATTCTGCAAGTATTAGACGTAAAATTAACTCAGCATATTCTTTATGACGTTTAACGAAAATATTTATTTTTGGACTTTTGTTTGTATTGCAAAAGCGTTGATGTGAGCGTTCGGTGCTAGAGTGTGGAGATGCTCTTGATTAAATAGTTCAATCTTAGGAAATTAAAAATCGATCTTAAAATGGAAAAAAAATGGTACAGTAACCAAAGCTATAGTGGCTGTCTTATCTCCTGGATGAAACAGGATTTCTTCTATACATAAACATTTAATTTGCCAGTACCTAACGTAGAAAGTTATACAGAGTAGAATCCTTTTGAACGCCATTTCAAGCAATTTCACAAGTAGAAATTAATATTAAAAATTGAACTAAACGCTCCTACAGATTATGCTAAACTACAAACACGTCCCACAACATAGATTCCAAGCGAACCCAGGGCGGATTGGTATCGCGCGCGACCTGGGACCTCATCACTTTCGTGGCGCGGATTCGATCCCCACAGTCACCTTTAACAACTTGTTAGTGACTTTTCAGTAACGCAGGTAAAGGTCGAGGCTATGTAGTATAGAGTTGATTGTATTCCTAACTTCACCTCGTTAAGCAAGACACACTTTACCTTTTCTCCTTTTCTTTACCTATTATAGTAGCAAACTAGTTGAGCAAAGTGTATAGAAGGGCACAACAATGAAGCAAGTGAGTTGAGTTGAGTTGGTGTATAGAGGAATGTGTTTAGTGTTCCAAAGTGACTGATATTGAGCATTCCCTACATACTCGACTTCTGATTGGCCGTATTTGCCCCATTTGCTGCAATCAGTCAGACACTCACTTTACTGAGTTTTAATTAAAAGACATGTCAAAATTAATGCAATTAGAAAAATGACTAAATGGCAAATTTGGAAGGAGGGGTCCGTTAATAACTGAAGTTAGCAAAGGAGCCCAGAAAATCGTTCTACTATCCAAAGAAGCCTGATTTTTAAATAAAATTTCACAAAATATGCATTAGTCGTAGCTTTGTTCTCGTACTTTACATAAGGAATCAACCGAAATGAAATGACATTTAAACTCACAACAAATTACTAAACTATGTTCAAAATTCCAAACCTTTGATATATTACAGATATTTTACTTTATCACATTTTCAGAACTGCAGGGAAAATCTTTTATTTTCCAACATTCAACTATTATAATTTTGTACAAGAAACGCAGTCTTTATGCAACAGAATAATAGACGCCAGGCTACTAACCAACGACGTGTTAAACGCCTACAATGTGCAGTTGCTCCTCTTCATAAAAACTCTCCCTAGACCATGATCATGCTGTTTTCCACGTGGGTTTGCATTTCTTTTACTCACGAGTAGGCTAAACTTCACAGATGGTAGTAAAAGATAAACAAACATAACATGGGATGATCGATGGAAATTACAGATAAAATAAACAGAAAGAACGATGAGGTCTAGAGTTGAACGGGAGATTGATCATGTTTAAACCTGTGGTGCCAAGGGAAGGATTAGAATGTAGACATTGATTGGTCAGTTAGTGAGGAAGCTGGGAGAGACTGGATTGATGAACGAGCTCTTCAGCAAGAAACTGAACCTCTTTGACTCTTCACCTTAGACTGTCTTGGTAAAGTTAAGTATGAACAACATCTGAGGTGTCAAAGGGGAATTGGAATTTAGTTAATGATTAATCAAATCAATCGAGCTTATCTCTGGCTCTTGCAGACAGTGAAGACTCTGGGAGAACTCTTGAAGGAGGAACGTTTATTTATAAACTGTTTAGTAAGAAACTAAACAGTTCCAACATTCGCGTTGTTTTCAGTCAAGCTCATTTTCATTTTATCTTGAAACAAATCAAAGCTAAGTTTAGTATTTATTGATATCCCTTCTTCAGAAGTTGAACTATTATTGCGGACATTTTCCATCGTTAGTGAACAAAAAGGATCACGACGTTTCGGGATCTGCAATCTGTCTTCAGGTGAAAACCTAAAACATAACACAGAACATTAGAAAATGAGCTAGCCTAAAGTAGTCAGCGTAGCTGACCAGTCAAACTCTACTAAACAACATGTAGTTGTTAAGTCAAACAACAAATTAAATCTTAGAATTAGAATAGCCTAGAGAAAAACAAAACAATATTACAAACACAAGCCACACTAAGCAAGTAAACAAGTCACCGGGTAATTTCAACACTAATCACAAAACACGTCCACTCTCACTGAACGAGCTCACCCTGGACTGACTGGTTGGCCGGTGACAGGCCAATCACACACTAGCCGCAGGCTGGCCAACTGAAACAGAGAAACACAAAATCCCTATTTATGCACAGCCAATGGGAGACTTACGTGAGTTAAGTTCTCTGTGGCCTGTTTTCGTCCTTAATACCATGCTATGAGAGTTTTTAGTTGTTTCTTGTTGAAAATTTACATTATTATGGTTGTCCCTACGCTTAAGTTCATTTTTAATGAGTGGTAGCCAGAGGGGCCTTATTTCAACTGAAGCTTGACTGATTGGACGGTCTGTAATTTTATGTATGAGGCCTCGATTATTTTCCTTTAAAGTGAGGTTCCCGATGTATACTAGCCTCTTCCAGTTCATTGCGTGATTTTCAGACCAACAATGTTGAGCAATTTTTGGACGTTTCTGTTAAACCCTTTCGCGTTTTGTCTTTGTGTTCTTATTAGCAGACCGTCAATCAGTCAAGCTTCAGTTGAAATAAGGCCCTCTGGCTACCACTCATTAAAATGAACTTAAGCGTAGGGACAACCTAATAGTCAAATGGAAATTTTCAACGAAACAACTAAAAAACTCATAGCATGGGAGAGACTGGATTGATGAACGAGCTCTTCAGCAAGAAACTGAACCTCTTTGACTCTTCACCTTAGACTGTCTTGGTAAAGTTAAGTATGAACAACATCTGAGGTGTCAAGGGAAGGATTAGAATGTAGACATTGATTGGTCAGTTAGTGAGGAAGCTGGGAGAGACTGGATTGTTGAACGAGCTCTTCAACAAGAAACTGAACCTCTTTGACTCTTCGCCAGACTGTCTTGGTAAAGTTAAGTATAAACAACATCTGAGGTGCCAAGGGAAGGATTAGAATGTAGACATTGATTGGTCAGTTAGTGAGGAAGCTGGGAGAGACTGGATTGATGAACGAGCTCTTCAGCAAGAAACTGAACCTCTTTGACTCTTCACCTTAGACTGTCTTGGTAAAGTTAAGTATGAACAACATCTGAGGTGTCAAGGGAAGGATTAGAATGTAGACATTGATTGGTCAGTTAGTGAGGAAGCTGGGAGAGACTGGATTGATGAACGAGCTCTGCAGCAAGAAACTGAACCTTTTTGACTCTTCACCTTAGACTGTCTTGGTAAAGTTAAGTATGAACAACATCTGAGGTGCCAAGGGAAGGATTAGAATGTAGACATTGATTGGTCAGTTAGTGAGGAAGCTGGGAGAGACTGGATTGATGAACGAGCTCTTCAGCAAGAAACTGAACCTCTTTGACTCTTCACCTTAGACTGTCTTGGTAAAGTTAAGTATGAACAACATCTGAGGTGTCAAGGGAAGGATTAGAATGTAGACATTGATTGGTCAGTTAGTGAGGAAGCTGGGAGAGACTGGATTGATGAACGAGCTCTGCAGCAAGAAACTGAACCTTTTGACTCTTCACCTTAAACTGTCTTGGTAAAGTTAAGTATGAACAACATCTGAGGTGTCAAAAAGAGCCCCCCTTCGGAATTGGAATTTATTTAATTATTATTCAAATCAATCGTACTTATCTCTAGCTCTGCAACGGACAGACAGTGAAGACTCTGGGAGAAACTCTTTAAGGGAGGAACGTTTATTTATAAACTGTTTAGTAAGAAACTACACAGTTCTCAACATTCGCGTTGTTTCAGTCAAGCTCATTTTCATTTTATCTTAGAATCAAATCAAAGCTATGTTTAGTATTTATTGATATCCCGTCTTCGTCATAAACTATTCTAAGACTATATCAATCTACGACCCGACCTTCACAATTGAATAGTTTGAAGAACGCACATTCATTCGTAAAACTCAACTATTCGATAATACAACTGATCTGCCGTCTCTTTACTGTGTAAATGTAATGGTTATAAATAAATAAATTTTTTATTGAATAATTATGTGTTCACATATATCTCAATCGGCAATAGTTATTAGCTAATATGTTGGTATCACACACATCTAAATCACATTCAGTAATACATAAGTTACACTCATACAGTATCATTCACTCGAATTTCACCCGTTCAGCTTCCGTCTGTCTGTCTCTTCACAGCACGGTCTCCCAATCATGTGCCAAAAACTTGTCTGAACTATAAAATGCTTCTGAGATCAAAAATAGACGAGTTTTAAATGCCTTCGGCATTGGGGCCTACTTAATCGAATTTGGACGTCTGTTGATGAAATGAACACCTGCCTGTGAAGGCAAACATTCATGCGCTACCGTTCTGTGTCTTCCAGTTCGGTAGTTCTCCCTGCTTCTAGTTTCGTGAGAGTGTACGTCTATACCTCTTACGAGATCGCATTTTCCTATAAAAAAACAGGTTTCCAAAATATAGATACACGGTAGTGTCAACAGTTTTAAACTTTTGAACGCTAGTCGCACGACTCTCTCCACTGCAGTTTTGCAATTGTTCACACTGCATGTTTTTGAAGAATAAAAGTTCTGGAAAAATTGTGTTAGAGCAACCACCCCACAACACTAAACTGTAGAAAAGGTGTGGGTAGATCAACCCATAATATTCCGTCATAAGTTAACTGAGATATATTTAAGCCACAAGACACTGTACAATAATTATTAAATTACTCAAAGTTATGTATAAATACAGTTATATTATTTTATTCTATTCCATAAGAGAATTATAGCGCAGTGCCGTAAGAAATACCACCAAGACATTACAAATTCCAACTACCGAACAAAATAGTATTCTACGCATACACTTCTAGTTATTTATCCATTGAAATTGTATACAAATTTCTATGGCAAAGCACCGGTAGATTTTACGTGTTGTACTCACGAGTAAAACTTGCTGGATAGCAATAATTCAGCGATGTCAGCACTCCTAGCGGCGACACACAGAAGTACGTGAGTTTGTTAGTTCTTGCCTCTCCAGGGTCTTGCACGTTCAACATTTATCACACGGAAACACTAGTTATCCGCTCCCATGCCGTTCCATTCTATCTCTACTTTAAACCTAGATTACTTTTTAAACTTCAAGTATCCAAACGCATTGCGAGTCTAATAACTAGCTGTTTTACTCTCAAACTGATTAAAACTCGCTCTGCCACGTACGCACTGATAGATAAGGAAGTTGATGGATATTTATGCATTGAAATTCAAACTTTGTTTTGTTCAAACATCTTTCCCTTAATTTATGGTAAATAAATCTGACGACAGTACGTATTAAGAGTTTACTTCTTAGACCCTTGCGGCCGATGTCACAACTATAATCTAGTTCTTCCGGTTAACACCGCGTCAAAACAACAATAATTTCCTTGAAATATTTCCATCTCACTGTAGAGTACCATCTTCAGGCACTGATTGGTTGAAACATATAGATACTCTGAGTCATCTAGAATCTTTCGATTTATTTATTTCAATAATTCGATAATAACGGTTTAACTTGCATTTTAAATAAAATGACATGCACATTTTTGGTCCATGTAAGACTTTTTATTAGCTGATAATTTGTAAATTTACTTTTGCCTGACGTAGCTTTGTCTCAAAACTCAGAACATGTTAAGGGTCTTCAGTTCTTGTAATGGTTGTTCTTGTTAGCTATTCTTGAGAAGGAACATTGAGTTTTTTAATTACATTAGGCCCTATAACAATTTCTTCAACTGTTGACTTTAAAATTTTGAATGTCATTGTGACTTTTGGTAATGATTTGGTAAGGGTTTGAAAAGTAAATTTAAGTTGTCATTACCTGCCGGGACTGTGAAACTGTACCTACACAGGTACTCCACCACAACATAAGCAACCCCAAGCCGCTTCCATAGACAATTAATTAGTTTAGGCTGATCCTAGCTCCAAACTAAACCCTAAGACTCAACTGTAATTATACGAACAGTGAACCACCCTTAGCACGTTCTGTCGGACTATTTATAAAAACTACGTATAATATCTATGCGAACAATTTTATGGATGTACCGCTATAAATGTAACCAATTTATAGTCGTACATCCATAAAACTGTTTGCATAAATGTCTCACCACTGAAGCCTTCATCTGAAAATATATATTAAATTACAGGAGGGAAACTTTTAAGTAATGCAAATGTGTTTAATGCACAAATATCCAATAATGGCCTTTTGTCAACGCGGTCTAGACGTAGGTTTGTCAACCATTTAAAAGAGAAACCACAAGTAATTTTTCAATATTTTTCCTCACTCCTCACTCCTTACAATACGTTTGGATACTTGAAGTTTAAAATGTAATCTAGGTTTACATTAGATTCTTTGTTTGAAGTTTGTTGTTGACGATGGGAGTATTTCAGAAGTTGAACTATTATTGCGGACATTTTCCATCGTTCCTTTTTGTGATCCTTTTTGTTCACTAACGATGGAAAATGTCCGCAATAATAGTTTACATTAGATATGGAATGGAGGTGGATAACTAGTGTTTCCGTGTGATAAATGTTGAACGTGCAAGACCCTGGAGAGGCAAGAACTAACAAACTCACGTACTTCTGTGTGTCGCCGCTAGGAGTGCTGACATCGCTGAATTATTGCTATCCAGGAAGTTTTTCTCGTGAGTAGCCTACAACATACGTAAAATCTACCGGTACTTTGGCATAGGAATTTATAGAATGGATATCTTAGTAAAATTCTGAAGGATGAATCGCTAGAATTCCTAGGTAGCTCGGTGGTTAAACATTTAGAATGTTCCGGGGGACGTTCTCGACCCTGCGCTGAAATTGCCCAAAGACGTTTAAGACAAAAAGGTCAAGTTTGTCTCGTTTAACGTACCTACCACTCTACCTCGACCTTTACCTAGCGTTACCGTATAGTCAAATTACAATGTATGTGATGACTGTGGGGATCGAACCGGCGCCTGTGGGTGAACTCCGATCGCGCACGATCCACCCAACGTACAAAGACAAAGACAGGAGTAATTTGCTTTGCTTTAGTTTTTAAACGGGTTCAGAGAAAACTCAGTTCATTTGGAAATTCAGGTTTTGGTCACAAATAAGACTTTAGAAACAGTTTCGATTGTTCTAGTTAATTCCAGTCGAAAGTTAAGCGTATTTTTGTATTTCAAGAAATTCAACATAATGTAACAAAGCTTTATAGGAGGATGTGAAGCTTCACTCTAGCATGACATACTTAAAAACTCATCATACTGAACTTGTTTTTATTTTTGTAACTAGAATGTAAAAAGTACACACATGAAGAGTTCAATCATCAGTTCTTCACTAGCTGACCGTTGTACAGCTAGAAATAAGCTTAGTTAATCCGTCATTAAATCCTACACCTTCACTTTTTTACTTTACCAACTTAGTTATATGATCAACCTGACGTCTAAGGTAAAGACAGTCTAAGGTGAAGAGTCAAAGAGGTTCAGTTTCTTGCTGAAGAGCTCGTTCATCAATCCAGTCTCTCCCAGCTTCCTCACTAACTGACCAATCAATGTCTACATTCTAATCCTTCCCTTGGCACCACAGGTTTAAACATGATCAATCTCCGTTCGACTCTAGACCTCATCGTTCTTTCTGTTTATCTTATCTGAAAATTTGCAAACAATGATGTAATCATCCAACGTTGGTTCATCTTTTATTGTACAGCCCTTTTATGTGATTTATCGAAGCCTGGAGTGAATAAGGTAGTTAAAGCAAAGTGAGTAAATGAGGAATGTTGCTGAATTATACTTTGAATTAAGCCGTTTAAGTTTGTTATTTACACTCTGACACGTTCAATTAGTCCTGATTGCGCTACGGGCGATGGAGTCTACGGCGTAAAACTTGTATGCTTTCGAACGGCTACAAACTTCGAATCCTCAAGTCAACTTTCTACAAGCGTCTTGAATTGCGTCTTTATCTGCAGTGATAAAAACACTAATAATGGCAACAACGGCTTCAGTTATACACAGCACACAATACATACTGACACATGTATCAATATTGGGCTACATCAAAGTCAGTATCGATCGATAGTGATTGATCTTTCTCCAATGAAGCCTGTCTGAATCGATATGTGTCAGCAGTAATAATATCAGATAATCAGATGTGGACATATTAATAGAGTTGTCCAAAAACATAGTTATAGTGAATATTAAAACGACGTGTATAGTTAGGCCATACCTTAGGTAGGTTGGAGCCCTTTTTTAATACCGTAACTTAACTTACCGATAACTTTTAAATATGATTTTCAGAGGTCTAAAAATAGTGCATTATAGGCGTACGTTTTCCAACGTGTGTTTTGCTCAAAATAAAAAAATACAAAAAATCGGGTTTCAACCCGACCTAAAAAGTATATTGACTTTTCCTTTAAAAGTTATAAAGTCACAGTAATACTATATGTATAACTGCAGCGTTTGTTGGTCTGCCCCCTCCTGATCAACCTTTATTGATCTTAAAGTTTTGGATACCTAAATTTTACACTCAGGTTTGATTTTCAGTAACGGAATACCTTTGTAAACATCAGGTGTAAGTTGGCTGAAAAGGATCCAAACTGTCAACTTCTTCACGTCTGCTCCCCACCCCCGCCTACCCCTTGTGGGTGGGTAGAAGGGGGGTGACTCCAGGTGATATATCCCCCGGTAATCTCATGCTTATCCATTCATCCTCGCGGGGTTCCATGTCACCATTATACAGAGACACACGTAACTTACGTACTGAAAAACTCAGCAAATCATGGTTTTCTTCGTATACAACTTATCTCATTTAAATCGCAAAATTCAGGCAAACTTATTTATTAACTTTGAGATTATTAACTTAGTTTCTTTAAGATGAATATGGATTATTTACATGCTCAATTTCAACCAGTACAGAAGCAAATCCGGCAAATTGGACGAAAAAAGTTGGGCGTTTGGTAAGTAAGCAGGACTTAAAAGCTATGTTCAAAAACAAAGTACCTTTGCTTAGAAGACGTCTTTTGTTTCCAGTTTAATCAGCTACATGTGTCCTTATTATTTTATAATATAAACTCAATATACGAGTATTGTGTTTGAAAAACTCAATATTTGACTGTTCTTTGTCTAACACCCAATCAGTATTAACTCTGATTAGGGTAGTTACTAACGCATTATCTTATTTAAAAATCACAGATGGAGGTTCTAGGTACATATAAAAAGAATCTTCTAGACTAACAAATAACATTTTGGAGTTTTATGAAACAGAAAATATAGCGAAAGTAGTAACAATAATAAAAGCATGTAATAAAAATAAAATAAAATGAAATAAATGGATCACGGCAGATAAAGAAGATTGAAAAGCGGGAGGTATCACACAAACGGACATTTATGATCGAAACACATTTAGACAAAACCTGTTTGGTTATAAGGTCAAAAGGAGAGATGTAGCCTGGACTAACGCAAGAAAATGGCTCACTCCAAAACAAAGAACAGAGAATGTGTTGAGTCCCAACCGAGCCTACAAACGAATAAAAATAATCATAAAACAAAAAATTCCTTTTTATTTAGTTAAAATAATATTTACTTTAGAGGATTTTACCCTTATAGTAGACTTACAAATCGATTGGGGTGGAAACAACAATAGCTTTATTGAGCCGAAGCCCTTGAATACGTTTACCATAATCTATCAACTTTGTGAATCCTCTTGGAATCAATTGCTTCAGTTTCAATATTCATACGCTACGCTATGCACTCTAAACGATTGAAAATATCACACAAAACATTTATTTATATTGATTCAATGCTCAGTTTTGTGTTTGGTTTAAGCAAACAAAGAGTTGAAGTATTTGCTGCGCTGCCGAGGACGAAGTTTTCTACCGGTCAAGGTCATTAATTCATCTAGGAAAGGTAAAATTATGTAACTTTTCACAAGGTAAAAATAAAAATTGTCAGACGTTACTAATTTACTATTTATTCAGAATCTAATTATACTATGGTACTATGGCAATTAGTTATCCATTAATTGGCTACAAAATATTACATGATGAAATTTCCTCATTTCATCGCGTAAAGGTTCACTTGCTTGTCCTCCTCGAAGCGCTCTCCGGTCGGTAATCCCACACGTAAAGCGACATTTGGTATTTTGCTTTGAGACACTGACCACTCCTAGAGGGTATCTTAAGGTAAATATGGGATGAAGGGTGAGTGTGTCAGTGTTTTTGATGGATGATGAGGTGTAGTCTTGTTACAAACTAGGGCCGACATTTCCCCAGATTGGGTCATTAATGAATAGCCCAACGACCAATGGATGGACCAACGGCTTAACTGAATCACAGGGAGTGGCCGTCGTGAAAAGTTGTCACCGCGCCCGGGAATCGAACCCGGACTGATTTGATGCGAAGCACGCACTATACCACTGAGCTATGGCACCCCCGATTATTTTATTGATGGTTACGACGGTTACGACAGCGAAACTCGACAGAATTCTTCTCTGGCGGAAAATATCTGATAATCTAATTAAAGTATTTAATCCGGTCAACCTGATCGTATATAATTTTAGTATCTAAATAGTAGATACTACCTTTTTATTTATTGTTATTCTAAAACAATTTTCAAGTTAATTCAATTTAATATTGATCATTATGGTAAGTTCACGTTAAAGTAGTATTTTAATGGAGGTGTAAGGTAACGTGAGATCGTAGTGAGAAGGACTAAACTGTCAACTTCTTAGCCCCCCCTTTGCCACCCCTTCACCCTATGGTAGTTGCGGGGGGAGGGGTTCCAGGTGATATATCCCCAGTAATCTCTCGCTTACACATTCCTTCTTGTGATGTTTTGTGTCGTCATCATACGTAGCCACTGAGACAAAAGGACACATTTCTTTCATCAAATTTACCTTATGTTTTCCCTTTCCCATTGAGTGAGTTCAGTTACCGGCAAAGAACTGACACCGAGCTAATGAAAGGTCTATTACATTCTTACAATCATTTCGTTCTTACAGATAACACGAATATTAAAAATGAGCCCAGTCAAGACTTTTAGATGCACTTTTTTTACTGTAGGGGTTTTGGACGTGACTGAAAATGGCAATACTAAAAGCCCTCGCCTCTATAGATGAAATGATAAAACGCAGGGTATGGCCCTAGCTGTATGTCGTTTTATCATTCATAATAACTGTATTTTTTTGAAAACTATAATATGTCCCACATCAGAGCATCTGAATATTATTACTGCTGACACATATCGAGTCAGACAGGCTTCATTGGAGAAAGATCAATGACGATATTGACTTTGATGTAGCCCAATATTGATACATGTGTCAGTATATATTGTGTGTTAACTTATGATCGATATAACTGAAGCAGTTAGTGCCAATTAATTATTTGTGATTTTATCACTGCAGATACAAGTTGGGTAAGAGATATTTGGCTAGAGCGAGGTAAAACACAAGATTGACAGTGATGTTTGTCGATATTGATACGCAGTCTAGATACACGATTATGCGAGTAATAAACACCTCTCACTGTTACAACCATGAAGAGTCATTTTGTTTACAATTTAGTTTACACTAACACATCTCTTGAGCAATTATCTAGTATTGCATTAAATCTAACAGTTATGTACAACTCAGTCTTAAGCTTTGCTTATTGTGCAAAACCTTCCATATTTAACTGGTTTGATAGACAAATAACTATTTTAGTAGAAATTTGGTATACGGTATAACAATCGGACCCAAACGTAAAAAATAATACCGTAACTCATGAAAACCTACAATGCGACCTACATAGGGGTTAAACGTGTATATATAATAAACCAATGATTAGAGTGTTATGAAAGATACAATTAGCCTCTTTTCTAGACATTGAGCTGTACACGTACGCTATAGCAGTGAAACATTACGTGATGTGACATCAGAGCCTAGACTGCTGTAATGATATTTGCAAGGACAGAGTAAACTTCACAAGACAAAGGTTGCCATTACTAGATGAAACCAACATGGTGCCTCAGCCATTGTGTTTAGAACTGGCGCACTTAGCTATTCCATCCCTTGTGGTAATGTTTTCAAACTCTGGCAAACTTGAGGGCTTAGCTGTAAACATTACGTGATGTGACATCAGAGCCTAGACTGCTGTAATGATATTTGCAAGGACAGAGTAAACTTCACAAGACAAAGGTTGCCATTACTAGATGAAACCAACATGGTGCCTCAGCCATTGTGTTTAGAACTGGCGCACTTAGCTATTCCATCCCTTGTGGTAATGTTTTCAAACACTGGCAAACTTGAGGGTTAATGTAAACAATAACGTGATGTGACATATTTGATATTTCTTTAATCTTATAGCAAATTTGCGTTTGCCATTCTAGATGAAACCAACATGGTGCCGCTTGCTAGCTGTATTCTTTTGCACTCTTTTGGCTTGAACCCCAGAAGCTTTTGAAGATTTAGTAAATGGAGAACGTTGTCTAATGTAATGACTAGCTGTCAAAATAAAGATTGATGCTCCTATTGGGATTAAACACGGGCTAGCACTAAATCACTATTTGAGATGCCGACCACTCGTGAGGGTATTTTAAAGACAAATATGTGGTGAAGGATGAGTGTGATGATGAGTGGTAGTACTGACTTATGAGGTGTAGTAGTCTTGTTACAAGAAAACTAAGACCGACTCTTCCTTAGAATGGGTCATTAATAGCCAAATGACCAATGGAAATGTCTGAGACCAACAGCTTAACGTGACTTCCGAACCACGCAGATTGATGGTCTGTCATCATCTAAACGATGGTGGGAGTTGATGCGGGTATCATCAGTTAAACACTGGACAATCTTGAGCCGCTGAAACTATATGATACATCAAAACCTGACCTGTAATGATATTTGGATTACAGGACCACAAGACAAGGTCCCATTATGTAAACCAACACAGTGCCTCAGCCAGAGGTTTAGCATTGGCCACTTTAAAAATTACGTGGCCTATGGTACTAGTGAACACCTAAAAGTTTAGGCAAAATTGATCATGCGAGAAAATGGCAAGACTGTTTGTAATGATATTTGAACTATCAGTAAAAAGGACAGTTTTTAAACGGAAAACACACTGCGATTTGCCACATTTGATGTTTGATATAACACATTTTAAATAATAGCTAGTTAGTTAAGGTAATTTCTGATTACAACTGAAATATTAAAACGATACTTAAACAAACGTAAGGACCTCAAACCAGGTCATTTATGAGTTCGCCAAAGGCCTACGTTTCAAGTCTCAAAGAAAATATATTTTGCTCGTAACGTCATAAAAGCTTTTATTGCACCCTTAAAATTGTTTTAAATAAATCCAGAAGGTTGAAACCTGTTCGTCAGTTCTCCAATGACAGTCAAGTTCGCAGTTTAATCAGTTCACCGGGAGTGTAATTATTGCAATGTAACGCAATAAGGTCACATAATCTATATATATGAACTGATTAATATTAGTTACATATGTACGAATCTAGGTCATGTTGACGATATTACGGTCCACATTTTGGTGACAAATACACCCGTATTTTAGTAAAGTCAATACTGCATATCGTTATACTGAAGTAAGTAAGATTTGAATAAAATAATAAAGAGTGCACAGTACATGTCAGTCATTTTGTTATTTGTCCCATAAGAGTAATGCAAAAATAACAATTTTCTTGGGACACTTCACGCATCAGACCTTTTTGAAGTAAGTTTTATTTGAAAGATTTACGCTCGCTCCTTTATGAAAATTAGACTTTATACATCAGAATGACATTTTATTATGGTTAGGCCTACGTATTTTACAAACAATAAATCCGTTGCTTCAAATCTCTATAACTTTATATGATTTGAATTTCAGATTTTTAGGTATTACAAGAGTAATTAAAATCTGAAACTAAATCGTGAGGAAAATTACAGTTTTCAGTAGGATACCCCTTAATATGTAAAACATAAAAAACACTATAGATAATTAAAATCTTTTCAATTCTGATTTAAGTTCATACCCACAAGTTTGATAGAATTACTAGGCAAACATTTTCCCACTATTCAGGGTAGGTACGTTTTAGTATGAGTATTCAAATTAATCAACAAACCTTTCAAACTTTCGTTTCACCTACAAAATGTGGTTTTGCCAAATCATTCATAAAAGATAGTGACACAATATATTAAAATACAGAACTGAGCAGGTATATAAGTACATACTTATTGTAGACTCGAAAACCATTTAAGTGTAAATCTCATTACTGCACTGGAACGTAATAAGGTCACTTTGATATGAACGTAATGAATATCACCCACATGGAATCAGGACACATGTGGCTGGCTAGATCACGTGGTCTGTACTTGTCATTCAAGACGTCACTGGTCTGGTATTTGTTAGAAATATTCACCAGAGTTTCAAAACTAAAAGCATTTTATTTTAACATTACTTAAGCCGTTACTAGTATTTTTTTCTGTAGAAATATAAACACAGGTGTAAATGATACTCGTAAATGATTCGTAGAATTTCGCAGGCTAGGAACTGTGTAATAATTTGATACTCCTACCTAAAATTAATCGCAAGTGTCACACGACTGACTGTCCGTCATTTAAGTACGAAGTTCGCAAAACATTAATTGTTTTTGCAAATAGAAACTAATGCGATTTGAATAGATAAATTTGTAATAGGATAGCTTTCCACGTCTTTTTCAATGTTTATATGGTTTAAGTTGTACAACGGTGGAAGTCTAGAAGAATATAGGTCTAAAAGTAGTATCAGTTTTATATTAATAAAACGAGGCATGTTGAAACTTGTACAACAATTTGTATCTTCACGCATTGAGTGTCCGTCGTACCAAAATAGTTTGTTACAAGAGGTACAAAACTATTTATTAAAACATTCAAACTGTTTTTATATTCAAGCAAAATATTCACTCTATTTTTTATTTACTGCAGCGTATAACAAACTAAAGCACAGTCTATATAAATAAAATAAGGATTTTGTCGGTACATTGAAACGAATCTATCGGTGTTTAGTTTTTAGGTTTCTTATACTTTGTAAAGCTGGCGTTAAAAAGTCCCTGTCTGTCTGTTACGATTTACTGACTTCGAGATCGGCTGAAATGATAATTGTGAAACTTTATTTAAGATTTTGGCCCATTGCACAGTGTGTCTTTAGCTATATTTGATGCTCATATAACATCCTAAAATGAATTGCTGGGGCTAAAGTGGGCTCTAAAATGGCGGAAAAGAGACACAAAAGGCAATCTGTCAGGCAAACGTTATCTATACTATTAGTATTTCGTTAGGTTGTCCGGAGTGTTGAGATCTCGGAATCTGGCTGGGTAATTCAAATTTTTGAATAGAAATGGTCCTTAGTGTGTGAGGGTGGAAACGAATAAAATTATATAGATTTTTATTTGTATGGGGTTTTGAGGTCCCCAATTCCTTATGTTATTTATTTCTTTTGAGTAAATATTTATTAGTAAATATCAACGGATTTGTTTGAAACTCGACACATAGTTGTATACCATTAACCCAAAGACCCTACTGATTTTGGGGTTCGGGGGCACAATATATGTTTGGGGAGAGAGGGTTAAAGGGGGCAAGAAATTAAAAATTGTCCAAAGCAAATAAGCCATGAGATAGGCCGGCGGGATGGGTGAGTTGTACAAAGCGGCACCGAGGCCGTAGGCCAGTGCATGTCCTTTCACTTCGCTTGCGAGCTTGCCATGAGATCTGGGCGCAGAAGCCTAGCTGGCGCAACTAGTAATTTACCAAGCAACACAAACATTGATTTATTTAAAACATTTAGGTAAATATAATACAAAGACACGCGATACTTAAATCCCGTAGCGTAACACGGGGACTGTCAGCTAGTTTTCAATATAAATTCAATTCACGGAGAGTTAAATGGCCAACACACATTGTAGCATGTAGCGATGTAGAGCCATTATGAAATGAGGCCGTCCATTGCACCTATTGTTTCCTACCATTAGCGGACAAAGCGACCGAAATAGTGGCCATTATATTAATATACAGTGGATCCGTGTGGTGGTGAAATGCGCCCCACACCACGTTCACCGCGTAAATAAAACAGTTTAGTAGTAATCAGTATATAAAAATGAATAGCAAAATGTGTTTCTAAGCGCATAACTCAACGACGCCTGGACCAATTTGGCCACCTTTTTTAAAATTGGATTCAAATGGTTTTACGGCAAAAATTTGAATAATTGCAACTTTAAACACTTTTCTTTCTATACAAACGTGTTCTAACTAAAACGTAAACAATTTGACTTTTATTGATATTCGTTGTTAGCTACATACCATTTTTTAAAACATATGTACAGTAAAACAAAACAAATACATTACAAATCTTTTGACAGGACGAAGTCTTCGAGTAGCTAGTCAGTTTATAAAAGTGTGTGTACAATTTAAAACAACCTATGTAACTGCAAAACATATCGTTTTAACAACATATTTATGATCTTCGTTTAAAAGTTGTAAACCTTAATTTAATCAATATATCTCTATTCGATTTGTGTATTTTAACCATACGCAGCTTTAAAAGTTCTTTATGAATGCCTTGCTTTTGATTGTTTTGCTTTTAAAACTATTATAGTTAGTGAAATTCTGAAAATAGTAAATACCGTAGGTACATCCATTTTAAAACTTTAAATTTCTTGGTAAAGACTTTTTCTATGAAAATAAAGAGTACACTTTTTATACTTGTAAAACTTTAAAATAATATAAGTTTTAATTCATGAATGATACATTATTGACACCTTTTACACATTTTCAGTTTTAAAGAGACCTTTTGCCGGCGTTATGAGTGTTGGATTTTAAAAACATTTGAAATAAGTTTCCCCTTTTTTGATATGTGATAAAACTTGCAGTAAAATAATACGTAACTCCAAGGCCGAAGGCCGAAGCAAGACTGCGAGCTTAGCGAATAGCCTCGTAACGCCCGTGGTATAGAACGGCCGCAAAAGCGAGGCTGTGAACGGAGCAAATAAGAGTAACAAATTACAAAGGAAATCCGATTCACTCATGCAAGCCGTGCTTTAGCGCGGTTTTATTTTGTTAATTCATAACTTGATATAGATGTTTACCATTTTGATGATTATCTGATGAGGAAGGCATGTGCAAAATTTAGCTTTTACTTCGTAGAAACTTGACATTACGCGTTCGTTCAGTCTGTATATCATTAACAGGCGTAATTACTCTGGAAACTTGTTAGCATATTTGGCTAAACCTATGTCGGATTCTGATTAGAAACTACACTTACTTAATTTTATTTTTAAATATTGCATTTGAAAACGACTTAGTAATAGTTGTCTCCAATGTCACAGCGGTCACCTGATGCAAGGGTATGCATAAGGCCAAAATATGCCAAGAGTTGAGTATTAGCACTTGTATTAAAGCAATGAAAACATTTTTATTTTGACATGTAAAACTGTCATATAAGTTTGATTGAAGGTCGTACTCCACAGGGAGACCGAAACCTATCAAACTAATTATTAGCCTATAACGTTTTGACGTGTGAACCGTAAGAACTAGATTAAAGCTAAGTTTTTAAGCTTTAGTTCGGTATTTTATAACGCCTAAAGATGTCGTTATAATGTTTTAATTAAATGCTAAACACCACTTTGGCAAAGCTTAGGGCTTACTTCATAGTAATCCTGCAGCAAGCCCGCAAAGTATTACATACTTAACAGGAGAGCAGATATTTATACCTTACGAGAGTAGAAATAGCTCTTTTTTGGAAAAGAGGTTGTAAATGTAAAAGTGGAGAAAGGCAAAGGGAAGACAAAACTGGAGTCAGCAATTGGAGCAACGAGGTACAAGTGAAGTTCTCCCTGCCTTCCAATGCGAAACAAGAAAGCATCGAAACCACAATAGAAGAAGGGAATGACAACTGTTACTGTTGATACAACTTGACATAACGTTTTGGGAATGCGTTACATAACATTTTAGGCATTTAACATAACAACAATCAAAAGAAGAAATATCTACACGCGTATGAAGAGCTTTATTTAGAATTGTGCTCAAGAGATTTACGAATATGGAATTAAACATGGGTTCAAAGTCAAGTTAAAGAAATAATGTATGACTTTTAAAATGTGGGCTCTAAACATGATGTTAAAAAAACGTCAAGTTTATTTATTTAAAACTATTTTGAAAGGGTAAAACGTACCTGCAAAAACGTACCTTGTAAGCGATTGGTTTGACATTGATGCCTTATCAAAAATAACACGACGTTTCGGGATCTAGAGTCTGGTTCCATCTTCAGGTGAAAATAACCTAAAACATAACGCAAAGCATTAGAAAATGAGCTAGCCTAAATGTAATCAGCGCAAGGTGACCAGTCAGCCTCCACCAAACAACATAAGTTTTTCCTTTGTTATTTTGGGTTTTTCATTTTTTCTTTATTTAATCATATTTAATTTGAAAAAAAATTTGTTTACTGATTTGTAACGCTATAATAGTTACACATTTTGGACGTCATTTGACCGGAGAATTATTCGACGAACACAAGCTTCAAACGGGCTTAAATAAAGTGGATGTTAAAAGTGAACTGATGAATCAATCGAGCAATTAATTCCCATCATTTGATAAATCCACTGCACTTGATGAGGGGTTTATAACGACAATGGAGAACTAACTGAGTGGAATATCGATGATACTCGACTAAAACTCGATTAATCGAAAATGGCTGTCCAAATCACATTTGAAATTTTTAGCGGATCCGTGGCGGATTATTGAATGTGAGTCCGGAACTCATCACACCGCTGGCACGGGTTCGATACCCGCAGTCACCACTTACGGCAGCTACTTTACGGAAACGCTAGGTAAAGGTCGCGTTTGAGTGGCATAGAGGGCTTTCTAGTCCTAACTTCACGTCGTCAAATAATGTAAACCTTTTTGTAATTAAACTATTTTCAATGTTGTATCACTCTTTATATCGTTAGGTTTTCGCTGCGATACAAAGAAATTCCTTGTCTAGGTAGAATGTAACAATGTAAGGAGTTTAAGTGTTAACTCATTGTAGTCAGCTGTTGGTTCTCAGGCTCTATCGATTGCTTACATGTACACGGTCTGAGCAACACAAGTAATGGACTTGTTGTTAACGAGCAGATGAATGTATTTTCAAAAATATAAGGCAATTACAAAACATATCTCACATACTTCTGATGGACATCGGTTTAAAATTGAAATGTTAATCTGAAGATATTTCAACTCATTCCAAAGGTGTTTTGGACAGGTACCTCTTAAACTATCTGCACAACTAACTATTTGATCCAGAGAACAATTAACCGGTTGTCTTTCAGTTGATTGGATCCTGAGATTGATTTATATCGTCTCTTCTAAAATTACTTCACTTGCTTGTCGTAAGATTTAAGAGCAGATATCACACAAACAAATTGTTAACGATAGAAGCACATTTTGAGAAATAAGTTAGTCTGAGGGAAGAAACTAAAAGGAGAGGAGTAGCTTGGACTGATGGAAGAAAAATAGGTCATTTTAAGGAAGAAATCTCAGGATATTGGCGTGTATACGTAGGTCACTGGAAAGCTTATTTGATTTTAGGCGTTACTTTAGAAACAGATCTAATAAATACTGATCCGTTTCGAAATTCCATCTGTAAACATGAGATTTGCCTGAACGTTTTTTCTAAGAATTCGTAATAGTAATAAACCTGTATTAAACAAAGGGCGAAGTTAGGGCTTACCACTACTAGGGCGAGTCCTTTCTGGCACTCACTCTCAAGGTAGAATTGTGTTACACATGGAGGAAAAACAATTCTACATAAAATATAGCTTCTATCTCGCCAATTTTTTGGCTTAACCATAGCCTAACTAAATTCAACAAAACCTTTCACTGGAAACCATAAATGAAAGAACTCTGATATATAAACATAGTTTTATAAAATTCATCAAACTATCACAAAACGACGTCTTGTGTGCTAACAAAACATGTTAACAAAATAATTATACCCATACTTTTATAGCAAAGTTTGTTTGCCATGACCCAATGAACAATCCTACAGAGCATGTCAAGAGCACCTGTATAAATAAATGAGCATGAGAATGAGAAATGAAGCTCTTGTTACTAGAGACGAGTAGAAAGGGGTTGGGGAGGAGGTCAATCACATAAATGGCATTGATGTCACCCCATATTGATACATCTGTCTGTAGATATTGTATCTGCGCTTGTTACTTGGCAAATTGGTTGCAGTAGTTATATTTACCCTGATCTTCTCAGATTGGCACACTTTCCCAGGACTAGATGTTATATTGTCTCTGCTGTGAAACTACTCTTATCATTGGGACTCGTGGCGTGGTCCTGTAATCCAGCTTCATGGAGGTCAGGTTTTGAGGATGATATAGGTCTAAAGCGGCTCAGATAGTCTCAGTGAACATCTGATGATACCCGCATCAACTCCCATCATCGTTTAGACATATCAGACCATCACCTACGTGGTTCGGAAGTCACGTTAAGCCGTTGGTGATTGTATTTCCATTGGTCGTTGGGAATTAATGACCTATTCTAAGGAAGAGTCGGCCTTAGTTTGTAACAAGACTACACCTCATAACTCATTAACCACTCATCACACTCATCCTTCACCACATATGTGCCTTAAAATACCCTCATGAGAGTGGTTGGCATCTCAAATAGTGATTTAGTGATTGCTTCAAGGTAGAGGTAGTAAGGTTTGACCGCGTGTTAAATGGCGTTCTATAAGTTAATTGAACTCTCAGCAGCTTTGTTACACTTATATTTTGTATAAACTTAATATGTTATATAGCAGGTGAATACAAAATATATCACACTGAACCAAACGAAGAAAGAAATCGTAACTCAAAGCAGCCGAATTGTAGAGATATTCCTCGCCAGCTTAAGGATAGACCTTTTCAAATCCCAGGATTTGCTCCTCAGTAAGACGATCAGACCTTTACAAAGTGGCGGATCATTTAGGTATTCAAAGCCTAAGTAAGTTGACTTATGCTTGTTTTCATGCTATTATCAGACAATTGAACACAAAGCTACATACATTATTGTTCATATACCTTTATTTACTTATCTTTATGTCCTTGTATTGTATTAGGCATCGCGTGCGTACGTTCCCGCTCTGGACTGCGCAGACATGTTCAGAATTATAAACATCGCATTTTGTTTTTTTTATATATTAATACTCGTATTAATTTCAAATTAGATTAAAAGTAAAACGTAAATACATTAAACATAGCATGTCAAACATATTGTGCTTAATTTGTTGTCACAGTTGGTTTTAGAGTGTCAAATCGGTAACCACAACGTTGAATATTTAAAGGGTCAATTGTAAATCGCATTTCTGCTTTGCAATACTAATGTATCTGGTCAGTAATTAACATTATCATAATTTATATTTATAATGCAAAACCACTGCAGGGCCCATATTCAACCTAAGCGGTCAAGGTTTTAATATCTACTCATTAAATTTGTTATCTAATTACAGTTATCAAGGAGGATTTATGCTTGAATGAAAGGATCATATATTTTTGTACAGTACCGTACAAATGATAAAATCAATAAAACACAAGCAAAAATAAATAAACCATTAGCTCTTGAGGACGGTAGGAATCCGTCGAGTCCTTAACTGTGAATTTGGTAGAACATAGGTTTAAAGGTGGGGGGTTGACCCTAAAGTTAAAGTTGTATAAATGTGTTTGACAATAAACAATTTTCAATTCATAGTGTCATAAATAAACCCTGACTATTACCGCGCTAACCAAACTTATACAAAACATGTATATTACTGAATAAATTTGAATACAAAACAGTTTGGACTTGAACCCAGGTCTCTCGCTTACCGGGCGATTATTCTGACCACTACACCATCCAACTCAACTTTATACTTTTAAAGGTACCTGAACCTGGTAAAATAATACAAAAATCTTTCAAATAGAAACTCAAAATGTAGTCTACATTGTTCTCTATAATGTAAAGAAGCATTTCTTGTACAAGATATATTTCTTGGAACAACTATAACCAAAGATACAGTCACATAAACGGATTAAAAATGTATTTGAAATTCAATTCAATTCAAAATATCTTTATTTCAGTAAAATCCGCAAATCATTTAATACATTTGGTTACATAGAAAGTTAGTTCATAAAGAAATGTTTATCATTTTCACTTGTGAATAAGTGCTTTTGGTAAACTTACGTCTTTGTTTTACTGTTGTCTAAATATTAAAAGTAATAGATAATAAGTCGTTTACTGAAAACTAGAACTCCTAAACATTTTTTTTTTCAAGGACGTTATAACGTATCAAAATGATGGGCTTGTTATACAAAATCCGATAGTGTGGTTCATGGCGGATTGGTATCTTGCGCAACTACGGAGCTCATCACTTCGGTAGCGCGGGTTTATCCCCACAGTCACCACTAACAATTTGTTAACTGTCTTGGCTTTAACGCTCTATGTAAAGGTCGAGTAGTAGTTGAAGCTTTGTAGTACTAGGTATATGTTAGATTGAGGGGATCAAGTTATTAGAGACTGGTCACCGGAATGAAAGGAAGTCCTGATTCAAGAGAGGAATGAGACTGGGTTCGGCTGACAAAACAATCATGAGAGGGCGCGACAAGCAAGCCCGCTTACAACCACTTAGAGGACTCTAACCCCCAAGACATGCAGAGCCTAGTCAACACTCGGTGGACCTTTCCCCCCGAAATTATGGTAAGGCTCTCCTGAAGTCGTGGTCTACCCTGCTGCCGCGTCCCAATAAATTATTGATATCTGATCCAACTTCCCCTGGTGGGGAACAGAACGTGTTCAACATCCGGACATCTACAAATCTGCCCAGTAATTGTGTGAACAACCCTTTTTTATGTACCCCAGTATAAAGTAATCTGAGCAGGTTCTAACCAGACAGATACTGATTGGGGGCGATTTGTAGCCCTAACTTCACCACAAAACAAGACACACCTCTACGCCCACTTCCATAATGTCCTCGTTTACGAGTACCATTGTAACAGCTAGTACCGGCGTATAGTCAGAAGCACGGTCTAGGTTCTATGAATGGAGAATCACTTCAGTATTACACACTGCAAATTGTATTGAGTGCGTAGTTTGACTACAAAGTGTGGTGGATAAAGTTGTGGTTTTGTACAGAGAGAAGTGGCTCGTACAAGGTTTTGAATGTGATTAGCATAATCTGTGTGTCGAGTTGTTGATGACACAACACTTGTTAACATCTGACTCTTGTGCTCTCATATTCGTACATTTACAAACAAGACATTTGGCATTTACACACATGAACACATGAATATGTCAGCTTAATGACAACCAGACAAATGTATACGATAAGTTATATCTGAACACACTTTTATTTACATGCAGGCTACAACAAACCATGTGTTATTACTCGTATTATGATAAGTATTAATTAAAAAAAAGGGTAAAAGTAAAGTTTATCTTGTTTAGTGAGGGGAAGTTACCACTACAAAGTCCTCTGTATCACTCAACCTCGACCTTTACCTAGCGTCGCCATATAGTCAGATTACAAATTGTAAGTGGAGACTGTGGGGATCGAACCCGCGCCACCGGAGTGATGAGCTCTGGAGTCACGCACGATACCAATCCGCCACGGATCTGCTCAGTTACTAATATGTTAAATTGTGAGTTTTCTGCTTCTGTATTTGCTCACCTTAAAATTTAACTATCAAAAAGCTGAAAAACATCATTTGTAGCTGAACATACTTGTAAAATTACGAATAAAAATAACAAAGCTGACGTGTAACAACAAGCGCTATCGTGAATCCTAGCGAATTTCCTATAACGGGTTAAAAATAACACCGGAAATTACCTTTCCTTGATTACCACTCTACTAGTCTCACGTTTGTCCGATTTTCATGAAGTTTCGTACAAATGTCCCGTTTGTAAATCTTCAGTTAAGTTTGTTAACCAGCAAATTTGGTTCGCGGAAGTTACTTTTGGGGAAAAGGAAGTTTCCCCTTTAAATTCTTTTTACCGTAAGATCTACTACATTTTTGAAGTTTCTGTTACTATAACATCCAGTAGAGTATTAGTGAAGGCAAAACTCATTATATTTCATGGGCCGTCAAATAATAATGGTTAAAACAGCTGATTGTGTATGTGTCTAAGAAATTTCCTTTTGATGGTCACAGAGAATTTCCCATAACACTTCAATGATCTTAATATAAAATGTAAGATATAACACACTCAAATATGTTAAATATGTTCAAGAAATGTTAAATATAACACATTTAACAAGAAATACAACTCGTTACATATTATAGCAAATCACGAAAACACCGCTATAAAAACCTGTTGTGTCATAACCTTTTGTCCAGAGCGCCTGCAATTATTTCAATGCAATCCACGCAATACAGACAAGTAATAGAATCCTCGTCTGACGCCTTGCTTACGTTCATACAAATTTACTTTAACTTAACTTACTTCTACTTTTATCTTAGCACGTAGAGTAAATAAAGCACGTCACCAGGCCGACACGTAGGGATTAAAACAACGCTAGCCTGAGTCAAGCGAATTTTCTTTACTATTGGTTACTCTAAATCGCCATAATGTTACTAGGTTAACAAGCTCACTTCGGAATTCAGCCTCAGAACTACATGCCCATTTACTGCAGGTTTTAAAACATATCATGAAGGGAAAACACGTTTCCAACTGCATTAACGCCGGGTGACTGACTACTCAGTCCGTAGTTTTAGCAGAAAATACATTTTGTACGCCATTTTGAATCCACTGAAAGGTTTTCCATAGCAATCTAGGTTTGTTTGAGCTATCAAATGCCAAGTAGCCTAGCTTTGAATGGTTCCTGGACAATGTAGAACACTAATTGAGGCTTGGACATGTTATTAGTGTGTAATTGTCCCGGAGGTCTCAATAGCTACACTGCAGTAATAGTCTCATATAAGCTGAGCTACCATTGTGCTGTTAGATCTATACAATATATTCAGCAATGGATTAATGCTTAGCCTATGTGTATTTAGTCCTAAGGTTCATTGGGACATTATCTTATCATCAATTTTATTATATCCAGTTTCAAGGCCTATATCAATTAATATAGTAAATACCTGTTTGGTGCCTGTAGACCTTGTTGAAGAGATTTAAAAGTCCCCATGTACATTTCGCGACGTTTGTCGCATCTTCTGAAGGGGGGCTACTGTTTACATAAGCAGTACAGTTTAAATTGCTTATGTAAACAGTAATTCCCCCCCCCCAGAAGATGCGACAAACGTCGCGAAATGTACATCGGGACTATTAAATCTCTACAAGGTCTACAGGCACCCAACAGGTATTTACTTATCATAATGCTTACGTGAAAATAAAGGTAAAGGTCTGAGGCTCAGCAGAAATTTATAAAAATTACTAGGTTTCTTGTTCAATACACTCACCAACTCATCGTCTGCTACGCACACTTGACCCACGAACACGTGACGTGCTTGACGTGTGTTAATTAATTGAAGGGTTTGGCGTCGACCCAAGTCCTTGACCGCGTCTACGTTGCAGTCTGGTGTCTGATGCGTGCTGGATACATACTGAAAGCTATTCATCATGAAGGGATGATATTAAACAAATACGTAAAGCCTGTCCTATGACTAACGTTGCTGTGCCTAGCCATGATGAAATATGCAGACATAATTATTATCAATTTTTCTTTGGAAAATTCATGCCAAAGCCTAGCAAGACCAAGACCGGGAACTATAGAATAAGCACCGATCCTAACCCCCAGGTCACGCGTTTTTTAAACATGTTTCAATACTTTATATACATGTTATATAATTATGTAGATCTACTCCAAAGAAGTCGTATATTTGTTCGAATTTTATTAAATCTACAAAAGTTTCTTTTGCAGTTATCTCGGTCGAGTTCGTTAACCAGCAAAATCGGAATACTGGACCCCCCCTTTGGGGTTAACCTTAAAAGGGTTAAAATTATAAAAAAACAGTAAATGTCGACCGATTTTGAAATAAATATGTATTTTGTTATTGTACATAAATATACCCAAAATTATGAAAATCCAATAAGTTGTTTCGAAATGGTGGGCAAAAAGTGATTTTTCGCAAAACGGTGGAATGAGTAGTCCGATTTTATTGAACTTTAAACTGAGTCTTCCATTATGGTATGTAGTGTAACTTTCAGTAGGAACCCCATAAGTCTGAGGCCGAAGGCCGAAGCGAGTCTGTGAGCATAGCGTCAGTGATTGTACAGGAGGCCAAGCTGAGGCCGGAGGCCGAAGCGAGCCTGTGATTGGAGCGAATTAGAGAAACAAATTGCAAAGACAATTCTATTCACTCATGCCAGCGACCCTTTAGCGCTAAGCTGCGTGTCGGCCTTTATTGAGCCATACTGTACAAAGTGCTATCGAGAATGTCTGATATTTATTCCTGACACATTTACGCTACTATTTCGAAGTTCACATAAAACGTTTCTTTTGTTCGCGAAGGATGGTATATATTTTTTAAAACGTTGTGTTAGATTCATGGAGTAAATGTGATAACTGTCCTCAAAACATGGTACAATAGCACTCAACACCTTGCCTTGAAGCAAGTTAACCCACTTTTATATTGCCTTGTATACTGAGATAGACAATAGACAATTTCTTTATTAACATATTCGTTGAGAACAGTAATGCATCAAAGATAGCCTATTTCACTACCAAACGCCCATCGCTGATGAATAATATCAGTTGATTTAACAATAGAGACACTTATAACGGTGCCAGTGCCAATAACGTGAATAACGTATCAAGTGCTCTGACCCCAAACATTAGTTTCATATGTTTGTGCTAACCCTCGTAAATGGTTTGATTTATCTTATCTTACGATGTTAGTTTTATTTAATACGTTCAAACTCATCATAGACCATAAGTTTTAGTTTTCTTCTGTTGATTGAGTATTTCTTTGTTGAAATTAACAAACACATGTAGATATATGTAACAAGCACGTAATTAATACAAAACATATAGACACGAAGAAGGGAAATGAATTACAGGATAATTGTACGTGAGTTGAACGATCTTTGTGTAACAGTACAACTAACTTAGTAATGACAGGTATAACGTACAATAGCAAAAGGTATACAAATCATACTTTCAGGAAAAGGCCAAAGAATCAAACAAACCAAGCCCAAGGATTTGCCAACTCTAAGTCGCTAAGGGTTTGTTTGCTTATACGCAGCTTTTGAGTTGTTTATCCCTGAGGAGAATCTCAGTTTGGATAACGGGAGCGTGCCGAGGTATCGGCTAGAGCACGTTATATACAGGGTGTTCATAAAAGAATGTCACAAACTTTTTTTAGGGTTCAATTTTTTGTAATAGTTGGGTTATTTTAAAAAACGCTTAGTTTACCAGATATCCGCAATTTTGTTTTTGTTCACTAATTATTTATTATCTCCCACCCATCTTATGGGATTTAACTCAAACTTAATTTAAATTTGTATCTAAAAAAACCTATCTTTCGAAAATTTTCCAGCATGATCCAGCTAACCATTTTAAAATGGTGGCTATTTTGTGGTACTTTTAGGAATTGTTTGGTGTTACCCCTTAATTAGCGGATACACGGTGGGGTTTACAATAAAATATGAAAGTTTTGTATTGAGTTTTAATACCTATCTTTTGACATTAAGGTCATAAAAATCTATTTAGAGACAACAAAGCTAGACAGGAAACTCTGGCTGAAAACCGACAACTTGTCACCTTATTACCTTGCGTTTTGCTATCGTTTCTTTCTCTCTCTCTGATGACTTTAGTGTCAATAAGTAGGTAACAAAATTTGAAACAAAATTGTATCCTCGACATTTTACTGTCAATCTTGCCGTTTATGCGCTAATTAAGGTGTAACAAAAAAATCTTTAAAAAAAACATAAAATAGCCACTATTTTAAAAGTAAGATCGAGCTGGTACTTTTTCAAAGATGATGTTACTTAGATACAAATTTAAATTAAGAAAAAAAATTTTGGCCCAATCAACTCAATTCCAAAGTTTGCGGCACCCTGTATGTACAACCAAACGTACCCTTAGTATTCAAATTGTTATCATGGATGTTAAGTTACGAAACAATAAAATATACCTTATTATACTAATTTCAATAGATGAAAAGAACATTAAATCAGAAAGCCTTCTAAAATGTAAAATAAAGAATTAAGTTAAAGGGAATATTTAAGCATGATTTAGCAGCTTTAGAGAGCACTCGCGTCAAAACGCATTACCACAGATTGCTGTTCTTGAAAGTAAGTACTGCTTAGATTTTACATTGTATTTAATAGCTTTGGCAGATTATATGGTAAGTAGTGGTATTCCATCATTGTATTGTTCAGCTGTTTAACTGTTGTACAGTTGTTGTTCAGGGGTATCTTTACTATCAGGTTTCGCTAAAGTTATGTATTAAAAAGGTAAAAAGGTAAAGTTTGTCTTGTTTAACGAGGCGAAGTTAGGACTACAAAGTCCTCTCTACCACTCTACCTCGACCTTTACCTAGCGTCATCGTATTAGTCACATTACAAATGTAAGTGGTGACTGCGGGGATCGAACCCGCGCCACCGGAGTGATGAACTCCGGAGTCGCGTGCGATACCAATCCGCCACGGATCCGCTTAAACAATTCGACAGTTTATTTCGACAATTTATTGACGCAGAATCAATAGTAGTTATGCATGGATAAAAAGACATCCGGTCTCAAATGCAACTAATAAAATTGACCATGTTTGATACACTGTACATACGATTTACAGGAAAATCTTCATTCGGTTGACTTCTAAGGAGGACGTTATGTTGAGAATGTTTGGATCTGCCAGTCTGTAAAGGTATATATGTAGATCTTCTTTGCAGTCCAAAAGTTCACCTGCGTATGTGGATGAAAATATGCAGATTTTGCATTGGGAAGAAAGGTGAACTTTTGGACTGCAAAGAAGATCTACATAATAGAAACAACACATTGAAAATCAAACAACTAAAGAGCTTGGTTTAGATAACAGTCCATCACCTGCCTAGAAGAATTTATATTTATTTCATATGAGTTTATTTTATACTTAGTACTTATTTTTATTATTAACCTAGATGTTTAAACGTTACACTTTCATACACACTTGATAATGGGCTAATGCCTGAAACAAGAGTAGTGTACAAAAATTAAAACACCGGGTACTTCAAAGTGTATCTTTTTATTTGTTAATACAATAAGTAGCCCTTCCTGTCTTTGTAACCAAAATCTTACAAATCTGGTTACTTATATCTAAGCCAGAAGGAATTAGGGAACAACAGTTCAAAGGTAAAAGACGGAACCCCGTGTGCATGTGAGCTCAGCTAACGGTCTGATCGCCTTAGAGATGACAAATCTTTGCGCTTGAAGACTTTGGTGCTTGTACCTTTCCAAAAACACCACGCTTGTGTAAGCAGTGTAAAGCCGTTGTTGAATATTTTAAGTGTATCTTTGTTTCAGAAATATCGTTAAACACATCGTGTAAAAATCGTCTGGAAATATTTTGATAGTATTTTAAGGGATGTTTCTTTCAATAGATAAAATCTAAATAATCAGGTTCATTCTCATACGTTAGTGAGTGTTGTAAGTTTTATAACAGGAAGAAAAACAATGAAGATGTATAGCAGTATATGTTAACTGTCAAAAAGCTCAAGTTATGAGAGTTGACAATACAAGTAATAGTAAGTATCTAGAACACTTAGTGAATGTTTAGTGCCAGAACACTTTATGCTTTGTTCAATTGTTATTCGTCCAGTACCTCTATTGTTTATTCAGTTAAAAATAATAATAATAATAACATTTATTGCCATTTACAAAAATTATTGTGTGACAAAAAGAAAAAAAAAAAGCAAGAAACAAAGTAAAACAAATAAAATCAAACAAAGTATGGTAAAATCACCATCAAAGTACAGGGCAAAAACTAAAGACTGACAGTGGACTAAAAATATTCTTACTGAATCAAAAATTTTAACAAAAAGGGTTTTTTATTGGTCCAAAAATTCACTTACATTATAAAAAACATGCCGATTCAAATAATGTTTTAGTCTAGTCTTAAAAGTGTTTAAATTTTGTATATGTTTTAGATCTTCCGGGAGTTTATTATATAACTTCACTCCCATTTGACTAGGTAGTCTTTGGAAGATGTTTGTTCTGTAGTTTTCCAATCTACATTGCGAATTGTTCCTAGTTTTATAATAATTATGAACATCATGACCTCTAATTGAGTTGTTATGGTTTAAACAAAACATAATTGTCTCATCAATATAAATATATGGAAGAGTTAAAATTTGCACATTTTGGAACATTTCTTTGCAAGAATCCCTATATCCTAAGTTTGATATAATTCGGATTGCTCTTTTTTGTAGTTCAAATATCCGACGAAATTTGTAAGTAGGACACGAACCCCAGAAAATAATTCCATAATTTATGTATCATTGGATTAGACCAAAGTAGGCCGTTCTTAGAATATCTGGCTCACAATGTTGGCATAGGTTTCTAAGCAGAAAAGTTCCTGAGGAAATCTTTATACCGATATGATCAATGTGGCTGTCCCACGAAAAGTTGTTGCCAATGAACATCCCAAGAAATTTAGTATACTTAACTTCTTCAAGTAAATGATCATTTATCATAATCGTTGGACCAAAATCAAAATTTGAACGACTCAAATTAAAATTAATATAGTTGGATTTTGTATAATTTGTTTTAAGATTCAAGTTTTCAAAATATTGGGAACAAATATTGACACTTTCAAAAGCTTGGACCTCTAAGAGTTCTGTAGAGCTGGAAACAACACTGATGGTCGTCAGCGTATTGAATAAGTTGTTCTTGATTTATGCCACTAACGTCATTAATGTAAATTAAAAATAGAATTGGTCCTAAAGTGGATCCTTGGGGAACCCCATATTGTAAATGTGTAATTTTAGGTAGCTTGTTTTGTATTTGGACCTGCTGTGTTCTACCTTGTAGGTAAGAATCCAACCACCTGTAGGGGAGTCTACGAATTCCATAACAGTGTAATTTATTTAACAAAATGCCATGATCTACGCAGTCAAAGGCTTTTGATAGATCCAAGTAAACATCTAAGTAGACAACAGTATCTTGAAATGGGGTGAGGAGGATTTCCAGGATCAAGATGTCCTGGAGTGCGATCAAGTGTGAACTACCGGGGGCGCCTACCCAATCTAACTAGCGAAACGACCCCCCTTTGGACAGAATGAGTGGGTGTGAATGCCAGAATAAAATATTTACTATTCAAAGCATTTAACTTTGTTTCATTATCCTAATTTCTTTTTATATTACATGATTTTGAAGTGTATTCTTTTTAAACCATGTTAGTTTTACTGTAGTTCTTTTAATTTTAGTTTATAGTATAGTACATATTTCAATTGTATGTATACATATATATTTCAATTATATGAGAATTTTAAGTTCTCAACTTCGCCACCAATAAAGACGTTTTTTATTTAATTTCATCAGCCAAAACGGGGTGCTCCCCATGGTGTACACCATGGTGCTCCCCAAGAAAGTGGCTACATTTTTATGCAAAATTGTGAGTTTTGATGCGTTTTGGGGGACATTTTTCCTCAAAGTAAATGATTTAATGCGTATAACACAGTTTGAGAACAATAAATCAGTGTTCAGTGTGTTAGTGTTCTTGTATTTTTTGTGACCAACATTGTTATGAGCACTTTGCAGTTCATGTTGATTAAAACCAAAGACAATACATACACGTACTGTCTTTGTTAAAATAAACTCCACTCGTCATACATTATATCCCGAAAAAGACGTTTTGGGGTATTTTTCAAGAACCATAAGAGGACGGGGTCATAACCCCAACCCCCTTTCCTTGGCAACGCCCCAAAATGAAAAGTCGGTTTACTTATTTCCAGCCAACCATTTTTGAGAATGGTATCACAATTTATTATTTATTAGAGTTATTAAATAGAAAAATAACTCACAGTTTCAATCTAATTTTGGTAATATTTCGGCTTCGCCATTATCAAACCAATACATAAACAAAATTAATTAATTATTTATTAATAAATAATTTTGATTAATAATTATTTGATATTAATTATATTGGCGGAAGCCGAAATATTACCAAAATTAGATTGCAACTGTGAATATTTTTTCTATTTATACTCTACTTTTGGTATTTTTTAAAAATTTAGAGTTATTAAAGAAAGATATTACAAACAGACGTTATATGTATCCACAAAAATATAATATGCGGCTGATAACCAAATAACGGAAACACGTACTAAAGGTAATCTTTGATAGTACCTTTAATCTCAAGTTTAGTACCTCATTATATAAATAAGTGGGTGTTATACTGCTATCCATACTTTGCGTTGCGAGTTTGAAACTACTGTACTTTCTCCTGGTGGAGTGGAGGTTTGTGGAGTGCTTAACAACGTCAGGAACAGAGTGCTAACTTAGCCATTTCAGTGCTGTTCCAGTTGGTAAAGTGAAGCTACACTTTGACACTTTTCTCAAGCAGTATTCTGTGACTTATCCAAGGGTTTCGATTGCGTGGATCATAAAATATTACTGGAAAAGCTGGAGTTTTGTGAAATTTTGGGAGTGACGCGTAATTGGTTTGAATCATATCTTGAATTAAGAAAGCAAAGGACAATTATCAGGAAAGACAATACTTTGTATAAATCTGAGTGGCAGGAGGTATACAGCTGGGTGTGCCACAAGGCTCTATCTTAGGGACTTAATAGTTCATACTTTATGTTAATGATTTGCCTATAAATCTGAATTTTGATATAATAATGTATGCTGATGACACAACTGCTGAATTAAAGTGTAACAATTCCTTAGAACTTACTCAAGTAATCAAACAATCACTTTCAGATCTTTCACATTGGATTAAAATTAAATAATAGTAAAACTGATATTGAACAGTTCTTGACTTTACAAAACCCATCAAATACTTTTAAATCAAATTGGGATGGGGATATCAAATTACAAGGCAAAGTGATTTTTTGGGCCTAACAATTGACACAAACTTAAGTTGGAAACCTTATTTAGAACATTTAAGTAAGAAATTAAGTTCCGTTTGTTAACAAATGTTAATTTTAAGAGATGTAATTGATGTAAATGCTAGAATTATGGTTTACTATGGATCATTTTTTTTCTTTAATGCAGTATGGAATAATCCTATGGGGTAATTCTACCAACGCTAAAGTAATTTTTAAACACCAAAAGAGGTATTTAAGAACTTTATTTTATATAAACTCAAAGCATTCATGTAAGTTTATTTTCTCTGATTACAAAATTTTAACTTTGCCCTTTTGTACAGTTGCGCCCCTGTATATAGTTGTAGTTTTATTCATAGCAATCTAGAATCTTTCCAAAAGACCAACATTCTCATGTATATAATACTAGATTCAGGAATAGTTTTCAGTCTCCGATACACAGGCTTAAACTTTATGAAGAAATACCTCAATATAGACTGTACAACAAGTTGCCAAATCATTTCAGATCCCTGTCCATGGATAATTTTAAAAAAAAAGTAGACTTATTTTGACTGCAAAACCCTACTATAAAGTTGTAGACTTTCTTAATGATTCTGTTTAGTTGCATCTTAGTGTTTACTATTTTATTTGGTATAATTTAAATAATGACAAGCAACCTTTTCAAACATTTCATGTATAATGTGAACGTTATGTTGTAATAAAGATATTCTATTCTATTCTCAACATTATATAAAATTTTGGTTTAATTAACATTAACATTTATTGAGGTCATTGTACAATGGATTGTGTTGACACTTCATAATAATTATAGCTTATTTTGACACAGAAAATTTTTAAATGATAAAATCCCCGGTACCGGGTTTGGTCGAATTATAGTTGTAAAATTATATTTATCTAGTAAGGGTTTTCTTGAAAGTAAAGTAGTGAAGCCTTATCTTGATAATGAATATTCAATTTGAACTACCAATGAACTCACCCACACTATAAAATTATTTGTTTAATAAGTATTGTTTTAGCTTTCTTTTAAAAATCTTTAAATAAGTTTCTGATCTAATATTTAGAGGTAATTTATTGTACATTCTAACTCCAGCTACACAAGGAAGTTGATCATATATGTAAAGCCTATGGTAGCTATTTCTTAGTTGATTGGCGTGCCTAGTATTGTGGGTATGGAGATTCGCTCCTGTCTCTAAATCACATTTTGTTAAACAAAAATAATTGTTTCCAAAATGTATATACAAGGTAGGGTTAAAATTTTAAGGGTTTTGATAATGTCCCTACAAGGTTCACGAAATCTTGCCTTAGAAACGGATTAATGTCAAATAACTGTTTCATCCAGCACTTTAAGGGCCGTAGTGTAAAACCCCATAGTAAAGGACCCTATAGTACCCCATAGTAACCTCATAGTAGTCTTATATCCGCATGGATAGTCCAAAATAAATTACTTGTTAATACAAAAAGGATGAATGCAATAATGTTTTCTTTCAAGCCATCAACACAGAGAAATTTATGTACCTTAAATGTCAATCTCATTCTTGTTTCTACAATGTGTTTGTGAAAACATTGACATAGTTTTTTTAACTCTTAGGCTGGCGGCCGGTGTCATCACTGTAGATCTAGTTTCCGGTTACTGTCAATAAATTTGAAATGCTGTGGAGAAGTCGCCAGCTGAATATTTGCCGAGATCAATATTTATTGTGGCGTCTTCCGGTATACTTCAAGAATTTCGTCATTGTTGCAGAGCTGAAGAAATGAATGGATTGTTGAAAGCTTAAGATTAGTTACTGGCTTGTTTTTGATATTTTATGTTGTTCTTTACAGTCTTCATGCTTGATTATTTCTATGGTTTCTAATTTCTACTTTATTATCCAAGGTAAATTAGAGAAACCATAGAAATAATCAGCGAAGACAACTTAACAAAGAAGACAGCATAAAATTATCAAAACTTGGCAGCTGCCTCTTCAGAAGTCTTATTGAAGCCAGCCAACCAGTTCGACACGAGCAACAGGCTCGCCCACTTGGCCAATCAGGTGACAGGACCCCAACAGGGGTATATAAGGCGACGCCACAGCCGGCAATCCAGTCTCAGCCAGTCAACAAGCTACTGAGATGACTTCCAATAGCGAGGTCGAAACGTCTAGCGGTATTTCAACTGTGACGAGTAAACCGAAGCCTTAGATCTAGTGATTACATATTGACTCGGTCAAATACCTGGACTGAGAATAGATTCTGATTTAAAATAGCATTCTCATGTAAACTATTTGGTAAAAAAAAAACTAAAGTATTAACTACAACCATTATTTCATGAGAAGTTATTTAACTGCTTTAGACTTACGCACACTTTATATTGCTTGGTTTGAGTCTACCTTGAGATATGGTATTATACATTGGAGAGGTACCTTTGTTCAAATATTGAAGCCAATTTTTACTATACAAAAGTTTGCCCTGCGCACCATCTGTAGTGCGGGAAAATATCACCCATCCGCAGAGTTGTTTACAAATCTGAATGTTTTTAATTTTAATCAACTTTTTGAGTACTCAATTCTTACGTTTGCAAAGAAAAATACATTATAGATGTTTTTAAAAGGTTTGAAATAAGTAGACAAACTAGATCTATGGGTAATTATTTACTGTCAATTCCGCTTTTGAAAAAAGACACAAGTAGAAAACAACGTCACTTCAAATGTACTGAGATATTTAACAAATACTTTAATAAATTCAATATACTAGATACATTCTCCAGTTTTAAAAGAAGTGTTAAATATGTTCTTAAACAACAAACCAGTTAAAAAAATCTCAAAGATCTATATTATTTTGTTTGTATTAATGTTTGATATATCTTTAATGTTTGTTGAAGTGAGGTGATGTAATGTTTCTTTTATGTGTTGGTGAAATTTCTAGTGTTAATACTCGTACAGTGATAGTATTTATTTCTTTATTTACAGAAATGTGTGTGTGAAGTGTTTTTCATTCCTAAAGTGAAATGTTTGATTTAACATCCAGAGACCTGATTTAGACACTTGCTCACTAAATAGTTAATTAAATAATGTCTTTGCCTCGCGTGCCTGTGCCTTGGCACTTGTAAAATTAAAAATTTAAGTTTTTCTGAATAAACCTTTTTTGACTTTGAATTTAAAGCGAAACTATTCACTAGGTAAAAGATGGTAGTAAAGAAAACCCATTCACCATACTTCTCAACTACGTACAGCTATTTAAAACTTAAAAAAAAACAAAGAAGCAGCGAAAAAACAATTTTATGGGGCACTTTACATAAACGTTTCAACACGTTCAATTCACATTTACAGCTTGGCAAAGGTAGGCCTACTCAAAAGACGGTAGTTTGACGTTGTACAATCAATTCAGACTTTCATCATTTCTTGAAATGAAAGTGTTTGTATAAAGCTAATGTAGGAGCAAGTATCAAAACTAACAGTATGGACTCAGTGATCCTATATCTTAACTAGGTCAGGTTAAAGCAAAGGTACAGATAGATAGTTGTCTATATCAGAATAACCTTTAAAATAGTTAGAGCCAAAAGAACCGTTCTTTGATCTCCCTGGTAGGTTGTATCTACTACCTTTCTTTAAGCAACAAAAATTGGAAATCACTATTTATACCTTTCAGTGAATACACGTCGTATATACTACAACAGAAGATACAGTTTGGCACTTTATTCAAAAACTCACTGTGGCCATACAGGGATTTACGCAAGGTACAGTGTACAGTATATTGCACAGTACAGTGTCCACCATATAAGGGCTTATTGCTGTCCCCCGCTCAGCTAAACTGATTGTATGAGATGAGATGAGGTTATGTGGGGGTTGTTCACGTTAGGACACTGAATTTGCCTTTCAAATCCGCCCCAATATAGCACACGTGTTCCGTTACGCAAATCACCTCGGGTTCCATATTTGGAATCGAGGATAAATCAACTTCCACGTAGGCATGAAGGACCAGGGTTTATGTTGTTGATAAAATATATGTTCCATTGAACAACAACTGGAAAGATGCATTATGCAGTTGATTGGTTTGATTGAAAGTGCAAACATTGGGTTGAAACGAGTGAACAAACTCACCGTGAGGAGGAAAATGCAATCAATATCCAATTAACAGAGGAAGTTTACATGGTTACGAGAAATGTGCAAATCCAACACTTCATTAGTTTATACTGTGCCAAACAATTCATCAAATAGTTTTGCTGTTAATCAAAAAGCTTTTAGTTGTTCGTTGAGCTGAAATAGTTTTATGGAATTTATTAAAAGGTCCAGGGTGGTTTCTTTATATTAAGTAGATTGATTCAATTGCGTTTAAACAAAGCCTTCTCTATTTCGATTCAAAACTGTTCATAAAAAGGGGTATTAAATATAGCTTAACAGCTTTTATGCACCACAGGTTGAACTTTGTTAGTTTAAACTGTTACAAAAAATAATCAAATAGTTCTTCAAAAGGGTTCGTTAAGCAGGAAGAGTCTTGTGGGCATTATTAACACCTTTAGGTTGGATTTCGTTATACTGATTAGGTAGATTTTATTGTTTTTTAAAATAACCTTTTCTATTTCGACACAAAACCGTTCATAAAAAGGGGAATATCAAATTTAGTTTGACAGTTTTTGTACGCTCCAACGTAGAACACGAAATGATGATTACTGCATCTTTAATAATGGCCAAGCAGGGTACTTAACACAGGCATGGAAGAGGGTTTAATCGTTCAATAACATCTCTACGAGATGAAATAGCTATCATTGTGTATCTACGCATCAAAACGTAGACGCGGTCAAAGCCTTTCAATTAATTAGCACACGTCAAGCTCGTCACGTGGTCGTGAGTCAAGTGTGCGTAGCTAGGGTGTATTGATCACGTGACTAATAAACCTAGACAAGTAAGCTATGGAAGTACTCTGAGCTCGAAAACGTGGTATCTACAAACAACACAGGAATTTAAAAATTTAGCCGACGCGTAGCCATGAATCAACCGTGAATCCTAGCGAATTTCCCAAAACGGTCATCTTGACAAAGATTAAGAGGATTAGTCAATCAAACCAGAACCCGTGCTTACCACTGAAATAGCGGAGTATTAATTATTATTTCTCTCCGGTGGACGAGGGGTGGTTGGAAATCCAAGTTTATGTTCTTTTCAAAAGCATCGGCTCTAGTAGGATTGTCTTGTCTGGCTAACGTCTTTGAAGAGTCGCGCGTGCCGCCGATCTTGCCAGTCAAGAGAAATTGTAGTAGCGATATTCCAACTTATTCCACCCACTCAAAAAGTGCCAAACATGGTTTCGTAGTTTCCTGTTTCCGACGCCTTTTATCAACCGAAACGTACAAATGCGGAGTTATATGATACAGTAGGAGTGGTTCTACGTTCCTTATAAACAAAAAAGACAGACACTGATTGAGAAAAAGAACAATACAATTTAAAAGTAGCCAATTTTTCGCCAACTTCATTTTTTTTTTACTAATTTTGGAGTAAGATTAAAAACACAGGTTATATAAACCTAGAGACAACCTTTGAGAACATGAAAAACAACTTTTCTAATCTCTACACCAAAAAAATAGCGTCCTAAACGGGGGACTACGAGAGCATGTTTTGAGCAACTATTTCTTGGGTGATCAATCCTCTTAAGCTTCGTGTTGCGTTCTTCCAACCCACCACGTATTCATTATTGGCATCAGTAACAAGGGTCAAATGTGCACAAGCTTTCCAAATAGTACAGGGTGTCCCACGAAGATGTTTTACCGTTGATCTCATGTAACCGATTGTGGACCGATCATTTTACAACTTTACCCACATAATAACGGTTTCAGAAGGGCTCTGTGAAAAAAATACCTTCCTTCATTCAGAAACAAAATGGTAACATAGTTATTAACGGTAAATCTATAAAACACAGTTTCAATTTGAATTGTTACGTTTTAGTGACGTATAACGCTGGATCAAAGGAGGATTATAACTTGAGCATGCCAGGTGGTTCAACTCCCGTGCAGACAATCTACGGGTCGCGTTACCAACAGCAATAGGCCACGCACAACACTTCACCTTTTGTTCAATATTGAAAGCCATTTTCAAGCAACAACTTCATTTAAACTGCACAAGAGAGAGTTAGGCTATGTTTACTATTTTTCCAACAATTATATTTAAACAGCTGTTTTTACCATTGTGTAATAAAACTCCAACGCATGAAAATTATCTGTTCCTATCATTTTAAAAGATTTTAAGGAGGAAAAAAGTATGTGCATTTTTTACTATGCCACCATAAAAGGAAAGTGAAATTGTTACATAACACTTCTGAAACTGTTATTTTTACGTGTGTAAAGTTTCAAAATGATCTGTACACAATCAACCAAGTTGCATGTGATAAAAATTGTAGGACATTATACAACTAAATTAAATTAAATTTCAACTATTGTTTTAATGTTTTTGCGGAAGACATTGCCAACTAACTGAAGATTAAAAGACATTATGTACAAAAATACAATGATTGAAATAAGTACCAGTTCAAAATGGTTCTGGAAACGGAAAAATACATTTTTCACATACATTTTTGTCCTAAAACAACCTCTGCATACAGCTGGACAGGATAGGGTTAACTATCACTAAAGCGCTGGAAATGTTGCAGGTGTTGCATTCACAAACAGCTGAGCATTAATTGTCATTCATTTCACGAGTGGAACATTTTAACTGGTTATCATGTTTAACTCCTGGCATGTTGTTAATAATCGAATCATGTTTAACTTCAGAAACGTATTGAGTACAGTTAAAAAATTTGGTAATGACCCACAATCTAGAGTTTAAGAGCATCACACTTACAACAGGAAAAGGACTTAACTGCATACCTGTCTAAATACTTTTTAGCCCAAAAGCATGTTGTGTTTTACACTACACAGATCATTTTCACTTCTAAATAGTTTGATCAGATATTTGGAACTAAAATTTCTTTATTCCACCTTTAAGAGTAATGATAGAAATGATCTTGGAACTACTGAACCAGATTCGGTTCAGCATGAATTCATTGCTCAATATATTGTATCAGCACAATGGCAGCTCAGCTTATATGAGACTATTACTGCAGTGTAGCTATTGAGACCCTGGGACAATTACACACTAATAACATGTCCAAGCCTCAATTAGTGTTCTACATTGTCCACCATTCAAAGCTAGCTACTTGGTGTTTGATAGTTCTTGAATACATTGTATAGATCTAACAGCACAATGGCAGCTCAGCTTATATGAGACTATTACTGCAGTGTAGCTATTGAGACCTCCGGGACAATTACACACTAATAACATGTCCAAGCTTCAATTAGTGTTCTACATTGTCCAGGAACCATTCAAAGCTAGGCTACTTGGTGTTTGATAGTTCTTGCATACATTGTATAGATCTAACAGCACAATGGCAGCTCAGCTTATATGAGACTATTACTGCAGTGTAGCTATTGAGACCCCTGGGACAATTACACACTAATAACATGTCCAAGCTTCAATTAGTGTTCTACATTGTCCAGGAACCATTCAAAGCTAGGCTACTTGGTGTTTGATAGTTCTTGAATACATTGTATAGATCTAACAGCACAATGGCAGCTCAGCTTATATGAGACTATTACTGCAGTGTAGCTATTGAGACCCCGGGACAATTACACACTAATAACATGTCCAAGCCTCAATTAGTGTTCTACATTGTCCAGGAACCATTCAAAGCTAGGCTACTTGGTGTTTGATAGTTCTTGAATACATTGTATAGATCTAACAGCACAATGGCAGCTCAGCTTGTATGAGACTATTACTGCAGTGTAGCTAGACCCCTGGGACAATTACACACTAATAACATGTCCAAGCTTCAATTAGTGTTCTACATTGTCCAGGAACCATTCAAAGCTAGGCTACTTGGTGTTTGATAGTTCTTGAATACATTGTATAGATCTAACAGCACAATGGCAGCTCAGCTTATATGAGACTATTACTGCAGTGTAGCTATTGAGACCCCTGGGACAATTACACACTAATAACATGTCCAAGCTTCAATTAGTGTTCTACATTGTCCAGGAACCATTCAAAGCTAGGCCACTTGGCGTTTGATTGCTCAAACAAACCAACCATCATATCACAGTGATGTTTACTTTTGAGTGGGTGGTAAGTAAAAAGTTTGTTAACAACAAGGTCATGAAAAAACCATTGTAAACAAATCGAAGATAGAGTGAAATGTTATAACTTTTAAACAACGTTAACCTGAACCTAACCTAACCTATGTGCTCATACTCAATTAATTTAAAAATGGGCGTCAAACATTTTAGAAATCAATGTGATGGTTTCAAGGAGCAAAGTACTTCGAAACGAACTGTATTTGTTTTAGATTTTGTTTATAGTCATCGTATACTATGTTTTGTCCGTAATATGTTACTTGTTCCTACTAGATATATAGTAAGCTTGTTTAATAGAAACAATTTAATATTATTGATCTCACTATCGAAGACTTTAATCAGTATAAGTTTTTATATTTATTGACATCTTATATGAAAATTTCATCGGTTTTGTGGATCCTTAGGTAGAAAATTGCAATAAGGTTTGACGTTACTTTAAAGAACTAATCTACCGGGTGATTCAAAAGAATGGTGCAAAATAAAACAGCCGTAGTTTCGTTTATAATGAACTAAACCAGCTGATTAATGCAACAATAAAAAGACCATGTTTTCAAGTTTGTTTCGGTGTGGTTAGGTTTCAGTTTGCTGGTGTGTTATGTTCGTACGTCCGTATTTACAAAATAGGCGCAACGAAGGAAGAAAAGGCGTTTTGTGTCTCAGAGTATGCTCGAACAGAGTCCGTTGTAACAGTACAAAGAAGTTTTACCTTTCACCTCTCTGGAAAAGTGAATTGACACAATGTTAGAATATGGGTATCAGAAAAGCCTAGATAGATTATTGAAATTTAAAGAGATTCTGAGAAAGTTTAAGTTTTTGCGCCCTTAGCAAACTCACAGTCTACGGACTTGTTTTCTTTGTTGAACCTACTGTACCTGGACTAGTTTAGTTGGACATGTTAACGCAGTGGCTCTTTCCTTAACTATCAGAAGACGTTCCCAATGTAGTTTTTCAACAATACGGAGAGCCTGCACACTATAAGAATTAAGTCGAGACTCTCTGAATGATGAACTGCCGGATCGCTGGATTGGTCGAGCAGGAAATGACGACAGGGCACTGAAGATCCCCTGACCTCACACCTTGCGTATTATTGGGGTATATCGAGGGCTGAGTGTACAAACCTCCACTGTCCCGATGCTTGCAGGAACTGAGAATCTGAATAAGAGAGGCTACGGGATCAACAGGGAGGAGGTTTTACAAAAGTCTGGGCAGACATGAACTATCGCATTGACTGGGACTCGTGGCGTGGTCCTGTAATCCAGCTTCATGGAGGTCAGGTTTTGAGGATGATATAGGTCTAAAGCGGCTCAGATAGTCTCAATGATCATCTGATGATACCCGCATCAACTCCCACCCTCGTTTGGACATATCAGACCATCACCTGAGTGGTTCGGAAGTCACGTTAAGCCGTTGGTCCTTGTATTTTCATTGGTCATTGGGCTATTAATTAATGACCCATTCTAAGGTAGAGTCGGCCTTAGTTTGTAACAAGACTACACCTCATAACTCATTACTACCACTCATAACACTCATCCTTCACCACATATTTGCCTTAAAATACCCTCGTGAGAGTGGTTGACATCTGAAATAGTGATATAGTGACATGGGCAGAGTGGCCCGAGAATGCCATATTGCGCAGTTGTAATATATGTTATACAAACTTTATTAGTCTAGAATTAAAGTAATATAACAATCATTTTCGTACGACTTCCCATTTCCATATGATTAAGTTTCTTTTTGCACCATTTTTTAATCACCCTGTATAACTTTCTACTCAGGTATGATTACAAGGATCATTACTATTTACTCGTACTAACGGTACAGAAAAAATAATGCGTAATTAATTAAGCACATTTATATTGGAAAACTGTACTTTATCACTGCACAACAAATAGTAATTTAAACACCGACAGTATTTATCGGACGTCACTTTAATTGAACACTACAAATGAGTTTAATTAGATCAGACCAAACTGTCAGTTAAATCTGCACCAGGATAGCAATGCAAACTACAATTTATGAAACTAAGTGGTTTTACACGTACGTCAAAATACTCGTAGAATGTCATAGATTTTCATGTCTGTTCGTTCGTTAAAAAATACTATTAGCACAATTACAGGGAGCTATAAGCATTTTTAATTTAACTCCTTGGGTAATCGCCGTATCATGTTTACGTTTTATGTTGTATTTTTAAGAATTTCTTAAAAGCTGTCATGTTTGGTACCTTGGTTAAAATTAAAAATATGTTTTTGCTAAATCTATAGCGTACAAAAAATTCCGTTCGTATTTAAAAATATGTAAAACTCGTTATTTGAATATTTGAACAGGAAATTACCGTAAATATATAGTGAAAAACTTGCCGTGTGACATACCGTTAGAAAGCATATTTTGTTTAAAAAAAGGAATTCTGATTATATTTTGACTTTCACGCGATTTATAATAAGTTACAGGGTGGTCTATAAGTGACGGTGGCACACATGTGCCATTTCCAAACGGCTAAATGTCTTTAAGTTGTTTTAAAAATTGTTTACGCATCTTCTTAGTACTGGAAAATTCGGCCCCAAAAAATAGGAAACATTCAGAAAGAATAAAATGTCGCTCTTTTGGGTGTTGAAACCCAGCCACTCTCATTAAATAGTAACTCGATTTTCACTTCTTTTTGGTGGTTTTCACTCTTTCATATTTAGGGTGAATATAAAGTCATTTAAATGAAAATAACTGCACATTCACAGTTTTCGAAGTGAAGCGAATTTCTTTCATAAAATAACTTAAGGATAAGAAGAGTGACATGACCTAATTGATCCATGTCCTTCAAGTATTTCTCTTGTAGTTCGTAATTGTAACACGCACACAGACGGAACTTTTCAATCCAAACACAGTTTATTACAATGGCCCAGCTTCAAGCATACATTCTATATGAAAGCAAATTTGAAAGGCAAATTCAGTGTCCTAGCGTGAATCCCCCTCCTACCCAATCCCTAACACCCTCTATACAATTAGTTTGCCCTGACCCAGGGAGGTGAATAAGCCTTCATATTGCAGCAACAAATTATACAGGTTGTAGACTTAGGTGACCCAAACCCTGGCTTCAAACCTTCAACCACATTCTTGCTTAGTGCTGAAGGTAAAATATTATTAAAAACTGTCATTTGAGTCAAAACTAATACCATTTTGCTCTAAAGCAGTTACCAACAAGATAAAGTTGAAATTTTGTTGTCAGATAAATAAAGGTTTGTTTGAATGATCAGGGACTTATTGGATACACAGACATGCACACATACATCAACTAATCTTTCATACTCACAAACACCATTTACACTGATACTGTCAGATCTGGCCTTACGCCATACAAAGATTTTAACCTAAATACCAAAATTTAAATCATTTTCAAATAATGTAAAAAATGATTCATTAATTCACTAAATCAATAAATTGATTAGGTCAACAGTAGGTGTTTTGAGGTTTCTTGAAACTGCTGAAAGTATATTATGAAGTTTGATATTGTTTAGCAATGTATTGAATAGTCTGACACCAACTTGCATTGGTAGCTTTCGTACACTGTAGTTCTGTCGAAGAACATGCACGTTTACCCTGCCTTTTGTTTCATAAGAGTGGTCATGTCTGTACTGACCTACATTGTTTTTTTCTGGCATAAGGAATTACTTTCAATAAATAGAGACAAGGCAATTTAGGTAGACCAAGCTTCTTAAATAAGTTTCGACGTGACTCTTTTTGAAAGATTTTGAAAATAATTCTAAGGTCTTGCTTTTTGTAACATAAATAATCTTACAAATTCATATAGAGAACAGCCTTGAGAGAGGACTTTGTAGTCCTAACTTCGCCTCGTTAAACAAACTTTACCTTTCAAACTTTAATCTTTCCTAAGTACTATACCATACAAAATTTGAGGATAACTCAAACCAAAACATACCATTTTAAAAACTTAAAAGGAGAAAGACGCTGAAAGAAATCAGCAAATTGTATAGGAAGCTCTGTTACATACGCTTTTAATACGCTCATTCCAAGCATCGACATTGGTCGATATTTACTTCTAAGAACTTTAAAAAAACTTTGGTGAAGATAATTTGATTAAAATAACGATACATCCAGGAATTGCAATTTGTTTGTAAAGTTTGAAGCAAATAATTCGGCAGAAACAGGAGTTTCTAGTTGTTTATGTAATCAATATTCAATTAACTGTAGCCAAGTTAGCTCTAGCGGTACAGGGAGGTAGAGTCAATATTGACTTCTTAGTTTGTTTTGTTCCAACACTAATACACCTCGTATATATAATTAGATGGAAATCAAAATTTAAATTGCTGGTCGTATATTTCAAGACTAACCTAAATGTTCAACTAAAGCTCGTTTATTTAAATACTATTATTTAATCTAGTTGTTCGGCACTTCTTGCTAGAAACCAAACAAATTTGAAAGTGAACCATTTAAAATTATCCAATAAAAACTTTTCAACTTCAAAGAAAGTCTCTTTATACCATTGACAAAAGAAGTTATAAAGTGAGACTAATAAAAAAAACTCCTTTTCATGTAAACATTCTCACAAATAAATAAAATAATATTTAAAAATATCACAATATAAAAATTCTTCAGTATCGTCCAAGAAAAGTAGGAAACTGTCTTCTGTGATTTTACACGTAAACCTAATGGAAGGATATAATGAGCTTACAAGGTTATAGAACTATCAAGACTTTGAAAATTGCAAACAAGTCATCTAAATTAAAAGTTGTCTAGTACTCGTATTTACAAAATTCAAAAACAAGTAATCTAGTTACATTAAAAGGTTGTGTGGCATGCATAAATTTACTAAACCAATTTATTCCTCCACTACCAGGCCATCACAATTGAGAGACTTTAACCACACTTCTAATCATTTTAACTGTTTCTTTTACTAGGAAATTAGGGTTCGATGATTCAATGTTAAAAGATACACAACATTCATGTTGTTCAACCTTTAAACCTTTGGGTTAGTTTTAATCAAACGATGAATGTTTGTGGAAGGCATTTGTGCAACTAACCTTTTGAAAATTTGATAAGTTGGTGAGTTTATATACATCTCATTTTTCTCTGGCTTTGTGAACTCTAAGGAGGCACAAGACTTTGGGAATCGTTGGATTTAATAAAGTTAGCTTTGTATACAAACTTTATCATTATCTCCTTAAGGATTGCAGTTGTTTATCTATAATATTTACTTACAGGAATTTTGTCAATTTATGTGTATTTTCCGCCATCAATCATCAAATATACTCTTCTCAAATATTCATCCGATCTCAGTTTAAAAAAAAGGAATGAAGGTTTTCAAACAAATTAGGATGTCCTACAGGTTTTCCATGGACACCTCATAAAACATGATAACCCAAAGGTTTTATTTAAAACGGCAAACAACGTTATAGCATCGTGTTGAAGTTAATATTTAGTGCATTAACTCCCTGTGAAGCTCGGGAAGGTATATATTTATAGTGTTCACGGATAACCAATCTGGTTTACTTTTAACCTCAGCGTGATTATTTCCACGACATGCAAAGTTCGAGTAACGGACACAAGGTAAACACGAAACCAGAATAATTGAATCCCTCATTATTAACGAAGCAACTACAGAAACGTCAGGTTTTAGTTAATAATAAACTAGCTTTCCTTCAAATAAAATTATCTAAAGTACAGTTTTAAGACAAATTAACTATGTTAGCTCACTTACAACTTTTTAAGGTCCCTTTTGAAATTGTAAAGCAAACGCAAAATATGGTTTTAAGCAAAGATTGTTTATTGTTGAAGAATACTTAAAACAAGATCATTTTCTTTGTGTCAAGAGGCGTTTGGGGTCAAGTTTGTGTGAGTATTCTCATCAAACCTAGCACTCACAGACTTGTTAACAATTTTAAAGAAACAAATCAAATCACTATTTGAGATGCCGACCACTCTCTTGAGGGTATTTTAAGGCAAATATGTGGTGAGGATGAGTGTGATGAGTGGTAGTAATGAGTTATGAGGTATAGTCTTGTTACAAACTAAGGCCGACTCTTCCTTAGAATGGGCCATTAATTAATAGCCCAATGACCAATGGAAATACAAGGACCAACGGCAACGTGACTTCAAACCACTTGATGGTCTGATATGTCTAAACGTGGTAGGAGTTGATGCGGAATCATCAGATGATCACAGAATTATCTGAGCCGCTTTAGACCTATATCATCCTCAAAACCTGACCTCCATGAAGCTGGATTACAGGACCACGCCACAAGTCAGTCAAGGTTCTGTAGGGAACAAAAACATTACTATTACATTGGACAAGGATCTTAGTTTTTACGGTCATATCGAACACGCCTCAAAAAGCTAAGCTCAGGAATTTTTGTGCTACGTAATCTTAGGAACGTAGCAAACACTGATGTCCTTGTAGCCGCTTTATACGGAATCATCTATCCCTACTTAACGTACGCCATACCTATTTGGGGTTATGAAAATCAGAAAACGAGATTCCTAATTAAACTTCAAAGATGGGCCGTGGGAACTATTTTTCGCTGAGCCGCTCAATCCTGCAGAGAACACTTGCAGGCAGCAAACATGCTCGCTTTTCCATACACTTATATTCTGAAAGCTTTAACTTTCGTCAAACAGAATCCATATCAATTCAACCTTTCTATCCCAACCTCCTATAACCTCCGAACAATTAGCTATCCCAAAACACTCAACAACATTTTTCAAAAAACATTTGTTCTATAACGGCATAAAGCTGTTTAACAGCCTCCCCACATCTCTCAAATCCGAATCAAACCCTTCAAAATTTAGAAACAAGCTTAAAACGGCTAATGAACTCATGTTACAGTGTCCAAGAGTTTGTTGAAAGTGTTGGCTAAATCACAACTGTGTATATTGTTATGAACGATAGCCTGAGATACTATTTTGTGATGATTAGTGTGATAGGTGGTGCAATTGTATTTTTTTAACCGACTTTAGAGCAAAGAGGAGGTTACACAATTCGACGTCGGTTTTATATGTTTGTTAAAAAACACTCTGCATTACTGGTTCTCGGCCAACAGTAAGTTTTTACGTAGATCGAGGATGATCCTCTAGGTGCACTTTCTAGGTACTTTGAACCCAACGGGTCATAAAAAACTATTTACTCTACCAAACGTTTCTGTAGACAGTTTGATCTAAACTCAGAAAACAAGAGTCCCATTTGAGTTGGGCCTCTATCAGTAAATTCAATGGCTTGAGCCATCAAAGGTTGTATAGCTTTGAACTGTGCCAGGACAATGTAGAACACTAATTGAGGCTTGGACATGTTATTAGTGTGTAATTGGTACAGAGGTCTCTATGGCTTAATACAACTTGAGCCTCGACGTACAATAGGTCACAAGATATGTCAACTACTTATCTTATTTTTGTTATGTGACTCTTAGTCGAATCTTTTGAGAGTAACAATTTGCAAACGTTTAGTATTTGCATCTGTTGATGCAACATAAGAAAGTAACAATTTGCATCTGTTTTTAGTATTATATTCACTACCATTGGACAACGTTTAATCTGAATCTTATTTGACAAACTCTCTAACAGTCTGAAAATTATGAAAATTTTAAATAATTTAAAATTAATTGAAAATGCATGTTGTTGAAGAAAATTGGATCTCATTAGATATTCTGTTGTTTGTTGTTATTAGTGACTGTTTTGCTACTAATTTTCAAACCTGAATTTAAAACAAAGTTTTAATTTAATGTATATATAATAATTTTCAACGTATTTGGTTGCCATTGATTTACCACAACAATACAGTTTGTACGGTTTGAACTTTATAACATTATATAGCTAACGTCATATTTTGTGTATCTATGTATGTGTATCCTCTCTACCACTCAGCCTCGACCTTTACCTAGCGTCACCTTATAGTTACTGTACAAATTGTTAGTGGTGACTGCGGGGATCGAACCCGCGCCACCGGAGTGATGAGCTCCCGAGTCGCGCGTGATACCAACTCGTCACGGATCCGCTGTAGTAGGGAGAGAAAGGGAGAGAAATTTAATTGAAAAAAGTCATCCGTAAATTTTGTCATGGATTGTAACGATTTTTGCTCTTTTGCAAAATTATCGTTCAAAATTTATAAGGAAAAAACTCCATAAAACCCTTGAATATGCAAAACCTTGTTCAGTGCTGCCTCACAAGTTGAGTAAGCTTGGTGAGACCAAGTATGTAAAATTGATTGGTTTGAAACAAAACCTATCAATTTTATAAGTTTTCTGGTATGATTTGGAGTTTTATTTAAAATTATCAGCATAAATGTGTGTATTTCAACGGAAGTTTTGCAAAGCAGACTGATAAATACCACCTGAGCTGAAACCAGTTGACTAATTGATCCATTCTACAAATGGAAGTTGATTTTAGTTAAAACTAGCCCTGCAGTGTTCGCTCGTTAACTTTGAACTGAAACATTCATCTTGTTTGCAGATAACATCAATATTGTCCAACATTTAACTGTAAATACAGTGTTTCAAACTCTGCATCGTTCATTTTCTGGATAAAATATCTACAGTATGCTGTGTTGTTAAACAGAAATTAAAATTACTAAATTTAACAGCCAAAGAACACATGTAGTACAAGAAACACCACAAGTTGTTTATCTTTTGTGTGTGTTCTTTTTTAGGGTTAATCCACCAGTCACCATAACAAACCTCTGCGGTAACTTAAGAATTCATGCTATGGTTTCCTAAGAATTTACTATACAGGGTCATCGAAAAAGGTGTACGGGATTTGAAAGTAAAATAAAAATGTTAATATAATTGGTAGAATTTTGATTTTTACATCAAAAGACACGGCAAATCTTAAATTTTTTTAATGTAATTAAAAAGGTTTCAATGTGAGCTTTGAACGCTTTGCAATGGGGGGCCGTTGCACGACAGACATCTAGCCGATAGTCAACCTCCCGCCAGGTGTTTTGGAGCATTTCAGGAGTCACCGTTGAAATGGCTACGTTGATTCTTCTTCTTCTTATCTCTTCCCTCAAGTTGAAGAAATTGAAAGGGGAAAGGGCATTAATGTCATTTTCCAGCAGGATGGAGCTCCATGTCACAACAGTCTAATCGTCCAAGAAGCTCTCAACAACAGATTTCCTGATCGTTGGATTGGGAGGAATGGTCCTGTTTTGTGGCCACCTAGGAGGCTTGATTTGACGTTTTTAGATGTCTTCTTTTGGGGTTACATTTAAAACTTAGTTTATGCTGAGAAAATACGTGATCTACAGCACCTGAGAAGAAGAATCAACGTAGCCACTTCAACGGTAACTCTTGAAATGCTCCAAAACACCTGGCAAAAGGTTGACTATCGGCTAGATGTCTGTCGTGCAATGGGGAGCTCACATTGAAACGTTTTTAAATACATTATAAAATTTAAGACTTTCTGTGTCTTTTGATATCAAAATCAAAATTCTACCGATCATATTAACATTTTTATTTCACTTTCAAATCCCGTACACCTTTTTCGATGACTCTGTATTTTACATCCGTAATTTGAAGGTGAACCTTTGTTTTCAATGTAATTACAAGGAATAATTATCCTGGAGAGCGGTGGCCGTTTCTATGTAACTACATGAAAACAAAACTTGCCGCATTGTGTCAAACCAAAGGTGTTTTGTTTTGATCAATGTACACTAGAAATGTATTGACACTTATTATAAATTAAAATTGACATATTTAAAGGTTAAATGTGTTCATTTATATAGAGAATTCACACCACCGTGAAACAAAGGATTATCTCTACTCAACCTCGTCTCAGCAGTGATTATATTTAGTTAATTAATTTTGTAATTGACTAAACGTCATCTTCTTATTCACTCTTCATTCTTATTCGTCATCTTCTTATTCAATACAAAGCTCAAATTTTCTATATAAAATTAGATCGCAAGACATACGAAAATATATTCAAATTCAAAAACGTTCATTATGAAAAATAGTACATTGTCAATAAGCAGTTAACAAATTATTCCAGTTAGAAAACTAATTGAGGGGAAAATTAAAGCTAAGACTACATATTTTACTATTTATATTTATTACATTGGTATAATTATTTTGATTCATTATTTCTATTGTATTAAAAAACATTGATACTCATGTGGTATTTAATGGGAAGATTCTGACAACGACAGGTGGCTGATAAGATCTGCAAATCCAGTACATAAGTACCAAAACTGGGCAGAAGAATATATCTACTAAGGACTGTTTGACGAGGTTGTTATAATTAAGTCAATCTCCAATCATTGGCTAAAATAAATGGTTGTAACAGTTTTATACTCAATTTAACCAACGCAATTGTTGTATTGGGGCTCGGTGTTACAAGATATTGTTGTGAATAGCATTCTTATCAGTACATCTCTCGACTCTGAGGGGCTGCAACTCATTACAAACTCCACTGATAACAACTTCGACCCTCAATTTCCACCAGGAACATTCCTTTATCATATTTTCCTACGGGCTTTCCTATACAATGTTTCAAACAATGTTTTGTACATTTACACTGCATTTGAATCTAGTGATCTAGTTAATTGATACTGAATAACTGGTCAGCTTGCGCTGATTACCTTTAGGCTAGCTCATTTTCTAATGTTTTGTGTTATGTTTTAGGTTACTTTTCACCTGAAGATAGATCAAAATTCCATATACCGAAACGTTGTGCTCTTCTTGTTCCTTAAAAACTATGAAAACTATTCAAAACGTCGGCGATAATACAGAGTTATTCAAAAAGAATGTCCTACTTTCAAACAACTTTCATTTATTAACTATTACTCATATATACATAAAATAAATATTAGTAAATAATTAAATGATAGTTAAATAAATACTAGTAAAAAGAGCACATTTCAAAGCTTCCTTGGTACACATCTAAAAGGCTCACCGTGTCCTCCCCTGGTTGCTCGGTTAAAATCTAGCCGAGAATCAAACTCTTTTCCGGTAGATCACGAAGTTGATATTGATTTATGGAATTTACTACAGCTCTGATACGGTTACGCAGGTCATATAGATTTATTACCAGAGCGCATACGTAAACCTTCACCCTTACATAGCCCCACGAAAGAAATTAACGAGGAAACCACAAATCGACGACGAAACTCTCGCTTAACTGGACTGACTGGCTTTTTGGATCAAGAACGCAAAATACCTTTTGTTGAATGGGCCATCTTGTTGGTAATTAAAAGCAGAAATATGTAAACAAAACTTTGAAACGTCTTCTGTTCAACTATATGTAAATTATTCATGAAGCACTCATACTATAAAAGTTACAGAAAAATGAAAGTAGGACATTCTTTTTGAATAACCCTGTATTTCATCTCTGGTACTGCAATTCATAATACACATTAATATATTTTGTGTGAGCTGTTTCGGGAAGATCATAAATGTAGTTATTTTAATCCTCGGATTTCAGATTTACTTACAAGTTTTGTGACTTTGTGTTCTCAGTAGTTAGTGTTAAGAAAACAACTTTGAGATTATACATTCATAAAAACATATTACCGGGAATATGCAAACTAAAAGAAAAATTTAAGTAAATAAATTAAAGCCTAAAACAAAAGGTTTATGCAATGTGCCGTGATTCTTAAAGTTGACGATAAGTTAAGATTTTGAGAAAGCTCGCGACATAAAGTTTTCAACCCTATAGTATCGCGACATAAAACAAAAATAAACCAAACGAGGGTATTTCAACGTTAAATACGTTTAAATATACTGTAATCAGGACTACACCTCTATGCAGAGTGCTAAATTCCTTAACTTTCACGTTTAAAGTAAAACAACTCTGCATTGGCCGGTTTTTCTTTTCTTTCCTCGGCTAAGCGTATTTTACTGACCTACAGTACACTCTGACTGTCATCAGTTCCTTACTAGAACATTATCTTAGTCAGATTATATAATTCATCGTCTAAAGTGTGAATCATCATAATACATTCGCAATCTTCATTATGCCAGTAATTAAATACATAGGTCTAATGTAAATAATAAAAGTCGCCGCAGGTCAACTTGTATAGCCTCATCGTTTCCCTGAAGTCGGTTAAAAACTATTAATTGTCTCATGCTACAAAGTTTAAATTTAATAAGCTCAAACAAAAACTACACTCGTGGTAATTAAAATACATTCGAAAATTACAATTTGCGGTTACAGAAAAGCTAGAGTTTGGCTGAAAGAAACAAAAATATTTTGTTAAAACACGCTATTCATCTATTAATCTAAAATGAAATGCATAATTGACATTTTTATTGAAACTGAAAAATCTGTGGAAAACCTATTATAAAGCCAATTAACTTACGAATTGTAGTTGGAAGCGCAGAGGCAGATTTAACTGACAGTTTATTCTGAAATAATTAAACGTATTTTATAGTGCTTGATTGAAATTACTTCTAATAAGTAATAAATACTGTGGAGCAAACTAGCAATCAGTCGGTAGACACAGTCCAAAAGAACATTCTGAGTTAAAGGTATAAAACGATCTACTGGCAGTAATTTCTAAATACCTGCAGATTTTAAACCAATCGTAACAGTACGGTATTTTATGAAATTATATGGAAAAGGCTTAAATGGTTAGTAACGCGAATAGACATATAAACAATAACGCGTATAAAATATGTATCTAAAACTTTCAGACAGTTTGATTTCGTATATAAATGTATTAATCCATACATTATCCATTACTTTTTTCCTCTGAATTTAACAATACATGAGTAGACATACACCACGCGTAAAATTGTCGTATTGTATTATAATTCTTTTATATATAGTGTCAGATAGATAAATTATAGTAGAAAATTGACTTATACACAGAGTTAAGGCCTCGCTTTACCTCAATGAAACAACGCGTTGCAGGGTTCGCAGACCAACACGACAAACGACATCGTCGTTAAACATCCAGTTTTAAGTTTAAAAGTCTTAAGTACATTAGATTAAGTGTTTCTTTTATTTAAACCTTAGTTAGCGGATAAAAGGAACTGTATACTATACAGTGTAAAGAATAGTGTTTCGTAGCCGATCAAATTAAAACCAGCCAATTATATTTATTTTGGCTTTACTACAGTTGGTATTATAATAGATTGCTTACGAATTATTTCTAAACTCAATTTTAGAGACTCGTGTCGTGACGCATTCAAACAACTTCAAACGCCGACTCTGCCTTGTTTGTACATTTATGAAACTATAATGTTCTGCATTAGTAAATGTGTACTACAACAAGGCAGAGATAATACATAGCCATGACACGCGGTACAGACAAAATTTTAGGCTGACTTCCCACAGAATTTGGCTGTATGAAAAAATGCCATCTTATGCAGGAATAAAGCTATTTCATGCACTTCCGGAACCAATTAAAGAATTGTCAAATATAAAACGTTTCTAATTAACATTGAAAAAATATTTAGTGACCAATTCCTTATACAGCATGTGTAAGTTTATGAGCCAAAATAAATAAGCAATTTTCATTTCAAAGTTTTTGCTAATTTATAATTATTATCTGTACTCAAATTGTTGCTTAGTTGTTATAAGTGACTTTAGTTTTGTTATGATCTTGTAAATATGTTCTTTTTATGTTTCATGTTTTTGTCAACACAAACATATTTGTACATTGGCGAATAAATTGTTAAATTGGTATCCTATTTACGGAATTATACCGTTATACCACGCAATATAGTTTGGCTGTAAACTATATAACAGGTGGCGTGGGTGAGATATCGTCTAGTGGACCAGAGTCAGTACGTATTAAGGTTTATGAAGATCTGTATAACGTCTTGGGTACGTAAGACTTCAGAAGTCGAGTCTTAAGTCAGCATCTGAAGACAGTGGGATTGTTATCTGCATCTGTGTGCGGCGCGCGCATCTAGTCAAATCGATACAACACCAGAGTAACCAGCTGGTCTGCTGAAAATCTATCGCAGTACTCAAAGGCTATTTTCCTAATATTAAAATCTCTCGCGTTGCTCCCGTTTCCCCCTCGGCTAGCTTATCTGAGTTGAGATTTTAGGCCGGGTGTAAAAGGTTTGGCACAAAAATCGGATTAGATTACATCGTAAATGAACTCAAAAGGTTGTAGCAAAGAAATAGGCTGAACAGTTTGTCCATTAGCTGTGTATAATAGACGTATCAATTTGGTTAACCAGCAGTCCAAAAGATTAAGTGTACAGCGGTTCTTTTATCGAAAGGTCGCACAACTATTTTAATTAATTATAGAACAATAACAGCTGACAAGGTTTCACGATAAAATATAAGTTTAGTTATATCAGCCAACTGCTAATCTAATGAATATCGATTTCCCACTGGTCACTTTTAGAACAAGGTTAGAGTTAACATTATTATATTATAGGTTACAAACAAATTGGAACACTTACCCAATATCCAAGTAGAGTCAATTACAACTTGTTCAAATAACACTCGCTATTTTTAATTGAAACACTCCCGAATAAGGTTAACCGCACTAAAACACCGCACATTTAACTGATCAAGGAAAACATTGAGAACGACAATGATTCATTATTTATCGATCAGCTGGTTTAGGCTACGGGCCCGCAGAGTAGTGACTGCAGACAGACCGGGAGGAATGAAACTAACCTCAAACTCTGAGAATCTTTTAGAACTATAAATACGGGTTCATTAATTATTATTATTTACTTGATGTTTTTTCATACGCACGTTGTTTTCCTTTTTGTAATCATTTCAGTTCAACACTATTGTCTAGTTACATTTTACAAATTGTGTTTACTGTTTATAAATAAATAATTACGAAGTCGATTGCCTACCAGCTTGCCAGTAAAACAACATTACTATTTATCGGCAAGAAATTAAGTTTTTAGTTTAAACCCTGCGTAAAGCCGCATTAACACCGGAAATTTCCATAGCCGACCCTGTAAGGCGACACCCTTTGGTAAATTACTTAGGAAAAGTAAATAGTGAACTTTCCCCCTAGCTCCTGAAACTCTCTTCTGTTTTCTACAACACCAAGACTGGCAGCAAAGACAGCCACTTTGGGTTTCAGAAATTACTCATCTTGTTGAGATCAAAGAGAACAGTTAATTGCTAATTACTAGATATATAAAAGAAGTCTCGCCTGATGAAGATAATGAACTTTGACATGTGTGAGAAACAATGTTTACATTACACACTTGCTAGATCAGCTGTTCTAAGCTCAGTCTTTAGCGCGCCTTGGGCTTTAGTTAATTAATTGCACTCAGTTTGCGCACTTTCTTTTGTTTGATATTCTCCTTAAGAACCTCTCTAATTAAAGTAAATGAGAGTGTCAATATTTACTTAATTTCATCAGACGTTCTTTGTAAGAACTTTTTGTTTGAGACTTAATATCTCCTTGTTTGGACTTTCCTTTAATAATGTGTTAGTTTTACTGGTAGTTTATAGTATTAGTTGGTATCCAATAGCTATAGTATCGGATATAAAATAGTAAAATAATATAGTTAATAAAATAATAAATAATATAGTAATAATAAAAGATTTTTTTAGCTTTTGCTTATTACCAGTGGTGGTAGATTTTGTGTTTTTTTATTGTTGTACAGTTTTATTGTCAACACAATTGTTTTATTGTACATTGACAAAAATAAATAAATAAAAATAATTTACTAGACAAAACTTATAACTTATATCTAATTTACACATTAAATTAATTATATAAAGTATTGGTTTAGTCTATCATCCTACTGTACTTAATTTTGTTTCATAATTTAGTCCCTATTTCAAGGTGTTCTTCAACATTAATACTGTAATTTATGGAAAAAAATCTCTTTCGAATTCTGAGAACATATTAAATATTGTATTTAATATGTAAAATGAGCGGCAGGGTTAACATACAATTTTAAAACGACCAATACATAGCACACGTATTGACGATGCAAACTTACTTTACACGTTTGTGAATTATATTGACTATTTAAGGTAAATAATAAACCAACAAGATTTAATAAATTTTTAACATTGTACAAAAGTATTAAAATATACAACGCACGTCACTTCAAACTTCTATCCTGCTTTAGACGCTGGTTTAGGCACATTCACCCTGTCAGTTTGCGGTTCAGGTTTGGTGTGTTCTTGTTTTTCCTCTGGTTTGTTATTTTCAGTTTTCAGCTGGAAAAGCAATGGCAGCAAGGCGCACGCTGAAAATAAGAAAATAAATACAACTATGAATAAGTTATCCGTCCCTTATTCTTTCAGACCTCATTTCATTAATACGCAACAACTATTTGTTTTGGAAAACATTTAGTACAAATTACCATATTCTGATCATTTAATAATTTTCTAATCTTCATACATCAAAGTCCCATTCACACTTGGTCAATTTCAGTATTCTACTCTAGCCCTAACATCAGTGAGCTGCACTTCCAATCGTAAGCCATAAACTCGCCAGGGCTGTAAAATGCTTTCAAGACCAGATCATGTTTTCAGTTTTGAACGCCATCAACAATGAGGCACCTTTTATCGAATTCGACATCCTGTTAATTAATTAACTTATTTACCTGTTAACTAACTTCTGAAGTTAGATACATTCTGTTATGGAGGTTTGGCTTAGGTTCATTTGTGCTTAGCAGCCAATTTCATTTGTGTTTTTCAATATACAATATTTTCTTTTCTTTTTCACATCTAACGAAACTGCATTTATTACTTTCAACTTATCATTACTTTGGTGACTCTCAGACGACTTCCTGGGACTAAAGTCCCTCGGCTTTGCCCATTAGTCAATTAGTTCCCCTTCCTTGTTAAGTTTTTCTACGTCAGCCTCAGCAAGTCCACTGAGGATGCTCGATTGTAAAATGAGCAAAACATTTAGCACTGTAAATAGTTTATTGACGCGGTCTGCACCGGTACATGATAGTCCCTTCCTTTTCTTCAACTACAGAAAGTCTATTGTCTAAAACTAGCCATCAAAGTGAATAAATCATACCTATGTACAATCCTGCGACAAGCCTGAAGAGTGTGTTGCAGTTGGAGTCGATCAGCTGACTCACCATCTGAGAGCTGATAACAGACCCGGCCCTTGCACTTATCATGGTGATGGAGATGGCCATAGCCCTGAAACATGCATCGTTTGTCACCTAGTGACTGTGCATTCCCCCGTCTCCGAGGAAGCCTAAGTTCGTCCGCAGAAGGAACACACGACACCGCGTACGTGAAAACTTGCTAGACAATGAGCCTTCTGATGCGGACTGTCAAACAAAGCGCTTGCAAAGGTTTAAGGTGGCCCGTTTTTCACCTTTCAAAATAATTTTACATAAACATAATATATTTGGAAACTAGAGCAGTTTTCAACACGTGTATAGAACACGTGAATAGAACTTTGAAATTGTCCAAGGTTTTGTGCTTTTCAAGTCCATTTTGTACACTTAAAACACAACATTTCGAAAAAGCACATAACTTATAGTCTACGCTTATAAGGTAAGCTTCTTAGCTCTAAAACTAACCCCTTCATCGATGGCAACAAGAGATCACCACTTGCAGTGTAGAACCCATTTTACAAAACCCCCTGACATTTCCGAACCAGTGTTTCACGTTTGAAAATAATTGGTTTCGTAAATTTACTTAACTATAACGTATGTATTACGTCATTTAGTATACAGCTATATTGTATAAAACTCACCTTATATAAGTAGGAAAGAGTTCTATGGCTATGCTTCGCAGTACGTTGCAAGCAATCGTTCCGAAAACTTGAGTTGCAATGAATAAAATAATGATCAGAAATATGTTCGGAACTTGTTCCACTGCGAGCATCGTCAACCCACAGATTATAAACAAGATCACTGTAAAACAAATACATTTACGAATAGTTATGGTTGTGTATAAAGTTAGCTTTTAACATCTTAAGAGAAAGTAGTAAAGAAATTTTGCTTACAAAATTCAATTGTGAAACGTTTATTACGTGTGCCACTTTGCTCTTGTCTCGACACCGATGCTTTTGGTGTGAACAAGATTTAATCCAACTTAATCCAGATGTGTTGGTCTTATCAATTTATCGTAGATGCACCAAATAGCTACTCACAGACAAACAAACTCTATAGAGTCCGTTAGCCTAAGGCTACATCATCAGCATACTTACAGATGGAAATTCTTCTGTCCACGTACTCAATGGCAAAGCTGGACATCACTGTGAATGTAGGAAGGACCAATGAAATTACGAGATTGGGAAGGAAGATTTCTGTGTCTAGAACTGAATTGCACTCCATCCATGGTCGAGTTTCTTCATGTTTCGCTCACCATTTCACACATCAGGTAAGTGCCTTCGTGAGACCTTTTGTAGGACACCATTCGGTTCACAAGCTCCGGAGTCCACAATGCTATTGAATTTGTGCTACAACAGATCATGAGAGGCTATGTTAGATTCAGTCATCCTTGTACATTTAACTGGACAACATCGATGTGTTAGGTTCTTGGCAGCCAAAATAAAGAATGGTCCAAGATAACTTGTTAGTTGCCAAATACTTGTTGAAAAAAGGTAAGTAAAAACTATACGATCACAAAATTTCTTACCTGCAAAATGCTAAAATATAAATCAGCATGCACAAAAGCGTACTTTTAACGTGGGGTGGTTGGAAAAGAGGGACCGTTTGGTCAATAACGTTATGTAGAACGCCGAGAGCTCCTTTTTGTCTTTTTGGAGGGACCGTTTCGTTCGCATCAATCGATATCGATCTCACCTAAAAAGTATTAGAATTATTTGTAAACCAGGTTAGCATTATAGATTGTAGTAAATGTTCCTTTCTTCTGAGTTTCGTGTTAAATTAAGCATTAGATTAGTCATTAGACGTACTTCTAACTATAGGTATAGGTTAGCCTTTATAGTATAGTAGACATACTTCAAAGGTTATTCACTTTGATAAAACCACCTCTTTGAGTCAAGATCCCATACACAATCCCAAATGCTACACTATTTAATTAAACAATGAATTCTTTAAACCCATCTCTTCAACTTTTCAAATTCGTCTATGATGCCAATAATACACTTCGAAAAAGTTCCAAAGTGATGAAAACCTACGACGAAGTCCTGGGGTGGAAATGTGCCTGAATTGATGGAGGCAACCCTCTGAAGCACTTTGACAGAAGCAGCCTTGTTGCCTCTGATGAGAAGAAACTTGGGGCTCTCAGGAGTGACCAGAAGCATCAGAGTGCAGAGGAGACTCGGGACTCCACAGAGGAGAAAGAAGAGCCTCCACGGCACCAGAGTCATGAACCCGAGGTCTATTGTCCAGTAGTCACGCAGCAGGAGAAGTCCTAGGCCTGGAAACCAAGCAGGAGGTCTTGGAACTTGGAAGTCAAGGTGTCGAAAGAAATTTGGAAGATATGAAGGTGCTGAGCTCTTTTGTTAGTCCGTAGAAGTAAAGAGGTTTAGAATTACAGGTATAAATTTTCGAGAGAACCGACCCCGAAATGAAAGAAAGGCTGTCAGGAGAGATTTCATTTGTTTCGAATCTTCCCATTGTTGGCGTTATCTATAAGCAATATTTACTTCTATTCCTTAGTCTTCCGTCTTTAAAACATGTCATGGGCATACCAGATGTTTCTAACGTGAATTTATAATATTCAACATCAAATCATAAAGTAAACTCACAAGAATAATATACAATTGGAACTGAAGAAAGAGCGTTGGCGAGCAACACAGCTCCAGACCGTCGCTTGTGAGGGATGTATTCTCCCAGGAGTGGGTAACTTGCAATCATGCAAGCTGATGTCCTGCAACAAGGAAACAATGGATAATCATCAGCGTAAAGAGGTCAAACTGTCAACAAAAGAACTAGTTGTCAACAAATATATATTTAGTAAACGTTAACCGCAACTAGGTTTGTCCATTACTTTCCGTGCTCGTCAAAAGCCCTGGAAACATTTGGCCTGATTTAGTATTTCTTGAAAGAGTACATAGTGCAAATCCTAGCATCCTAGTAGTATCTTGCGTGGATCACAAACTCTTGAGATTGTTTATACTGCAAAAAGGCTATACGAATTATCTCAAAATTAAACTATAGGATTCGTGTCGTGATGTTTTCAAATGTCACGGAAATTTACTGCCTTGCTTGTATTTATAGATATTAATGTTTATTATAAATAAGTGTTCTACAACAACAAAATGACATTCACGATTATGACACGCGATATAGGAACAATTTCAGGTCAAATCCTCACCGCCTTTGTCTATTTGACAAGCTACCGTCCCAAGCAGGTATTAAATTGTTCCAAGCACTTCCTGATGAAATTAAATTGCTAAGAGGCTCAAGAAACTTTAAATCAAATTAAACACTACCTAATTAACCATTCGTTTTACAGTTTAGTGAGTTTATGGACAAACAATTAATAATATTATAGGTTAAGTTTTCTTTAAAATTTTCACATGTTTGGTTCTATACTAGTGACCTTATATTTTTTTCATTTTTTTATTGTCAACACAAAGAAAAATTTGTAATTGAATGAATAAATTGTTATTGTTATGAGCACTTTGACTATCGAAACCTAATAAAATGGGAGAAACTAAATCACTAAATACTAAATCACATTTTAGATTGACCATTATGAGGGTATTTAAGGCAAATATGTTGAAAGATGAGTGCAGGAGTTTAAAGTTATGACTGGCGTCTTGTTAAACAATGACTCTTTTAATGGGTTAATTATACCCAATGACATGAAATACGGACCAACGGCTTAATGTTAACCACAGGTGAGGTCGATATGTCTAAAAAACTTTACAGTCACGAACATGAATACTTAATCCAAACTTTAATAGTGTCGTCGTATGAGTTATTTCAGACTCTTGAATTGGGCGTCACCGCGCAGCTGAGGCGGACCCTTAATCTCGAGACATAAAATATGTTTTCAGCTTTACCAAAGTGCCGTGGTACTTTAGGAGAATCTGTTTTATGCACCTAAAAAATACGAAACCCATCTGCCTAAATAAAATGTCCAGACACAACTAACATAAGCGAGCAGTACATAAGTAGCTTACAGAAAGCCAGAGACGAGCTTAGCTGCGAACAGGACCTTTACATCGCACCGCCGAGGTAGGTAAGCATGTTCAACCCTATGCCTCGCACCAGACGTATCTCCTACCCAAGGTGTCTGCTAGGAACCCTGCCAGCAGGCTGAGGCTATATGACCTGCAATTCATCACAATATACCACAAGTTAGACATCGCACCGAGGTAGGTAAGCATGTTCAAACCTACGTTCTCGCACCAGTACGTATCTCCTACCCAAGGTGTCGTTAGGAACCTGCCAGCAGGCTGAGGCTATCACACCTGCAATTCATCACGCGATATACACCAGTTAGAGGCCATAAAAGCCAGTAGGTAAGCATGTTCAACCCATGCCTCGCACCAGTACGTATCTCCTACCCAACGTGTCTTAAGCTAGCATCTGAGGCTATCACACCTGAAATTCATCATGCAATACACAATTAAGGCCATGAGCCAGGTAGCTATTGTTCAACCCTATGCCTCGCACCAGTACGTATCTCCTACCTACCTTAAACCCTGCCAGCAGGCTGGAGGCCATCGCCACCTGCAATTCACTGGCGCGCAGGATACACCAAGTTAGAGGCCACGCACCGCCGAGGTAACATGTTCAACCCTATGCCTCGCACCAGTACGTATCTCCTACCCAAGGTGTCTGCTAGGAACCCTGCCAGCAGGCTGGAGGCTATCACACCTGCAATTCATCACACACACCTGTTCAGATATGCCAGAGGAGTGTTGTTTATACAGGGCGTAATAGACCAACCGTAAACTACGAGTATATATCAAGCAAAAATAAAGTCTATAAAATGCTTTCAACAGCCAAAAAATCTCTAAAGAGCACTATTTGGTGTGGGGGTTATTTTTGAGAAATTATTAAACAAAAACATACACCGTTTGAAAGTCGCGATGATAGAAACATTTTGTCGCAAACTAAACTTGCCTATCTTTACTATCCTACTTTACGGTTGTACTGCCGGTTTTGATAATCTAAAAATAGTAAATTTCATCAGATTTTGATTAAATTTAAAATAAGTATGTATTTTTATGCTACACGTTAATAAACCCAAATCTAAAAATTTGTTAAGATGTTATGGCGACCACAGTTTTGCTATGAAAATGGTTTGAATGGTCAGATTTTAATGAAACTTAATGTGAATTTTCCCTCAATGATTTTGATTAAAGCTTGCAGTAAAAAATAAGGTCAATCTGCGGCTTTTTAACACAAGTCGAGCACAAACAGCTGAGGCTGAAGGCCGAAGCGAACCTGTGAATCTTTAAAGTTACAATTAGCGAATTATAACAACTCCAAATAAAAAATTCGATTCACTCACGCCAGTGGCGTCTTAGCGCTTAGCTCCGTGGGTATTACGTCTTTGTTACGAGTAAAATTGTTTCTTATCAAAACCAGCGCAACGAATCTACCTCAGTACATAGAAGATAAGACTGTGGTAAACAGTAATGCAACCGGGCTGACTACAAAGTGATTACTCTGTCTCAGGTATCTGTTAAGATGAGCAAGATACAGTATCGTATCTGTAAGATACAAATATTGCTTGAAACTAATTATCTACCTACATCAAACACTCAACAGATAATTACATAATTGTCTCATTTTTATAATCTGTCTTGAGGCCAGTATTCGAAGATAGGATTGGAAATCCAATTTGGGAAACAGCTGACGTCGCACACGAGCGCTACCGTGATTGTTAGCGAATTACCTTAAATGGGATGGAACATACATCGGAAGTGCCTTTTTGACCCGTGTAACCATTCTGCAGATCCCATTTTCGTCGATTTTTACGACCTTGGTACAAATTTTCCTTTTGTAAATTTATGGGACAAATGTGTTAACCAGCAACACCGATTAAAGTAGGGAATTTCTACAAAAAAATAGTGTTTATGCTCTAAAATCTGCAGTAGTACTTATGAACCAATTTTGGTACAATAAACATTTGTTGCTGTAGCCAACAAGTGTATATTGAAATCGACAAAATCAGATTAGACAGAGCAAGATTTTCCCAAGATTTAGGGGAAATCCTTTTTTTCTGGGCATCTTAGTTTCGTTGATTTTCAGTTGGACACTTGACTACACAATGATCGGTATAATATATAATAGTGACATAAATCTGTACTGAAAATTTCATCGGAACCTTATACGAAATTCATACTTAAATCTATAAACTACTTGTTGGGTAATTATCCCCACCCCACCCAACCCGACAATGGAATTCACTATTATTTATGGTAGCACTAGTGGCTACGTGTCGGCCATGTTTTAAAAATAATTCATCAAACAATGTTTTACAATAAAATGTACTAAATTGAAGTCGGCGTTGCACTAAAGGGTAAAATATTAGCTACGAGGTTGAAATATTATTATTCAACATTTTGACGTTTTGAACTAAAACACCTGCCTGCTATCTGCTCATGAAATATTACCAATTTTGCAAAACAATTTGCTATACTTCAAACAGATAGCACATGCTATCTGTACTCAACAAATAAACTCCACAGGTGACTTACCGATGAAGCCAGCAGAGCCGAGGAGTCCCTTGCGCGCCGTGTCCAGCTGGAGATCGCACTCGGCCGCGGGCAGCAGGATGCCCACGTCGAAGGTAGAGAGAGCTCCCACCCCCACTATCATCCCCGTCATCAGGATGATGTACAGGTTGAACTTGCCGTACCCTTCGCACACATGTAACATTGCCTATTTATCTACGATATGGAGTCCCTCAAGGATATATTCTTGGGCCTAGCTTCTTTTTAATCTATATTAGCTATGTAAATGAAGTAGAACCCTAACCGCTGTACTAATAATAATAACCGGGTAGCTGCATTAATTGTTGGCTATGTAAGTGAAAAGATTTCATCAAGAATTTTTCTTCTTAGATGCGTTTCCCAGCTTTGAAAGCCACTAATTTTAACTTAACGACGAATTGAATTGAATTTTTCTGTCTCAGAGATTTGCGCAAACCCCTGTTCTCCAGAAATTAAAAATCAAAATTATATATGTTATCAATTTTTGTATTTATAGTGAATTTACTATAAAGTTGAATTAATAATAAATAACTTTATTTGTCATGTACAAAACAATATTGTGTGACAAAAAACAAATCTAAATATAAAACAAATAAGACAAACCCATAACCAAAATAATGTTCCCTTATAGTGCTACTTGCTACATAGCTAATGTAGTGTTAATACATGAAATGTTGTTGGAAAAATTAATCCTTTTTAAATAATCCATAAATTCACCAACACTATAAAATGATTTTTCGTTAAAAAATGATTCAATTGAAAACAATTTGGCAAGGAGTTTGTTATGGTGTAATAATTAAAATTTAGTAACCTACATTTATTATTAACTTTAAAAGAAATAAATACAAATGTATATACTTACCAGCTATATCCAAGGCATCTTCAAACTTGACATTATCCAGTTTTTCTTAAACATAAAACAATATGACAATAAAACAAATTGTCTTATTTTAATCCAATTGTTTGAAAATATGTAGATTTAAAAACCTGACCACGCTATAAAACAATTTCTCTGTCCTATCCGTAACTTTCAAGATGTCTGCCAAACTCAGGAGTGAAAACAATCTATGTCAAATAGTTAGCTAAAAGAAAATAAAGTAAGAAAATCAGGTTCTTGTTTGTTAAATAAATTTAAGAGAAATCTGCAAATATTCCAATAATGTAAAATTTGAGACCTTTCAAACACCAAGTGTTCATCTTCAGAGGCACATCAAAACTGAAGGAAAATATATATTCTTGTTAGTTCTTCATAGGGGTTAAAGACAAAAAATATTTGATTTGTTTCTACTCTTCTCCCTCTATTGCAACAATCTAGGACAATTAATTTTAACTCTTAAAAAAGAGCCCAAACTGTTCTCTCTTTGTTGTGAAATTTAGTCTTGTAACTCCTCAACAGCTCCCCTTACCAACTGAGAAACCTTCCAACGTTTCCAATACTCAGGGTTGGCTTTTTTGACCAGCTATAGTTTTATGAGCTATCACAGGAAGAAACTGTAAACAGTTGGGACTGTTGTGCAAAAGTTACAGTACTTACCTGTAGTTTCGGCCATTGTTGCGTTGTCTCTGAGCCAGTTATCATGACTGAACCTTCAGCTGTCTCTCAGCTTTACATTTTAAACACTAAATACACAGAATGTGCGTAAACATAATGTGTTATATCATAATTACACTAGCAGTGACTTTCCACCCAACTGTAATCAGTATTTTTAGCCTATCCGGTGTAAAGTTGTCTTGGTCACATTTAGGCGTTGTTGCAAGGTATTGTGCCAAGGCCGAAATGGATAGAACTTAGAACATTTAATTAGCATAATATAATTATTTTGCTCATAAACAACTAAAACTATATTATAGACCAGATTGTGTTAAAACTACTTTACTTAAAGGTAAAAAAGCTGGAACTTTGTCTTAAGCTGGGGGAGTCAGATTATGGGTTGCTATTATTTTTTCCTACTCACTAAACTTGGTATTGGAGACATCAGCCGGCTAGGGTAGTTCCAGGATCAAATAGTGGAGGGGGGAAGCATCAGATAAATCTAACAAGGGGTCTGAAGGGGGGTGGTGAAACCCCTTCTCTTTGCCACCAACCTAATTTGTCAAGGTGCAATATGTATTCAATGTAATAATTTTCATCGTTTGACTTCAAATAAAGGTACTAAAAAGTTCAACACCTTTAATTTTATTCCCTAAATTCTAAAATAAAATTATATTTGATCTCTATGGTAAATTGTGTATGAAATCTCTTTGAGAGTATTTAAGCTAGATACTTTTCAAAAGAACCTAGTTTCCTTACGACTTACGAGGGGCAAAGAAAATCAACTACAGCACTGTGTTCAAGAAGAAGCTTTATACACAATATATCATGTTAACTAATCTTTCAGTAGCCTGCATACAATTTCATGAGACTGATAGTATAAAACTATACTCAAGTGGGTGTATCCAGTTATTTAGAGTTCTACCGTTTAAATTCATTTTTGTTGTTCCTTAATGGTAGTCAAGCGAGAAAATATACAAACCGAGATTGAGGAATAATACGATTGAATAACAAAAGTTTGGATGGATCCCCTGAACATCTGGATTGTTCGCAAGGTAACTTGAATACTTTCCAACTTAAACAAGAACGTCTAATTAACAATACAAACACAGAGTGCAGACGAACTTACAAACTTTGCCATAATTTAAACTTACTTTGAGAAAGTAAATACGAGACTTAATACTGTATCTGAGTTCATCTGCTAATTAAGATCTTGTTAATTTTATTCTTGGTACGTCTAGATCTTGGTAGTTGTATACTTAGTTATCTATTTTATAGTTACACGGGATTTATTCTCCTATCAACACGTAAAATATATAAGAAACTAGCGGACCACAGACTTAGTCCTGTCAAAAGATTTGTAATGGCAGTTTGTTTTGTTTTTTTCACTTACATATGTTTTATAAAATAGGGACATCAGCTGGCAACGAATATCAATAAAGCTCAAATTGTTTACCTTTTAGTTAGAAAACGTTTGTATGAATTAAAAAGGGCTGTTTAAGGGGTTTTCTCCGCAATTATTCGAATTTTTCTCACTGTAAAACCATCCTTGAACTCCAACGAACATTTTAAAAAAGATTTGGCCAAATTATCCAGGCGTTGTTGAGTTATGCTTTTAGCAACACATTTTATGCATTCATTTTTATATTATAGAAGATTATTAAAGATAAACAAGTGTTATAGCAGATATTAAAATCCTTTTTGTGTATCAAGGCCAAGGCCCTAATTTTTAAATGGTAGCCTAAATATCTTTAAAACTTGAATAGATTAGTTCATGATGGATTGAGACCCAAAACCAATACTGTAGTGTAACACAAATTTGATAAAAGGGCACCTAAATTGTTTTTGTTTGATCTTAAAACTATATGACTTACTTTCCCTTCTATCCGTTTTGGAGGGAACTTTGAACTTTCTCTTTCCAATCACTAACCTTATATGTATAGGTAGATCAGCAACAGGAATGCTATCTTGTTTAAGACATCAGGTTTTAACGCTTACCTGCTCGTCCGTCAGCTCTTTGCCGCTTGTTACGTTTTGTTGTTGTTAACATGACTATTAATTAGGACAAAGGAAGGAAAAAAATAATGAAAGGACAATTCAAAAAACAGATATTTATTACGAGGTAACATTAGAAAAGTTTTTATTGTTGGTTATCAACCCTGGTTTACTGGATGATGTAACAATTTATCTTATTTTCTTAGTTTTTCTTTGATGAGAACCAAGTGCAGATAACAATATGAGTTGTAAATGTATTCTCTCCTAATGGTCCTTTTTGAAGGATTCTTGAACTGGTAAATTGTCATTGAATTTATTCCTGCGATATCAGGAAGCGGAAAAAAGTACATTTTTGCCGTCATTGTATCCTTGATGTGGATATTCGGGAACTTATGGAAGTTTATTGTATATATCCTTTCTTTATAGCATTGTAATCAGCTATTCCAATTCACCACTTTTGCAATTGACTGCATAATTTTCATGCATATTTTATCAAAGCAACACGGTTCTTCTTTGTTTGTACAAAGTGATATCAATACTTTATCATTCTCACAAAGAAGTTAGTTTTGTTTAAAGGGTCAACCACAGTGACAGCTGGTGAACTTTTAGTTGGGGGGTTCACCAGTTTCAATTTAGTACTACCAAGGGTTTTGGAAGTATTTAATACTTGCATGAAACAAGTATTTTTGGTTTGGAAATGTGTGTACTGTTATTTTATCTTTTTTGAAGCAAAAGCTAGAGTTTTACTTGGCCATTACCCAAATAGTTTTACCATTTTTCTCAAGATAGAATCTCATATTTGCCAAGTCTTCTTTGTTAGTATCACCTTCTTAGTAAGGCACCAGTCCAAATTCAGATTATTCCACGATTATTCACTTCTGTGTGTTGAGGTTCAGACTTCAGGGTCCACATTAGAAAAGTCATCTACTGTACGTCTTCAGCTCCATCCGCTTCTTCTCTCTCTAACTTTTCAAGAAATTTTGAGCCATCAGCTCGGGACTAACCCTGAAATAATACAAGAGCTATAGGATAACTGCTCAACATAAGGCATAATAAACTATACATGTCATAAAAGTGCAATTTCTAAATAAAAATTATTCACAGAAAAAAGTAATGCATTTTTATTTTACTATGGACAGTCACTATTTCAATACATAGTGTTAACAAAAAAAGTGCTAGTTGCTTAATTTTAAAACATATACTTACATGACAGCTGAGAAAACAAATTCAACTCATAGCTTGCCGCTGTCAGAAACAACACACAACTGAGCCCAAACTAGAAAGAAAAAGAAGAAGAATGAGTCTGCCGTCCAGCGAGTAATGAGTGTTAAGACTGTGTTTTATGGCAGAATGCCTGTAAATCAAACAGATAACTTGACCTCTATAATTCTCTTAACATTTTCAACTTAAGTGAATATTCATTACTTTTAATACGTAGGCTTGAGCGGCCGGAGTCATAACTAAACTTCTGGTATCACACAGCGCCATAAAACTACCACTATCGTTGTCAGACGTTTCGTCCATACTGTGATGTGGCATCCTCAGTGACATATCTGAGACTGACATGTCATCTGAGACTGAGACAGACATATAAGAGAGATCTGAGACTAAAAAAGGCGTTATCTCGACCTCGCTTCTCTCTCTTCAGTCTCAGATATGTCACTGAGGATGCCAGCCACTTCAGAATGGGCGTAGCTGTCGTCGTAGTTTATAATGATACCGAAAGCCTAGGATATATAATAGTCATGACTCTTTACACCTTACCTGTACGTATTTACTTCAATATTTATTTTTATCTTAATAACATATTTTGGAATTTGTTTAAGAGAAGTACAAACATATCTCTAATTTCTACAGGTTGAGGAATAATAAAAGAACAAAATGTCAGGCTTACACTTATTTATATAGACAACACTATCATTAACTTTTGTACACAAATTTAGGCATATTCACAACAAATATATAATATTTATATAACTATAACATAAATTAATCACCAGTTATATATAATAATGTACACAATTTAAAACTTCACAGAGAGGTAAACAACATTGATACAACAAAATAACTACAAGATTTTACTAAAAATGTAAAAACAGTAACAAATCATGTTTTACATGAACCCCTTCAATTTCTATCTACATAGACTAACATCACTATATTGGTACAGTTGGTTTGGAATCAAGGTGAAAAGTAAGTTTTCACAAAAAAAGCTTTACTTGAGGTTTCTCAAAACCATTTTTTTTTTTTATTTTATTGTCTGCTGGTCAAGCGGTAATGGTTAAGATGTGTATTCACTAAAACCTAAAACTTAGACAGGGAGACAACATTACAAGTTTGATTTATATAATCTCAAATGGTCAGTAGTTGTTTAAACTACAACATTTTGTAATCTTAAGTAACAACTTTTTCATTTATAGCTATGTCAATATTTGAGAATAAGGAGTTAAGAGTACACAGTACCTGTCGGCCATTTTGTTTTTTGCCCGATAAGAACAATGTAAAAACAAGCATTTTCTTGAGACACCTTACGCCTACAATTCTTTTATCAAATCTTTTTGAAATAAGTTTTTTTAGATAAAGATGTGCTGCAGTGACTCCAATGACCCCTTTTTTGAAAATGTTATTATTTTACTGGTAAAATCAAGACAAAGATCAATACAAAGATTCTTTAATTTTTGAATGCATGTCACAATCTTATAAATGTGAAAATGGAAATTCGGCTCAGCGGAGCCACTAAAACATTTAATGCAACTTACAACAAAGTTTAGTTCATAAAATTTGATAAGAACTGTAGGTGTGAGGTGTCCTGAGAAAATAAATGTTTTACATTGACAAAATTCAAGGTCACAGCCACTACTGCACACTCTTAAACCCCTAAACCAAAGGAAGAACATCAACCCTTCTTCATTTTAGGAAGTGAAGACAAATCTTTGAGGTCATGGGATCGTTGAAAAATTCAGCTTTCGTAAGGGCTGATATAAGAAATAACAAAATATTTGTAAATAAAGTAATAAACTATGAGAATTGAAACATTCAGTGGTCCAATTCGTACTAATCTACTATACATCTAAAGCTATATCAGTCAACATGAAACACGAACAGCGACACAAAGTTCGGCTGCTTGAATCGTTGCGTAAAGATAAATTATGCGGATGAGTATTTCGAAGTACACATCCAAAGCTTTGGTTTAACTAATGTAATCACACATGACGTAACGTTTGTTCTCTCACTCATAATTATAGGTTGACACAAGTGTTGTGAGGATGAAAAGGTTCATTGGAATCACAATTCTATATTTCCAAATTTTGGAAATAAAATTGTGATGCAGCAATCGACAATAATTGAGAATTAGCAGAAAGCTATTACAGATCAGTTTGTGACATATTTCTGTCAACAATAGCAATGTTTGAACAATTATATTTAGCTGTACATTTTGTTACTTTTAAAAAAACCTCTTGTGTTTTCAAAAGGCAAGGCTGACCCCTCTTCAGTTTCAAGGCAAGCTAAATATCACTGAAAAATCACAATTGTAAAAGGTATAAAAAAGGTAAAGTTTGTCTTGTTTAACAAAGTTAGAATTACAAAGTCCTCTCTACCATTCAACCTCGACTTTTACCTAGTCTCACCGTTTAGTTACATTTCAAATTGCAAGTGGTAACTGCGGGGATCAAACCATACGGGTGATGAGCTTCCGCGTGTTACCAACTATGTAAGCGATATACTGTATAATACTATGAAATAATTGTCGAATAGATTAAGGCAGGTTACAAGATGAATCAATTACGTTCTGTACTTGGCAGAAAGATAGTGGGAGCTCCTGTGAACAAAGGAAATTCTTGAGTCACCGGCTCAATCTGGATCAACGCTAGAGTCAAACCTCGCGGAACCCTTCGTAACGCAAAATGTGTGACGGACACTGCCGTACAATTTTGGGTTGCCTTACGCGATCATTCGTATGAATGACATTGAACGGGAATTATATCAACGAAGCTGTACTTCCATCAGTAAAAGTTCTGGCAAACTTGACTTAAACCCTCCCTCTTGCCAGGGTCTTGAATTTGCAACTTTTGAACAAGGGAACCACTCCGTAAGTGAGAGCGAGCGTGAAACTCCAGAAGCACAAAAGCCTTTCTCTTTGTAGATCAGTTGATATGCGGTGGTATTCTTTTGTGTTTCACCTCTAAATTGTTACTGCTTGTAAACTTTGTTTAAAATTTGAATATGGTATTTTATTACATCCAAAAGCTTTAGATGAACTTTGTAGAGGACCCACTAGTTCCCCCAGCAATTAAAGGGATGAACACATGTAAATTTTGTTTCCAGCATTTTTCATCGCAGGTCCTTCTGTCTTGTCCCGTCCCAAATAATGCCGAGTATTTAATACTTCCGATCCAGTCCCGAAGCTAAGAAATCCATCCCTCCACCCCTACCTAACTTACTAACAAGTAACAAGTTTGGCAAATTGTACATTATTACTCTTTGTCTCGATGTTGAAAAAAACAAATATTCAAGCAGAATCTTTATGAGAGTTAGAAATATAATTGTAACAGAGGAATATGGAAACTGGCTAAATAATAAACAACCTGAAAATCAATAAAATGTTGATAAATTTAAATGTTTGCAAAAGCTTGCTTCAAACTCACTTAGAGTGCTTGTCGAATGTGTAATTTAACTTTTACATTGATCAAAAACTTGTAATTGCTGTTGGATTTGTTCTTGTTAATTACATGGTCTAGGAAGAAAAAATTCTACACCTATAAAAAACTAAGTGAGAAACATTATAAATGAAATATTTGTCGGTAAATAACAGAAAAATATATATTTGACAAGGTTGTTACACTTAGGTATGTTTCATGATAAATAATAATTTATACTATCAAACTTAAAATAAAAAGCAACAATAATCCAGTGATACTATATTTAGAGAAAATAAAATTAGTTATCAACAAGATCAAGTAATGGGTATACATGCTGTTGAGAATAAGTTAGCTAAGATTAAATTAACACTTTTGAGTGGCAAATCATTCCTATTTGTAGATTATGTCGTTATTGAATTTCGTTTAAAAGATGTCTCAATATTATAGATGGACAGAGCTACTCACAAAACTAAAACAAAGAATTACTTGAGCGATTGTCGCAATAGTAATCTAACCAAAAAGCTAACTACCTTACATTGAGTTTAACAATCAATATATAAACAACGATAGAAGATGATCAAACAGCCTGTCTTGCTATTTCTACTTTTAAACCTCATACCTCAATATCAAAAGATATATTTACACACACACACTCTCACATCAGTGACTCAACTTAATCTATAACGAATGTTTATTGTTACAAATAACAATTATCTTTAAAGCAGTAACAAAACAATAAACTTCCATTTGAAATGGTCAATAGCTTTAAACAAAAGTATCATTGTAATGTGCTGTATCGACTAGCAAACAATTCCTGTGATTTTAAATTATGGTGATATTTATGGGATGAAAGTACAGTTGATGGTTGGGTACATTCATAACAAAGATTACCAACGATTTAATGTAGTTATACTGTATATCTACTATTATGTAGGTATTAGGTACCAACTTTCTATTGTTAATACATATTTTTGAAAATATGTTGAAATTTATATGGCAGTGAATTTTACATCCCGAACAAAATCTACCTGCTGAAAATAAAACATTTTACGTGTAGTACTTTTATTGAAGCCTAAACCTCTACAGGCATAATTTCACTACATTTTATGTTTCATTCTCACTTAAAAAGTAAATATAAAAAAATTTCTAAGCAATATCAGACATTTACGCACTATTTTGTGCCTAAGGTTAATTCATTTAAGTTCTTTTAAGACTTTAAACTTTAAAGAGCTTATTTTTAATATGATGTGTTTTAGTATTACTAAAAACAAACTTAAAGCAACAAAACCAACTGAATAACAATCTATTATCTAACACTAAGTGCCTTCTCTATGAATCTGTCTAAGGCACAAAGTATTTGGTTCTGAGATTAGCAAATTCGTTAAGAAAATCAACATTGAAGCTACCGGTATTAATAAAGCAGGTTTAGTACTTGACTACAAATAAGTTTGCCAAAAGTCTGTGATCTACAGAAAATGGACTGATAAAATAATCACTTTGCATGATAATCATTTGTCATTAGGTTGTATCACAATTGCATAATACAGTAATTTACAACATATTCATAATTGTACAACGATTAAAATTAGAAAACTATAAATATATTACAGGTTGACACCACTATCAACAAAACTTAAAAAAAGAAATAATACTTGTGCTTCCCAGTCACTAAAAAGAACTCTCGGTACTTGAAACACATAGGAAATGTTTTTTACACAACAATGTTTAACATGTATAATATTAACAAGAAACACAATAAAAATATAACAACAGCGTATATAATTTTCAATTCAAAACACCCGGTTGAAAAAATTCATAGCACCGAAACAATAAATAAAATAACATTACGATGTACACTTATCGTAGGGGCTAAAATTTAACCATATACAGATATGTATGTATTTGTTATAATACAAAAAATAATAAATATAAATCTCAACACTCCATGGAAAGGAAGGGCAGAATACTGAGGGTAGATTGGAATGGGAGAGACGGAGACGGAGAGACTAGGCACCGGAGAAGCCGTAAACCTCGAGCACGCGGATCTCAAAGTCTCGGCCCGAACAGAGAGGAGGGTTGTTGAATGTCAGGCAGCTGTCCGTCTTGCCGTAGCGGATGTTCTCGTCCATCCAGATAGCTTGGCCTTCCCTGTCAACACAGTGCGATATCACTCACACAGCTGTACATTGGTAAACAATTCTTCAAAGGCAAAACCTTCTTCAATATTGAATAAATAGTGCTGCACAATAACCCGCCATCTTGCTTTAGTTTACACTTTACAGTGACATTTGAGTATTGATTTTTTATACCCTTCAGGGACAACGACGCAGAGGATGGCAATGGTATAATATTTAGCGAGAATTCCTTGAACAAGTTTATTCAGTCATCCACCAACCTATTCTAATCATGTTATATTTAAAAATCATATTCTACCTTTTACCCAGCATATTAGAACCAACTGCCTGCATTATTTAAAGAATAACCCATCACCCTGTTTATACTAATATTGATACATTATTTTACCTTGCAAAATAAAATGTCTTCTACATAGTTTTGCTAAGTGAAAAAGTAGTTATTATCTCAATATGAAATAAGGTAACAAAAACTATACATACAAAAACAGGACAAATTAAATTGTAATGGAGGATAATATTTTTGAGTCTAAATATTCACTTGTAGGATACTATTGAATTTATTATATTCCAAAACCTGTATGCAGAAGAAACTTATAGAGAACAAATAACAACCTACCTTAAATAAAGTCTATCCGAATAAGTACTAACCGTTATTACTCTGGATTAATAGTTTTTGATAAAAAATAAAAATTAAAAGGGGTTAAAATGAATTAACATGTGCGGAGAAATAGAAACAGAGGTAAGGGGCCACCACCATGCTGTACAACATCAACGGTAAAGTGGGCTCCTACCGTCCGACTTAGACACTTCCGAAACCGTAAACCTCCATCACTTTGATCTCGAAATCTCTGCTTGGACACAGAGGCGGGTTGTTGAACGTCTGGCAACGGTCGGTCTTTCCGAACCTCAAGTTTTCGTCCATCCAGATCGCTTGTCCATCGCTAAAAAATAAACCAACCACTCACCAATTAACTCTTTCTCTGAGAGGCTACACAGGTGTTTTGGTAGTTTCATATTTTGTCTGAGATGGTGAGTGTCTGATACGTTCTCAGCGCCAACTTTATCATCAGCTTGGTTCAGATTCAGAAAGTGTAGACTTTCTGAATAAGGTACAGTACAATATCTGTACCGTTGAAAGGGGGTTAGGTGGTTTCGGCTAACAAACCGATTGCTTGTAGGATTGTAGTATGAACATGAGGATCATTTAGGAACCAGTCAAGGTCAGAGAATACCTTCACCCACTCCACCCTACTAATCATCACTTCCGATCCTCCTGTATTGACAAATGACAATTGACATTATAGTCAGAAAAGCCATATACTACTCACTAGAAGCAGAAAACCAAACATAGACACAAGCGCTACTGTGAATTCTAGCAAATTTCCTGAAATGGGGATAATTTACCCTGGAAATGCTCTCATGATAAGGCGCTTCCGCTGAAACATGGTCTTTAGGCTATAAAAACTGCTTTTATGGTCTGATTTTGTTGAAAATATGCTACTGCAATTATTTAAGCTACTGTAGTAGACATGACCTGTACCAAAAAGCAACAAAATCTGTTTAGCCGGACTAAGATGGCAGCGGAGAAACTTGTTTGCCACAATCATGGTCTGGAGAGAGATTTTGTTGATGTTTGGTACGGTAAAATAAATGTTTACACCAAGAGTTATCAAAATTAGATAATCCCAGTTTTTATAGCATATAGCCCCATTTTTTGGATGAAACATACCCCCATAACCACAGAACTTGTTTTGTACAACAAAAAGGTATTTGTACGATTTGTACAAATTTACACACCAGTCTTTGTTACCTCTTTAACGCATCCACTGCGTCAGGTGTACTGGTACCCAAAACTAATACAACAAAATCAAATACAATTTTCATGTTTTAACATGATTATTGCAGTGAATGGGTTAAAGTGATTTGCAATTTTTATTTCTTTGAACCTAATATCCCAATCTTTGTAGTGTTGACATTACTACAGAAAGCTTAGGTACACTCAAAAACATAACAGTTTATTATTGAGACCGTCAAAAAAACCAACAAAAACCAGAACAGCCGCACAATTGAACAGTTACACAACTAAACGTACCCTCCTCCGATGGTGATCATCTTGGAGTCGGCAGCCATGAAGAGCTCGGCAGAGTGGTTGACGGAGTCCACGTCCATGCCGACCCATGGATACTTGGCTCTCTCCGGGTACAGGCTGAACAGGAATGTTTCACCGGTGCCAGTACGCTGTACGATTCCCGCGGTCATCCTTCAGGTTCCGCTCCTGCCACCGCGACGAACAGTACGCTCCAAACACCTGCACAAGAAATATGCTAAGTTTGGATCACTCAGTAGAGGTTCAAGCTCGGGGCAGAAGGTTTAACAACCCAATCACGATACGATCACCATTGATACATTTCCTTAATCAGCGATTGCGCTTAAAAGTTGCGAAAAGGAACATGCTGTTACATCTTAAGTAATGCATTCATGAATGTACGGATAATGTGGATGTCACAGTACCTCGTTGTTGCAGGTTTTGATCATGAGCAGTGTGGGTTCGTGGTGTTCGACGCGGACAAAGAACGTGGTGAGCGAGCAGCCATGTTCCTCGGTGGTGTAGAGCAGCACTGGCTGGTACATCGTGATGCGCACCGGCAGCCAAGACCACAGAGTAAACAGCTGTCATCACAACCACAGATTAACAAACATTTCATCAGCTGATACGATAGCCAACCATTGTGTCGACTGCTGGCCTATACCACCCGACAGGCTATTTATTATTTATTACTCATGATTGTTTTGTTCTATCATAAGTTTATTGAAGTGCAAAATACAAGCAAATAAACACAGGTTGGGAACTATCGCTAGTTATTAGATAAGGTTTGAGTCGTTGACCGACAACCTTTAAAACTCACACAATTTTTATCTTGCTATGGTTAAAATCGAGGGAACTTTAAATTAAATGTGAATGGCTTTATGTTATTAAAATTAGTTAATAAATCTTCTTTTTACTAAAACTATTAATTACTGTCTAAAGTCAAGAAATTAGGTGAGCAAGAGTAGGCTAGTTTCCTTGACTCAAATTTGGCCTTTTCTAGTCTTCCAGTCTGAACTCATGCCCTAATCTTTGTTGTTTGGTTACACTTCCAACGAGACATTACCTGAGTCCACAGAATGAAGAAGATAAAGTAAAACGTAACATTAATATACTTCAACAGTCACTAATGACAGTAACTAGCTTACTATTGATTTTTAAAATGATTGTATAACCTATTTCTTCTTAAAAATCTAGGAAATCTTACATAGTCTTAAAAATTATACTCTATTCAACCACATAAGTACATATTAGAAACAATTTTAACAAATCACATACATAAATGGTTGGGACAAACAGAATTTCATGCAACATAGAGACTTTTTTCTGTATGAATTGAATCTTCATTTTACCTTAAGGCTTTTTAACGAACTTAAATCATGCGGTTTAAAGTTACTAACATCAGGGGATTTGAGTATCGGAAATTACCCTAGGTGGGTCTAGTTGCGTTAACAGATAACCTCTTCCAATAGCAGATAAAGTGTAAGACTTTCATTTCTCCCTTTCCTGCAATATGGTGTGAACTCATAATTTATTTAGTGTTTTTCCCTGCCAACACTAATTTTAGTTTGATTTTAACATTTGACATGATAAATTAAACAGTTGTTAACAGAATCTTACTGTCTGTTCAGGCAGCTTTCCTTAACTCAATTATACCGTAAAAACTCATACATTTAAATTTAAGATTTTTATTTTAATTATGTGGTAGGAAAAGCAAATTTGTCATGAGTCTTGACATAACATACTTTAATTGGTTTTCATAGTGCAGCAGTTTCCAACCTGTCGTATGCATATCCCTAAAGTTAAGCAAGAGGCCTGTAGGGGGAACGAGAAAATCTTTCAGTTCACCAAAATAGTTATAAAGATGGTTAACCTAACCAATCTTGGGTTGGATACACCATTTAATAAATATTAACACTCGGGTTCTTGTCTTTTACCTGGAGGAATAACTAAATAACTTTTACCTGAACTATTAATAAACTGTTTCAAATACAATTATACTTTGGGTTGAACTTGTAAAGAGAAAACAAAACTACTAAAATGAAATGTGTATCATTGCATATTTAGTTTATGGACATTAACCTTTATTTCTCTGAAACTATTTGAAGTGTTTACGGTAATAATGTTGATTTGTCTTGTAAAGTATTTTAACAACGAGATTTTCATATCCCTCGTAACAGGTTTTGGTTTGAAACATGCATTCTTCATGCAGCCATTAACTTGAATCACTTGCACAATAGAACCTTTCCTACCCAGCATTGGTTTTAAATTTCAATTTTTGGAATATTCCTAACTGATATGTAAGAGACCTAATGGGTCCCGTTGACTTATATAAATCTCTGCTGCATGTACGTAATTAAGTTATGTTACAAAAATACTAAAAAATGTGTTTCGAAAAATTGTTTACAGAAAGGGCTACTTTTAGTATAATACTAATAAAGAAGTAAACGATGAATTACCCTGAATTAATATTTTAAAATCATCATCACTTCATCATTTACTTCTTTGTTAGTATTAAATGGTGTTTGTATAGTTTTAACTAAATAACAACCTAGTAAATTATTGATTCCGGTAAAATTTAATTAAAAACACAGAACTATATAGAGTTTAAACCAAATGAGATTTTCTGTGTCAATCAAATTCAATTCAAGTTTTGAAATCTTGATGATTAAGCTGTTCACATAATGGACTAAAAATAAATAAATTGAGACGTGATAGGCTTAATTGTATCATCAGAATACAAGATTAAGCTTGTACTCCTGGCACAACGGTAATTTTCACTTTTGTTGCTGTTGGTTAAGTTCATCAAAGTCCGAGTCATCACAAGAAGATTTCGGTGAACAAGGTTCTATTTTACAAGTTGCTAAACTACAACTAAAAATAAAATTCATAATAACCAACTAAACATAACGTATAACCAGTAAATTTGAACCAAGCTATAGTTACATAATCGAAACAAATGAAATTTTATCACCAGTACATCTAGAATGAAATGACTCTGTTACTTATTTTTATACGTTTAGGTGAGTAAACCAAAACTAAAATTAAAGATAAAATCTAGTGTATGCAGAGACACCATTGATTAGGAACTCTCAGGCCAGCAGCACTAGACTAAGAAACAAAACAAACAAAATGTGAATCAAACAAAATCAAATGATTAAAAGCTGCGTCCAAACAGGATGTTGCTATCGGAGACGCTGCGTAAACAAGCGTGATCCATTGCAAACTCCATGATGTGGGTGGGAAGTGCCAAGCAGCTGGAAGCAACAAATGACAAAGTGTCAGCATTTTGCAAAGTGATTTTGCCCAAAATCCGTGAATAAAAGTCAGTTTAAGCAATACAACAAAGCCTGTAATGTTTGTAGTGTGGTATTTAAATAAATATTTTTCTAAATTCTTAAAATGAAATCTTATTTACTGATTGTATAGGTTTCAACCTGAATTCATAAATATGTACATAAGATAAATTTATAATGTCTAATTAATTAAATTCTAAAGTTAAGTATTAAGGTTTTGTTATAAAACAAGTGCTTTTTAACCTGAATGCAATTTCCTAACATAAAAAGGCACCTGTAAATTATTTTTTATTCATATATATATATTCACAAATTTTACTGAGTTAGGGCTATTTGTCAAAATATACTGAATATACTACTTATAAAAACAATTAGCACCATTTTCATTTAAAATTTTTAATTCTTTTAAACGAAAAGTAGGCAATTAATCTGTTTATCAAATTATTGTTCTTGTATAGCTAAGATTCGTAATATACCGAATTGGGTGGTTTTTATGCAAAATGAAAAAAGTTCTGATAACATAATCTCAGCTGTTATTTCTGATATTTTGAATTTTTTACTCAATAATTATATCTTTCAGAACGGCTGATCGATTGCATTCAGCATGGCGTTTATAAAGCCAAAAGGTTCATTTGTTTTGCCACTATTTCATAAAATTACAGAACATTTTCATGCCGAATTTAAATAGGTTTTCAAATTAAAATACCACAAATGGCACATAATGCAAACAAAGTTGTAAGAATAGTGTTGTATTTTAATTTACATTAAGATTCAAACTCATTTTTGAAATTTACAATAATACTTTCACTTTTATGCCTTACACAACTGGCACATTACCAAAGTGTACAAGGTGATTCTAAAAATAGTAATTTCAAGGATGGCTCTTATGCAAAACAATGAAAAAGTTCCTATAAACATGGGTCCTAAAGTTCTTCGGTCACCCCTAGTTGCTAATCAAAAATCAACTGTGTACCAGTTGTAATAGGACCAAAAGGAAAGTACGGTTTAAAATTCCAAAATCAGTTTGTCCCTTATGTGACTAAAAATACAACTGTTTTATTCTTATAATTTTTTGGAATTATGCTTTATTTTATGGTGATCTTTAATTTGAAAATTTAAAACAGCCATTTTGTTTTTAAAAGTTTTATGGAGATAATTATTTTTTCTTCAACAGTTCTTGAGACACATAAACACCATACCAAGTTTGAATGCAATGTTAAACCTACCTGGAAATAAAAAATTTTGGCAGTACTACAAATGGCTAAGCAATCGGAGTAATCAGCAATTTAGACCCATGTTTATATAGGAACTTTTTTCAAGTTTTTTGTATAAGGAACCTACCCTGAAATTTGGTTTATTTTGAATCACCCGTATATATCTTAAGGGGCAAGGGTTGGTAACACTGTTTCAGGATTTCTGTTGTGCTACCTTAGTGAACCTGAGTGGTATTACAACGTAACATCTAATTACCTTGTTACTCAGGTTGTCCTGTGTTTTACTATGAAATGGTAAAGAAAAAAGGACCTGTTTGGTTCCTAAACCAAAGGTAAAGGAGTTTTGTAAATATTGGTTTTAAGGATTATAAAGTCCCATATGCCAAGAAATGGAAACAATATACAAAATGTTTTTAAATGTCCTCAAGGGTTAAAACATTGAATTAGAATAGGAGTTTTATTGAAACCCTAAGAATCCAGTGAAAAACATCTATAGCCTTGGCTCCTTTGGTAATTCCAGTAGGGATTTGATAAACCAGGACCAATATTACCCTGAAAAATATCTACATTTACGAAAATTTGTTAAGTTTGCAAAATTTATCACAGAGAAAATCTTAGACAAAACTACAACAATATAATTGTACTGACAACGTGTTTCAAAAATAAGCATATAACTGCATGTAACAACTAACAAACTTCATTAAGCCAAAATAAGCAAAATCAGCTTTTAAACAAATCAGAACAAACTGAAAATAGGCAGTGTCCGAGGGCTACATGCAAAGTGCTGCGATACGTACGGCGAGGGGAGCAAGCAAACTTACGTCGTCTTGATCGACAATTTGTGATTTGACGTTATATACCGGGTAACTGCCCATCGACTGTACTCTGGGTCCGGGGGAGTGTTCCCCCTGGGAGCGTGAACAGACGCACAACTTTGTCACACACACAACAACAACAACGCCACAGCCGTCAGTGGAACGACAGCACAGACCAAGATTGAAGTGTGCGAAAGATGAGGAGAACTTGAAATTTCGAAACCAACAGAGAAATAAGCTATGAAAAGTTGGGGTTCTACCATTGACATTTGTCTCCTTTACTACAATCCAGCAGCTGGAAATATCATTTTAAGTCTTATAATACACAACTAGATGTGGCACTGTTCTATGAAATAACCTGAAACTTCAAAGATTGTGCAAACATCCTTTAACACAGTACCCTTAAAAACCTCTGAAATACATTTGGCCAATTAAAATTATTAATGAAAACAAAAACTACAAAATTATTTACTTAGGAAAACGATAAACACCTTTTTAATAGTATAATTTTGTATTACTGTGGCAACATTAGAAATTCAAATTATTTCTTTTATTAATATGAGAGTTAAAACATTAATTTTACAACGCAATAGTTTTGTTTTTGTGTGTGTATCTTTTAGCTATGATTGGACCTTTTGACAGTAACTTCAAAGCTTTGCCACTTAAAAGTGGTGCAAGAACATTTAATGCTTCAGTTTTGGTAATAAAATCTAGTCCCATGCCCCAAACAATAACCACAACTGAACAAACTTAACATACAACTAATCAAGAAAATAAAAGAAAAGCCAACCAGAATGGAAGAAATGAAAGAAAACACATACAATGAAAACCGAGAAAACACAAGATAAAACTGAGAAAATGGGAAAGATGAATGATGAATTTCATTAAAAGTAACCGCACACGTCAGCATTCCACACAATTTCCTACTTGAAATTAATTGTTAAAATCATATTTAGATATTTGAAGTAATATTAGGGGTAATACTTTATTCTTAAAGAAAGATAGTTGGGTTTTTTCATTTCAAAGACATCTTAACCATCAATTGACAGATAATACTAATTACTAACACAACAAGAGGATGGATCTGAAATGAACAGTTCGGAATAATCAAGATAGTTCACATTTTCTTTCACATTCTAACTTAGCTTGAAGGCTTTTATAGTTTAAAATTGGTCCCCATGGAATAAAAAGTGGCCTTAAGCAACTCTTTTATTAGTTTTGAAAAACCTCTCATTAAAACCGGTTGATGATGATTTCATCTTGCAGAATTCCTTGCAAGCCACTCCTTTACAGCCACATATCATGCACCTTCCTTTTTTTCGATGGCTCCAAAGCTTCCAATGTTGGATTTTGGAACGACTGTCGGTACACATATTTGAACGATGCAATCCAATCCCCAACCAAGTACGAGTTAACCTCACAAGTCAATCACTACAATGTCCTCGAACAACGGAAACATCCACTCCGCTCACAATATTCCACCCGATCACACAAGAGACAACCTTGCGGCAAGACCGAACCCGGACAATCCAACGCCACAACCCTGACCCGACACGAGACGACATGGGCCCATGCGGCGTCGTGTTAGTCCAGCAAGCCACATACACACGAGTGGTGGACGTACCAGTGGACTCAAGGCGCCCGGTAGATTCTCCAGACGTTCTTTCACACTGCGCGGGCTGTGCTATAATAAACCCAACACCAAGCATCAACATCATCAACACACTGTTCGCGCAAGCCACTGCCGCCCAACCAGATCTTTTATTTGAAAGCTCAAGGTTTAGTTGTTATTACTAAAATAATGTTAAATTTCAATTTTTTAAATTGTAACTTTTTACTGAAATGGATTTTTGTAGGTACCTCTGTATCAAGTTTAATACATTTTCAAAAGGTTCTGGTATTGTTCAGTTCAACCAAACATTCTGAAAGACAGCTAGCGATTTGTTGTTTATTTTCTCCTAAACAAATGATCGTCTTGTACCGCAACTTCTGCCAATTTATTTGCTTCTGACATAGCTTAGCAAGTAATTATCAGCGCTTAGAAGTGAACATTTCTTTTAAATTATACAGATATTGCACCCAGATCACAATTGATTTAACGGGTAGCCTTCAGTAACTGTGGGTTTTAAAAATTGCAAACCTTTTATAAAAGAATTTAAACATTTGATAAGGTAGAAAACGAGTTCAAATTTAAATTTCACATATTTTTAGCAGTTGGACAGCAGTGAACAATGCGGCATAGATAAGCTAATGTTTGATAAGGGAGGGCTTTGGGAAAATCACCATAAAGCAAAAGTGCCCACACCCACTCCATTCTGTAAGAAAATCAAACATTAGTCAACAAACACACAAACTCGTCGAACATTAACATACAAACTAACTTTAGCAAAGAAAAAACATATGATGAACTGTCATACGTGTGATATATTTGGTATTGTAAAATGACATGGTTTATGGAGTAATAAAATAACATAGTTTTCTCACTAGTTTTATGTGTACTATTGGGAAGTTAAATCCACTCTAATTTCAAAACACTAAAAGGAGACACTTTTTTTAACTGATTATTTTGAATTTAAAACCGATTAACCTCCTAGAAGTACAACACATCTAGGAGAGCTCCTTATTGGATTTATAATTTTGTAGTTGATAAAAAAATCCAATAAAACTTGTCAGTACCTGGCTTTATAAAAGTGTTATTGGATTCTTTATGCTTTTAGATCAACAGAAAAATTGCAATACTATGTTTTTTGTCTAAAATAAAGCAGAGAACCTTTATTACAAAGCCTATCCCACCACCTCACCAGTATAAAGCTCAAAGGAGTGTCACTAAGTTTTTACAAGTGCACGGTTCTAGTTTTTAACCCTGGTGCACATAAGAGTCCCAAAACTGAAAATTGTCTGCACAGTACATTGGATCAGCAGTGTGTACTCAACATTTCAAATTAACAACAAAACAAAAACATAAATGTTGGTTGTGTTTTAACAATATCTACAGATTAACACTTTCAGAGAAAATTGCAATTATTGTAATATTTAAAAACATGTAAGAAAGTGTATCATCGTTTTTACCAGGTAGTTAAAAATCTTCTTGAGTTAAGTGTTTAGCGTTTATGATTTTCAAAAAATGAATAACAAGATGATTGCGTTTCATTGTTTTTTCAACTTTTTCAGTAGAATGAAGTGTTTACCTGTACTTTTAGTATTTAGATCCTATCAGTTTAACTAAGTCTGAATAAACAATGTCCGTGTTTATAGAGGGAGGAACGATTAACAAAGTTCACCTGCAGGGAAACTCTTTTCAAAGTGGCATATGAATGTATCCTTCAACTGAATTCATATCATGTCAATATTATAAAAAAGGTTGATTTTAACCAACATCACCCAATAAAAACTAGAATCAACATAGAGTGCGCACTGCGAACCCTTGTACGTTAGTGCACCAGGCTCCACTCCACACCGACTCACAACCTCTGGTACTGACCTCTCGGATGGTGAGCGTGTGACTCATCATCTGGATGTTGACCTGTGACTGGCTTGTGGGCAGGTTCTCGGTAGAGCGGGACCGCGTGAGTTGCCGCGATCCGGTCAGCACGGACCGACTCTTCAGCGTCATCTCCGTCTTGACGAACACTCGCTGGATGTACGTCGTCGACAGGTTCCGGATGCCGAAGGCAGCCCTCAGCACCTTCCTCGGACTCACCTAGCAGCAGCGAGCTACATGTCAATGCAATGACCATAGTAATTTGAAATTACGCTGTATTGAAGGCCCCTACAAGTCACTTATGTTTGGGGTTTTTCGTCTTGTGTGTTGCCAAAGTAAACTGGTGTTTTGTTTTATCTTGAAATAAAATTTGCATGTTACGTAGTTGTCATAAAAGTTATTTTCGGCCTCAAATTTTTTTATTTGCCATGCAACGTAAACATTTTATCAAAAGTGGGTAAAACTGTGCTTTGATTGCTTTGAAGCAAGCTTTTTTGTCTTTTTTCCTTACTATGGTATTTGAACCATTTAAATAAACTTAACACTAGGATGAAATCTAAATATAATTATTCCAGTTTTATGTAGCTTTTTCTGTTATTAGATGGTAAGCTCCAAAAAAGTGCCACATTTTCAATACCTTCCCATACCACGTCAAAAATGTAGTTTAAAGTAATTTCTCTTTAAACTTTACCGTTCTATTTATCTTTCTTGACTGCCTTTTCTGATAGATATTGTCTATACCTACTTTATTTTTACCTTCCAACAAAAAAAAAAAGTATCGATTTTAATTTAACACTGGAACTGCTTGAATTCGGAACCATCATTTGGTCAGATTTAATTAACAATTACTTAACATCTTTAAAAAAATGCGTCTGAACAAACCCAAAAAGCTTCATCAGAAACATTCATCTACAAACATGATACACAGTACTTAAATTCTATATTACATTGCATACATCCAACAAACATGCCATTTCACAAGCTTGCACATGTTTCCACTAATTGCATGTAACAGCCACAACAATGCTGAGACAGACTATCCTGATAAATAAATAAATAAACCTGAGTTATTCGGATATGAATTTGTAAATTGCAAGTAACGCCAAAGTCAAATCATTACAGTGATTACACATTTGTGTCAGTCTTGCAATATAGTAGACTTTCTCTCGTTCAACCACCTCGGGACCGGACCTTCAGCCGGACTATCCGAAAATACGGGGAACTGACGTAGTGTAGCTTTTGGCCTATGTTAAGTGAATTAATTTGGTCTTAAACACAAATAACATTAGGCTTTGGGACTAATTTCAAAAGAAACCGTTCGAATGAATAACACTAACACTTGCCTGCGTCCGTGGCTCAGTGGGTAGAGTCATGGCTTGCAAAGCGCAAGGTCGCGGGTTCGATTCCCGGCGCAGGCACAAGGGTTTGGACCGCTTTCCCTAAAAGCGTTTTGTGATGCCCACAAACCCTAAGTTAAGTCTCTAATAAAAATGCCGTTAACGTAAACACTAAAAACACTACAAACTTATTGGTGTAGCCTATGTTTAGGCCTCAGGTGAATGTTTAGGCCAAACCAAGTGAGGCTGAACAAGAGGAGTCTACTGTCTAAGTGGTAAATGCTTCAAGACAACTGTTTTAGAATGAATCTGTGCTATTATTGTGACATCGTTGGAAAATAGTCACTCTTGGATAATTTCATCATTGTTAGTGGCCTAATGTGTGAAGTTAGCAGCATGTTTAATATTTTTGGTTGAAAAATCATCTGGTTTGGTACTAGTGATATGGTGCTAATTTCACACATCTTTTTAGCATCATTAGTAACTACTAAACGATCCAAAGTGACTGCTTCATTAACAACTCTTAAAATTATTTGTGGCCATTTTTAGGCTGTGTTTGTTAATAATAAAAATACCTACGAAATTATTAATAATGATCATCCGCCTGTACAAACATTCAAATTTCAACTCTTAAAAGTGATGAAGACGCTAAAACAATATAATTCCTCAGGTATAGCGTAAACAAATGTAGTCAGTCACTTATTTCAAGTCAAATGTAATCCATCAAACTATCCTATTCATCCAAGGACTAAAGCATAAAAACTAGGTTTTGGGGAGCTGTACAATAACTTTAAGCGAAGCTGACAGGCAAAAAGCAACTTTCAAGTAGATATTAAAAGCTGAACAACCAATTAATTCCTTTTAACTAACTCCAAGAATTATTTAGCATACATTGAAGAACACATAAAATCTTTGGAACAGATCTTCTCACTTTTAAACATCACACAAACTTTAGATTAAGACTGAATTGGAATGCTACAGACAGCAAAAACAGAACACAGCTATTAAATTTGAAACAGCCTTTAGATTCAAGATAATTCCTTAACTCGCACAATTTAAGGGATTGTATTTACGACCATGAGTTGCACGTATAGGCAACCAGCACTACCGAAAAATATCCAATAATATAGCAATTTTAGTGACTATAACTCCCTAACTAACATTTATGTACATTTTATTTAATAAACTACAGTATTCTGTAAAATTCAAAATTATTGTACTCTTATCAATTTTAGTAAAAATTATTTTTTTGTTAGCAGGACTGTTTGCTCCTAAAGTCCTTTGGTATATTCCCGAAAACTGTGTCAAATAATTGTACACCAATGATGTAATTTCTAAAATATTTATTTTAAACAATTAATAAAAACTTAATTTAAAATCTTAAGATTTGAAATGTACTCATACATTTGAGCAATAAGGCAAATAGACACAAAGAACGTTTACAAGCTCGGTTACGTAAGAGCTGTGACGATGCACATGCCACACTCTGTTTCAACTCCGGGAGGCAGGATTCATTTCTGTGTTATAGTGTACAGTTTAAAATTCACCAGAAAAAGAAATGAACAACAACTTCTTTAGCATAGCCCCAAGCCCTCCTGTGAATCCTAGCAAATTTCCCATAACAGGGTAAAAATTATACCGAAGTGCTCTCTAAGGACACTTGTGACCACTCAATACGCCACAATTTCAGTTCGATTTCTATAAAATTTGGTACAAGTATAGGGGAGGTTGTGAACTAGCAAAATCAACCACCGGAAATGCCCTTTTGGAAGGCTTTTACCCAAAAACCGGGGTTTTAAACTATAAAAACTGGTTTTTATTCCGCTTTCAATTAAATTTAATAAAAATGTTTTCAACACCTTCCTTAACAAGTGTACGAAAAACTACCAAAATCCATTCAGCAAGACCAAGGTCTTGACTGAAAATCATTTTATCACTGCCATCTTGGTTTTTCTGAATAGATTTTGTTGATTTTTACTACACATGCTAGGTACAAATTGTACGGTACCATAAATGTTTAACACCAAAGTTAATTGAAACGGTATGAATGTCCCTCTCTGGAGACTAGGAGAAGAAGTCTTCTAGAGGGACGTAATTGGGATGAAGTTCACTTGTCTGAGCTTGGGGAGTCATCTTGAGGCTTTGTGGTCCCACGGGGTGTGTCTCCAGGCTAAGATAACCGGGCAGTACAATAAACCTTTGGTTGACGTACAATTGGTTCACTACCAGCCCTACTTAATCTAATCTAATTGAAACGGTAACAGCGATCATTACCCGCCTACCTTCAACGGAAAAGAGTAAAGATTTGTGTGACAATAAGTGCGGGTTTTCTACTGCCTCGAAGTCGAAACAGAGGACAGACAAGGGAGGGAGATGTTACCGGTATCTGACGGCAGAACTTGTTGAGCGCAGCGTCGATACCGTGGTCCAGGATCTCTCGCATCCAGTCCGAGTTCTGCGGTGACGAATGCTTGTAGAACAGCTGCATCACAGCCATGGCTACTCGGTACAGCACCTTGATTCCCTCGTGCAGGTAACAGTCCATCACGCGCACCTGGGCAAGTGAAGATTTACAATAGTCTTGCGTGTGCCTTGTAAAGTCATTAATAAACAGTATGACAGGACCGCCCCAAAACATCCTTAAAAGCCCTCAAGTTATTTATTGGTTTTAATTGAGATCTGATTGCTTCTGTTCTGCCATTTGCTGTGCGTGATATTTCTACAAGCTGGCTACGGTCAGTAAGCTAGTTGACGAACCTTAGTTGAAGAACACCTTGCATTTGTGTTTCCTTGCATTTGTCTTAAGAGATAGTATGATTCAGACCATCTTTGATACTTGGCTTAAGACACTGACCCCTCTTAGAAGGTATTGTAAGGAGAATATGGGGAGTATAATGAGTGTTTCAATGGATGATGAATTGTGGTCTTGTTACAAACTAGGGCCGACCACTCCCCAGATTTGGTCATTAATTAATAGCTCAACAATTTATGGAATGGTCCAACAGCTTAGCATTGACAAAACTGGGGAGTTATCGTGACTATCCAACCCGGGAATCTGACTGAATCCCTGTTACCACTGAGCTATGGCCACCCCATGTAAAACAGCTCCCTTCTGTAAAAATTAATCTATATACAGTATGTTTAAAATAGTATTTTCCACAGTCCTCATTTGTCAAAACTATTTCCAGAGTTTATTTAAATACAACAGTTTGTAAACAACAAGAAAAGCGAGCAACATCAGCTGTTTGTCACGGGTACCAGAGATCGAATTCCAAAGAGTAAACTTTTCCTGAGAATAGAAGTTTGAAGGATGCTTTTTAATATGAGAAAACTTGAGGTACACCACTTAATGATCCTGAGCAAAATTAAATTAATATAAGTATTACTTACTAGATGGTTAAAGGGGAGACCTTGCAGGATCCACCACATCCAATCCATGTATATCCTCTCTGATCTATCCAGCTTGCAGTATCTCTGCAAATGTACTGCAGCATTTTTCTGCAACAAGCAATATATGTAATAGTAAACAACAAATCATTGCAATAGCCTCAGGTTATTTTCAATTCATATGATCAAGGTTGTGAAATAACGACGAGCACCAGAAAGTTAATTGCAAGAAAATTTCAAGAGGATTCACGACCCAACAGAAATTTGGAACCTACAATGTGTTGAAAGTTTGTGGGCATTTACAAAGTAATATTGATACTGAAATAATAAATGCCTACTTTTTTACACTGAAATCAATCCCATGACCGTAGCAGAAGACTTTTTGTTGAAGGTATCGTAAAATACATTTATGAAATTATGCACCTTGTAACATATCATTTTAAAAGGTTCACAAATCTAAGTTGAATTCCATAAACCACAACTCAGAATGATAATTCAAACAGAAAAGATTTCAATCAAAGTTAGGAAGAAAATGTGTTGAAAAGGCTTATTGTTCCATGTTAAAACCAGAAACAGAAACGTTGATACTAAATCCGTAATTATCATTAAATATACTTTTATGGGCTGATCTTTTGAAGATATATTGTATTTTATTGTTTAAAGTAGAAAAATTAACAGGACAACCATTAATTACAAACTATTTTTAATTTTTCTTATGATTTGAATTTTTGTTGATTTATTAATTGTGAACGGAAATGTTGATTAGATTAGTGAGCATAAACTCAAATTGAAAACAAGAACAGTTTCCTGGTGCGATAGCAATAGCAATATTTTAACAAGTGTACATTAAATATTCCCAGACTTAATTTTTATTTAAAAGTTAAAATCATCTTACACAGTTGCTCTTGCTATACTCCTAGCAAATGTGTGTACAGACATCATAAAATTACACAACTATGATAATAATTTTGCTAACAGCTTAAATCAAGAGAATTGTCATAACCAGTGCCTGCAGCAGTGTATCAGCACTGAATTTACACGAAAATAACTACTCTTGTAAATACTCAATTTTTTAATTTTTTGAAAAATGTATACTTTTTAAAAGAAGATGACTTTACAGCAAAAATACATGTAATGAATCCATTTTCACTGCCAAGTACAAATAGAAGTTCAACTCAAATGGGACTCTTGTTTACCAAGTTTAGCCCAGTGGCATCAATTACAGAAACTTTTGGAGATTAGGTACAGTATATAGAGAGCAATAGTCTATTAAATTAACAACTGTCAAAAGTAAACAGGTGGCGCACCTGCAGGCATCAATCCCAAACTCTGTGTAAAATGCCAGTTGGCTATGAAAAGTATGAGCATTAAGAGAGCGCAGTATTGCCTGTGACATTGAATTATATCCCATAAAAACTATGTACAAAAATGTATTTTCTTGAGACACCTCACGTTTTCAGTTGTTTTCAGATTTACTAAGTGAATTACATTTTTTAATAATTTTGCTGAACCAAATTTCTATTTTTTCGTTTATAAAGATGAAGAAATGTTGCATTTTAATTTCTTGTTTTATTTATTTATTTTATTTTACGGCCTGCATAGGACCATTGTAGTCAGTCAAGGATCAAGTCTTTTTGTTTCGCTTACCAAAACTTCTTCATTCTTCAGAGCGCAGTCTTTTTCTTCATTGTGACCACTCTTCCTGTTCTTGTTTTATTTATTTTAAACTGAGTGTAGTTTCCTTCCCAACATCTTGAGTATGTCTCCCTTGTGCTTCAAATCTTGAACTGTTATTTGTAAGCTTCCCATGTCTTCTTTGAGCTCTGAAATCCATCTTATTTGGCTCTTACTGTTCCACAGTTTTTCTATTATTCTTCTACTCAATCTATCGTCAGGTGTCCTCAATAATTTCTTGTTTTACTAACAATAAACTAATAGAACTTTTTTAAAGTAGTCTGCAAAGTCACTGCAGTCATCTTTCAAATAAAATTGATTTAAAAAAGATCTGATGAAAATTGGAGGCGTGAGGTGTCTCAAGAAAATGCTTGTTTTTACATTGTTCTTATGGGACAAAAAACAAAATGGCTGTCCAGTGCTGGGAACTTGTATCTGTAAGTTCGTTGGTCGGCTTGACAATCACGACTCCACCTCCACCTACACGGACCGGCAGTGTTTGCAGTGCTGTTGTTTGGTAAGCAGGCTATTCCTGGCCCACATTGTCTGCCACTTGCCACGCTAGCGTGTGCTGGCCAGCTCTACCTTGTGAGCTCAGCGCACACCTTGCCAAATTCCACTCACCGATCATAAACAAGAGTACTCCACTGTGCCCTGTGCGACCAACACAACGTTTAACTGCTGTGGGACACTTTGGGAGAAACTTTACTAGCGAAAGGGATAGAACAAACTGCTGAAAGTTATGATTGATTGAAAATGTTTTCAGGTGTGATGTATTGCCGCAGATCAATCTCAGTTTATAACAAATTCTCAGTTAAGACATTTTTAGTTACATTATTCATAATGACCACTGATTGTTATGTTAGGTTCTCTACTTTTCCACTAGATAATGGCTTTAAATTAGCTGAAACATGTTGTGGATGTACAACTTTTGATTGTTAATTCAGTATTTTTATTTTAAAATTTTATATATACATTTTTAGTTAATCGTAATGTCTAGTACTTTTGCCAGTAAAATGTCTTGCTTCAAAATTGTTTAACGTTTCACAAATTATTGCATTAGTAGCTTAAGTAAATATTGCAACCTAGTTCTTTTTTAATGTCTCCAAATGTATCCAAATTGGTTTCCTGTAAGAAAACATATGACGTTGGACAACGCTTTGCTGCTAGCAATTCATTCCATGAGTATTCTTAACATATATGTCTTTTTTATAATTTTTCATCTCCTTAAAAATTTAAACAAAATCATTAAAGTCCAAAGTTTTTAAATCTTGGAATAAAAAATTGCAAATAAGCAAAACTTATTACACTGTGGGTGAGTTCAAAGATAAACCAATTCCAATTTCTTTAAGCCGTATTTCAGTTAAATCCGCCCTTCCCCCACCCTTATAAATGCCAGGTCTAATGTTAAGGGTTAATGTGGAATAAGTGTGAAATCATGTAAGTATAAGTGAGTGTAAATTGTAATTTATTTTGCTACACAATGTTATTTTTTCACTTATGCTTATGTGTTTTGTTATTATTGTATGTTAAACCTATAGTGATTAATCATCTTAGATACACCACTAAGTCAGGATCTTAGATACACAAAGATTGACGATTGCGATACATTTATTGTAAATGTCTGTATGCAATAAAATATTTATTTATCAAAAAAAGGAATGATATTGCATTTCTGGCTCTACCTTAGGGCTGCTTTTAATTAATTTAAAATATCCGGGTTTTCTGCATTTTCAAATTTCAAATGATGCTTAGAAGTTAGAACCAATTTCAAATGTTTGCAAATAAACGGGGTTCTGCAGCAATTACTGCTGATAGTGGAATAAAAGTACTCAGCTGCATTATGTATAGATTTGTTCTTTCATCTTATAACTTCAGTTATTACAAAATCACATCAAAAGATTGGGGACGTTTCCTAAATTTGCCACCTTTTCTATTTAGTTTTTTTCAATTATCTGTACCCGAATGATTTAAGCAGCAATTACCTGTACCCAAAGTTGCAATAGCAATAACTTGGGCTAAATTTCTAACCAAATTGGCCAAATGTTAATTTTTGCCATCGGATATTCGTTGGGGGATTATGTCTAATCAGGATAATGCTTAATATCTGAATTAATTGTACAATACTTTTACTAGTGGAACATTGTATATTCTATGGCATATCCTATATAATGTTGTCTCTTGACAAGAATCAATGGTTCAACTCATTAACTGCCAATTTCTAAAATGTATTGCCAAATCAAAATGTATGTTTTGTTTCATTTAAGCTAACTTTGCCTAGCAGAACCTTAAAGATTGCAGCCTTTCTGGTGCCTTCTATTTCGGTAACAAATAGCAATTAATTTCTAATGTTATTTGGAGCGTGGAAGTGACAAACGCGTGGAGCTAAATTGAACAATAACTCAATTATCGAAGTGATCAAGCTTAATGGAACTTGGTGCGGAGGGGGCGAAGAGGGAGGGAGGGAGGATTGAATGGCAAAAGCGGATGAACCTGATTCTGCCACTTGTACAATTTACCCTTTTGTTCTATCATTTACTTTCTGAAGATTCTATTGTTTCCATTTCAAGTGCCATTGTCAGAACCCGGTCTTTATTTGATTTCTTGTGTTTATTCAAACAAAGCTTGGTAATTGTCTAGAAAAGTACTTGTTATTCGAGGAGAGACTGTGAGAAGGGTGGTTTTCAACCTGGGACTGTGAAGATATGATTGTAAATTGTGTAAACTCAACTTGTCCATGCATTTTGCAACTGTTTGTGATCATTTACCTTTTTAATTATTAATCCTTTGTTTTCAGTTTGCCTCTCAACAAAACATCTAAAATCTATCTATAAAATGTCCATAATTATTTACAACGGCCCAAAGTTTTCAAATTTTGATTATCCTGCTTGGATTAACAAATCTAGTTTTAAGATCTGATCTACGTTTAAGTCTAGGTTTTATTTTAGTTTGTAAAATATGTAATAAGTTATAATAACTATAACTTTTTTGGTAAAAAAAACCAAATTGGATGTATGGGTGAGTTAAAATTACATAGTTTCATGAAATACATAATGAGGCGTTGAATAATGTACAAATATAAAGCAGGGATGTATCTAGGCGAGTGTCTGAAGCAGCTTGTTTTAGTAAACACTAGAAAAATACTTGTACACATTTTCCAGTTTCATCAAACATGTGACAGAAATCTTTTCCTGCCAAACTGCATTATCTCTGATTATTTAAAACCTAAGACTTGCCCTCAATATTTTCTTCTTTAGACACCACGAGGTTTGTGGAATCCAATAGTTATAGTTGCCATTGATAGCTTTGGAAGCAACAATGATCTCAGCAGCAACTCTAGGTTTTACACACATCGAGAGATGTCTCGATATTCAAAGTGGTAGCTGCAAAAGTTGCTCTTGGATCCCAAAATCATCAGCAAAAAGCAGTTGCAACTTTTGTCTCTTGAAAGAATTAGCGAGGATACTCAAAGTATTTAGCGTTTTAAAATAACGGCAACTCAGTAAAACTAAAGATACAATTTGTTCCTTGGAAATGCTCCATAACAAACTTAGGCTATTTTTCATAACCAGTTTCAAATCCACTAATGTTACCTCAATACAGTGAGAGTTAAAAATGTATGTATACACACCTTGTTAAATTTTAAATGGATACAAATAAATAAATAAATATTTTATTAATTACAGACATTTACACAAATGTATATACAATCAATCTTTGTGTATCTAAAATTTCATTTCATTTACATCAAAATCCCATTCAAACATACAGTTTTGAAACTCAGAATACCTTTACAGGAAATAAAAGTGAACTTTTAATCAATACTACAACTTTGTCAAATCCCTAAATGAAACTTTTTGAGGGCAGCCCAAAATTTGTAATTGTTAAAGGCTGGATTAAAGAAAAATAACAGTGGAAACTAAAGCTCTCTTTCTCAACCCAGTACAAATGACAGCTTATTGAAAAAAATAAACTCAATAGAGTCAAAACATCCACATGCAGGTGGTAAAGAACCCCAATAAACAACCACTTTACTTACAACCTCAAAACTGTTATAGTTATAAGGCTACCTGCTGTCTTTACATTTAACAATTTCGAGCTGCCCCCCAAAAATACCATTTTGGGGAGATGGGCAAAGTTATAATAAGACTAAAAGTACACTCTTTCCAGTACAAGTGTCCTGGGTTTATTTTTTATCATTGTCCATTTAAAATTTAATAAGGTGTTTCGATACTTTCAACTGACACCTTAGGCTAAACAAATATCTGAGACAGTGGTACTCACAACGTGTTTCTTGGCGATGTGCATGACGGTCCTCCACGTCACCTCGTGCAGCAGCTTCGTCTGCGTCACAAACACTTTGTTCTTTGAAGCCACCAGGCTGGCGAGACTGTTGTAGCATTCCTCCTCTGAAACATTGAAAACACATCACGTTGATGAAATGCGGTTAAAAGGGGTTTCTTCGTCAATCCGCTAACAAAATGTAGGTTTTGAAAATTAGATTGAAATTTTGTAGCGTTTAAACTTTAAATGACAAAAGTTACCAGTACTAGTCAGCCATTAGTTTTCCTTAAAAACAATTTAAAAATAGGAATATTATTTTTTACATTTTTTCAATTTACTCCACGCTTTCAATTTTTATCAGATGTTTGGTTGTAAATATAACAATGTACTGGTCTGCAGTGACTCCGCCGATTTTTTTGAACACTTTAAAACTCTTTAAAACAGTGTATAAACGCATTTTGAATCTAAATTTCCCAATTTCTGGGAGGTCAATTTCTGGAACACCAGTAGAAACACCCCCTCCAAAAACATCCGGCTTACCATGACCCGAGCACTGTCCAGTGATAGGGTAGAACTCCCCCGATTACCATTTAAGATTTAAAATACTATTCCAAATTGCAGTTCAGTGAAATGCAAACATACCCTAGGGTGAGTATACTTGATTCAAATTTGCAAGTGTTTTCAAAAATAATACAAATTTAGAGTGATTTGTTTAATTGAGTATCCTAAAAATGATTTAAAAGTCTCGGTCAGTAATCAAATTGATTTGATTTGATTATTGTCACAGATAATTATTTGAGATTAGTGATGTATATGAGGTGAATGAAATCAGCAATATTTGGTGTCTAGTTGGACAATAATTTTTTAAATAGTTTATACATAAATTCTTCAAGCGGAGATTATTAGCAATGAGGGTAAGTACTAATAATTGTCATGTAACTTCGCTTGCCTGAAGATGACAGCTTAGCTGTTGAAAGCACTAGTGATTAAATTGTTACACTATATTGGTCTTTTTGTGTTTTTAAAAGTACTTATATTTTATACTTATATTTTTAAAAGAGCTCAATAAAAAGTGTTTTAGTACTTGTGTTGTTGGTATTATTGTTAAATGTTAATATTATATTAAACATGTTTTTCATTGCTTATGTTGTTATTATGTTATTACTTGCTATTATTGTAATATGTACAAATTATTGAATAGTTCAATGTTATGTGTTTTTGTTGCATATTGTAAACAAATAGAATGAATCAGTTATTGTGTTGTTCCATGCTAGTAAAGTCTACTTATTTAATACTAATAATATTTTAAGTACTTTAGTAACTCGTCAGTACTTAATAAACGTACTGTATAGAAAAACGGTACTTTATAAATTTGGTGAAAATAGTTCATTTCTTTAGTAACCAATGAACTATCCCATATATGTGAAAATTAAAACTTGAATGCATACAAAAAATATATTTTTGTCATTCAACTTTTCAAACTTATTACAATGGTTCAAAAATACAGTTAATGAAAATCTTCAACTAACACACACTACCGATACACAACAGTATCTGGGAGCGGCAAGAAAAACAAAACCACTTAACAAACCTCTTGCCAAGAGTTCTGTTTAGCAAACAGTTTCAACAAAAGCCAGCCCAAGACGTGTTGAATCCGAAGCGATTTTTCCTGGCAAGTTTGTTTGCGTGATATCCAACAGCATAAACAGCGAGAGCAGGCACAAACAGCGCGAGTGGATACATCACAGGCTTGTGATACGAGGGACGATCAAAATAGTCCAGGACGTTTTATAGTTTGGGAATGCAGCGACATAATACAATGATGTTTGCAGCAATGCATTCTCTGACTCAACAGTTGTTGTTTTGGATCAATCCTATCCTCAAACAAACAAAAGTAAGCAAGGTTTATTTGAGACGTGTTTTTCGCCAACTCAAGAAGTTCTTCATAAAGCTGAATTCAGTGTTGCTTTTTTATTTAGGGTCGGCAGTTTTGGAACAGCCGTTGCCGTAATTCCACGCTTTTGAAATTTTCAGATACAATTCCGTGACATGAGCCGAACTTAACATTACATTCTACGGGTGTTAGCCAACGGTCTGATCGTACATCAGTCACTACAACAACATGATCATCATTGATCGATAACGAAGAGCGTCCGGAATGAGGATCGGCTTCAGTTGGTATTCGTTCATCTTTAAACCGCAAGATATCTCGACCGGCTAAAACATAATTCACCAAACGTATCATCTGAACATCGTAACATCTGAAAGGTTCCAGTAAAATCTTTGTTCAAATTCACACAAACACATTACTTTCCTCTCAAATTTATTTTCATGGACCAAAAACAGCCAGGATAAAAAACAAGTCTCAAATAAATCTTGTTTATTTTTGTTTGAGAGAATACAGGGCTGGTCTCAAACAACAGCTGTCATGATCTGAACTTTTTGATCGGCCCTCGTAAATCTGTCGTTATCAACAGCGATGTGTGGCGTCCGGCCAGAACAAATATCACTGATATCGCAAACCACCTTTCAGCTGTGATACATTCCATCTCCAGTGTGATGATGTATGATATCCAACAGCGTAAACAGCGAGCGTGTGTATCGAGCAGACACAAACAGCGAGAGCGATACATCACAGGCTTGTGATAAATCTGTCGTTATCAACAGCGATGTGTGGCGTCCGGCCAGAACAAATATCACTGATATCGCAAACCACCTTTCAGCTGTGATACATTCTATCTCCAGTGTGATGATGTACGATATCCAACAGCGTAAACAGCGAGAGCGTGTGTATCGAGCAGACACAAACAGCGAGAGCGGATACATCACAGGCTTGTGATAAATCTGTCGTTATCAACAGCGATGTGTGGCGTCCGGCCAGAACAAATATCACTGATATCGCAAACCACCTTTCAGCTGTGATACATTCCATCTCCAGTGTGATGATGTATGATATCCAACAGCGTAAACAGCGAGAGCGTGTATCGAGCAGACACAAACAGCGAGAGCGGATACATCACAGGCTTGTGATAAATCTGTCGTTATCAACAGCGATGTGTGGCGTCCGGCCAGAACAAATATCACTGATATCGCAAACCACCTTTCAGCTGTGATACATTCCATCTCCAGTGTGATGATGTATGATATCCAACAGCGAGAGCGTGTGTATCGAGCAGACACAAACAGCGAGAGCGGATACATCACAGGCTTGTGATAAATCTGTCGTTATCAACAGCGATGTGTGGCGTCCGGCCAGAACAAATATCACTGATATCGCAAACCACCTTTCAGCTGTGATACATTCCATCTCCAGTGTGATGATGTATGATATCCAACAGCGAGAGCGTGTGTATCGAGCAGACACAAACAGCGAGAGCGGATACATCACAGGCTTGTGATAAATCTGTCGTTATCAACAGCGATGTGTGGCGTCCGGCCAGAACAAATATCACTGATATCGCAAACCACCTTTCAGCTGTGATACATTCCATCTCCAGTGTGATGATGTAAACGTCTTGATTTAGAAACTCATTGGACCGAAAGCTTTCAGAGCCATACGTGTCTGTTGCGCACATAGAGAGTTTTGGAGAGACGGTTTTGTAGAGTATAGAAATATCACAAACCCATTCGGATTTTAAAGAGGTAAATCGACAACAGACGCCGTCGTGCGTTTGGTCGAGGTGATAGTGGAGGTAATTGTTGGTCAAAAAACTAGACTACTTGTATTTTTTTCACAGTATTACAGGCATTGACCTGTCCAAGAAGAACTTGACGGACATGCCGGTTTTAACTATTAACATCATTTGTACTTATTGCTTGCCTTAGTGTTGAATAGACCACCCTGGTTCACAAACGTGAACATTACGAAATACGAGAATTTCCATCCAATTATATCTTGGTAATAATCCAATAGAACACAATTTTATTAATTCTAGACGTCCAATCAGGTAGGGAAGAGGTGGGCTATGGAGTCCCCCAAGGATCCATACACGGGCCGCTACTATTTTTGTTTACATCAACGATGTTGCTTCATTAGTAGGGACAATTCGTCTAAAACGCAGATGACACTAAAAACAATACAATGTCCTCAATAATAATTCGTGTCAGAAATCATTATATGACCAACAAACTTAAGTCAGATGCTTAAGAAACATATTAACAGTTTTAAATGACTACCTCGTCTCCGACAGACAGAACGCTCTAGCCAAGAATTGGAGTTGGCCCAGTACCAATGGAAAATTTACAAAGTGTAGCCCAATATTATTTCAAGTCTACATATTAAACTGACCAAACTACTCTCAATGGTTCAAACAATTTTATAATAATTACAATATTATAAATTTAAAACTCGATTCTAATTTCATTTTCTTTCAGCCCCCCACTAAATCGCAACACAGTTCTTTCTTTGCCTGAAAAAGAACACAGCTCCTGTATAAATTCGGCCATTGTGTGAATGCTTGAGAGAAGATTTCCTGAATAAGATTGTCTGTAAAATGATGAACGACGAGGGAAAATGTCAGACAAGAGATAAATAGCGCTTTGGTCTAATGTAGTGTGAGTGCTTGTGACAGGGACGGTGAAGAAGTTAGTTGACAACAGAGAAATTCGCCCGCATCGTAATAATTATACACAAACTTCCTTTTCAGAAAAATATTATCATGTTTTGTTATCAAGGCTCTTTTCTTTCAGTAAGTGTTTAAAATCCGTTTGCATTAAAACGAGTTTACAGTGTATGAAAATAGACAGTCGGTCACTTGCAATTTTTCATTGGTTCAAAATATAACTATTCCTATTCAATTTATTTTTACTTCCATAGAACATACCTTGATACAAACCTTGTCATCTAGCTAAAACTTACACATCAGTTCTAGATTTAAAGATTATTCGAACTGATATTTAAAAATAAAACTTTATTACAAAAATTACTTTTTTACTTAAAAAGGAGTTTGGGGATGGTATTTTTCTGTAGCTAGAGAAATAATTTGACATATTTATTGTCGTGATGTTTAATGAAATAGGGTTACATTAAGCTTCCCTAAATTAGGCCTATTTAAGATTTCATGTAATCTTCCCCTAATTATCGAATTTTCGATTTTATATACAATATGGCCCCAGTTAATCCTGCTAAACATACGCGACTGTACTTCCGAAAAAATAATTCAAATATTCAATTCATCATAAACTGAAAAATATTGTATAGAAAGATTTTAATTTACAATCTGGGTTGCATTTCAAAGCATTGAGAACATCAATCACTCCCGAAGTACACAACAGATAGTCAGATACACATTGTGCAGAATACAAACGGTGATCTTTAAAACACAAATTAATTTGCTACTCATGACAGCCGGCAAATTTAATTATCAACTCTAATTTGGCTCCGACCAAACAACAAGAGTAAGACGACGCACAGAACAGAGGGAATGTATGGCAGCTGCAAGAAGATAATGAACAATGGACGATTGGCCCAGTTAGGGAGAACTATCTGCCAACACAAAGTTGGGGTGAAGTTGGCAGGTCACTTACTCGAAAACAGTACTGTACTTGTAGCAGACCCGTGGCGGGTTGGTATTGTGCGCGACCGGTCGAACCCCCGCGGTTCGAACCCCGCAGTCGCAACTAGGCCTGAGGATTGATAATCCCAGAAAAAGTTACATAAAACATGTTCTCGTAGTTTCGCGTTTGGGACCTTATTTTCTGATGTAGAAATTGAAAAACTGTATTCCGTGTTCTCAAAGATTGTCTCTAGGGTTGTATAACCTAAAAAAATTCGTACGCCAAAATTAGCAAAATAATGTTAAAGTTGGCCAAAACCAGGCTATTTTAAAAGTATGTTATAATTTATTTACAAGCAGTTTTTGCCTTTTTCGTGTATAAGACATGTATATATAATATATATAGACATGTGTATAACATAGAACCACTCCGGACCCGAAAGCGGATCCGTGGCGGATTGGTATCGCGTGCGACTCCGGAACTCATCACTCCGGTGGCGCGGGTTCGATCCCCGCAGTCACCACTTACAATTTCGAATGTGACTAATACGGTAACGCTAGGTAAATGTTGAGGTAGAGAGGACTTTGTAGTCCTAACTTCGCCTCGTTTAACATGACAAACTTTACCTTTTTTACCCTATCATATAAACCCGCATTTGTACGTTTCGGTTCATAAACGGGTGTTTATACTGGATCTCAAAAGGAAACTCATTTATTTTTCATTTGTGTTCAAAGATTTCCTGCTTTGAGTGGGAAACTTGCAAACCCTCGTCAATTTTCTGTATTTATACTATATTGTGTTTTACTGCCGTTTTGAATTTTCTTTTTTAAGAGTGCACAAAACCTGTCAGCCTGCAATTTTCATTAGATTTGTTTGAATTTTTATTTTGATATTTTTTAAATTATTATTATTAAAAGATGACGATGTACTGCAGTGACTTCACTGACAACTTTTCGAAAATTCGAATAGTTAGTAAAACAAGATATTCAAATACAAAATGTCTTTAATTTTGTTATTTATGTCACGGTTTTATGAGAGAAAATATAAATTACTTAGGACTCGCTAAAACATTTAATACACTAAAACCATTTTATTTCATAAACATCAGAAGAACTCTGTAGGCGAGATGTCCAAGAAAATGCGTGTTTTTGTTCTACTGCGCACTCATACGATTTAAGCAGAATACCGGTGTACTCTGACGTTAAAGAGGTTTGAATACAGTTTGATTTCATATCAAATCGGTTAAATTATCAGGTGTAAAGTTCACTGATTTCCAGGTCTTTGTACGAACTAAATTATATTTCCATTTTTTTTCTTGTGCACAATATATAAAGTGTTTTCTTGATTCACCGAATGACTAATACCTCTGTCGAGGGACCGAATTAAACAGTGATTAATTAAAAATCTAGGGAAGAGGATACGAGTGACAAGAGTGTTTGGACGCAGCATGTTCAAGTCACGCTCGGGATCCTTATAACAAAAAATGAATAATTGTCAGACTACTTAAAATTGTATTTTAAACTCAAATTTAAGACAGGCTACTTTCAACTTTACATTTCTGTTACGTCAACAAGAATTTTAGTAGTCTTAAATAACGTTTTTGAAAAAGGGAGAAAATAATAATTGTGTACTTACAACAAACTAGCTGCCTGCCGTCAAGACCCTAAAAGACATCAGACTATAATAGTTAAGAGTCTAAGAGACAAATTAGTCAAATAAAAATGTAAACAAAATAGGAATAATTTTGAAATGTGAAAATAATATCAGTAAAAAATTCGTATTAATGATGTTACCAAGTACCAGAATCTAAACTTCGCAAAAGTATAAATGACTTGCCTGCCTAAAATAGTATTTTTACACTTTAAAATCTGTTAGAAATTATTAAACACCCTTTTTTATGGAACTTTTACACGTATTTATATTATTAGTATTAATTTATAAAATTTGAATTCCTACATAGACCTGCTTTCAATTTCCACGTCTTTAACTTAAACATGGATGATGAAATTAAATGAAAACCGTCTTTATTGGTGGCGAAGTTAGGACTATAAAGTCTTCTATTTCACTTAACCACACCAATTTGATGATGATAATATGTTTTGACGTGAGTGATATTACTTTTATGAACTTTCATAAACTGGATTAAAAGTTATCCTAAATTGTTAGCAAATTTCCTTGTAATAGAGAACGAAATGCTGAGGCCAAAGGTCGAAGCGAGACTGTGAGCGTAGCGAACTAAAGTACAATTAGCAAATAAGAATAACAAATTGCTCAGGTAATTCGCTTCACTCATGCTAGCGGGGCTTTAGCAATTAGCTGCGTGTCGGTCTGATTGTTTACAGTAAACCGCTTTAGTTTATACCTTTTACCATTATTACTACCAAAAGATTGCGTATGAAGACCACAACTGATAAGCTGGTTAGGAAGTGGGTGTTGTAATGAATAATACTCATTACAATAAGTAGTTAAGTGTAATGAAGGTGGATGAGTCAGTTGTTGTAGCGATGACCTCTATTTTTATTGCATTGTCTGTGCCATTTTGGCCCACAACTTCCGTGTGGGATGCATTCACCATTGTACCGTATAAAACCATCTTATAACTTTTCTACCCACGGTTGAATTAACGATAGAAATGGAGTGGGTGAGCATCTTAGGCCACTTTAAGGGTGCTTTGCCAATACCTTCACCAATATCTGAAGGGTTTGGTTCAGTAGTACGTCAGGGAAAGCCTAAATATGTCCGCACAAGGAAAACACGACACCGCGCACGGACTTACTGACTAAAAAATGGCCTCCTTTCAACCGTGCTTATGAGGCCTTACACGAATTAAAAAATTTGATATCCTTGGAAATATAAGTTGTTTTACTCCTATATGGAGCCAGATGTTCGATATAAGTTTCCTCTAGTAAGTCTCTTTTAGTAAGCCCTTGTATCAGGCCACACCGGGGGTGGCCATAGCTCAGTGGGATAGTGCGTGCTTCGCACCAAATCAGCCCGGGTTCGATTCCCGGCTGCAGTGATAACTTTTCTCGATGGCCACTCCCCGTGGTTCGGAAGTCACGCTAAGTCCATTCCATCTGTCGTTGGGCGATTAACTAATGACCCAATCTGGGGAACAGTCGGTCCTAGTTTGTAACAAGACTACATCATCCCTCAAAATACTCATAACATTCACCATCATTCCATATTCACTTAAAATACGTACTTTTTGACAGTGGTCGGGGGCTCAAAGCAAAGGTACCGTGCTGCGTTCGCGGCACTGAGGCGGACCCTCAATTTATGTAGGCCTAATATTAACTTTTCCCGAAAATTATTTGGCTGACACACATACTTTAAAGTAATTTTAAAAGTACATTTGTAAAGGTTGTTTTTAATTACTCGTAAATCTAGAACAATTTGGGTATTCTGAGCTCAATATAGAGTGGCAAGTCTTTGGAGAGCTTAAAACAAACATTTCTGGCGAGTTCTGTATGCCAAACAATTACATACAACTGAAGTATCAGTGTTTAAAGGGAAAAATAAAACTATATCCAAATAGAATGCACATTACAATTAATAATGTGATTAGCCAAATACAAATAAATTCCACAGCATCAGTAATGGATGGACCATATGCGCAGCTAAAATTAATCTTAATCACAGCTATACCAGGTTTTAAACAATCCATATAGAGCAGCATGTTGAGTTGAAGCTCTTTTACATCAGATTGTATGAATTTAGAGTAGACTTCGTATTGTCTAATGAAAACTGTTTTGAATTTTCTAAGACCTTTTAAATACCAAGTATTTATCTTCAGAGAGGCACTCAAACAGAAGGAATAATATGTATAAATTATCGTTTTATTTTCTTACATTTCTTTGAACCTGTATTTTTTTATGTTTTTATACAATATTTTTAGTTTGAAATAATTTTTCTTGGGATTTATGCATATTTCAAAATAAATACTTGGTGTTCGAAAGGCCTCAGAAAATTAAAACCAAGTGTGTTAGATAATGTAAAGTATTTCTGAATCCTACATGGAGCATACTGTTGGAAAATTGTATTTCTGCGTGGTGATGGTAAAAGACGTGAGGAGTTTGCAAAAGCTTACGTGAATAAAGGAAATGGTGTAAACGAAATAAGACTCTCCCGGGAAATTCAACGCGGCATCAACCACCAAGCTCTCTTAGTGCTGTTCTGTATTCACACCCGCACACAATTGTGCTTAAGATTAATTAGAATTGCAGGTACAGTAGCTCTAATCTAATCATTAATTTTGGATGCGTTCAGTATTAGGGATGGGGATTTAATTTATTAAAGTCAGTTTACAAAAAATGGTTTGTGTTGACTTTTTATGAAAATGAATATGATACAGAATTGGTGAAATGGAAGGTGAATTACAATGTAAGAATGTATAATGGACTTAAGCCACTGGTAAAGACTATTCAGGGACTAAAGAATATTGTCTCGGTATTTCCTTAAATAATCTTATCTTTCTTTCTTCTAGATATAATTCTAAATAGCTAAATTTATTTTGCAATTACTATTTACTTTGTTACATATTTTAGATTAAGGTAAGCTAGCTGGCTCTGCGATAAACTCTGCTACAGAGTAAGGCGCCTTAATCAACAAATAAGTTTCTTTTTGAACAAACACAATTCTGGTAATAAACATTTCATCTCGTTGGGGAGCTTGTTTAGAAATTTCACACCAGCCTGCATCGGTAATCTTTCATAAATTTGTAACCTATGGCTTTCTTGACGAAATGTAGAATTTGAGCGAGTGGCATACGAATGAATATCTTGGCCCTGCACTAAATCACATTTTGAAACGCAACATAGTACAGTTTCAAAGATATACAATGACGCCAATGTAAAACCTTTTAGGTTCTTAAAATAATCTCTGCACGATGTTCTTGACGATGGATCACAAATAACTCGAATTGCAGATTTTGGAGGATAAATGCTCTTAGCAGTTATTTACTTTTTTCCGGGATGACCGGATGTTGAAAGTAATAAAGCCTCGCTGTGTAGGGCTTTTGGAAAACGCCCTTCAATTTTAGTTTAGTATTCAAGCCCTAACTGAGAATAATTTCTTTATGATAATGATTCTACTTTAGTGAAACTACTCTGTTTGATTGTTTCCCAAATATTCCCAACAAAGAAATATGCCATATTTTTAAAAGGTTTTTTAATAAAAGTAATAGTTTTAGTGTTTGTATGCAACAGCATTAATAAGTCTACGCTTCCAGAAAAATATTCACGTTTAAGTACACAAACTACGAAACCAGCTAAAACTTCGTTTGCAGTTTTAACTCCACGTTATAAGCGGGAACTAGAGTTAAACCCGCGGCCGCTCTATCCGGAGTCTTATCACAGGTGGAGTCAAATGTGAACGGTTTTAGCAAGTGTAGTAGATTATTTTGAAGTACGCTCTCATTGGAGGTTATTAAAATTTCATACAAATACTAATTAAACCTTAATATTATTGGAGTGTTTGTTTTATACAAAATTATTTAGGTGCACTAAGAGTCAAAATAAATTTTCTTTATCAAATGTAGTTTGTCTAGAAAAATGCAACACAACACAACTTTACTTCAACAAATTTAATATTTAGTTTAGTCTCTACATTGCTTCTTTAAGGCCTACATCAAATTTTTAAAAAAACATGTGTTACATGTGTAAACAAGTGTTAAAAAACAGAAGTGTTATACTGCAAACAAGAAGTTCTTGTTTCTAGCATACCAACAATAAAATTAGAAAAGTGTTTCTATTGTTGAAATTTTACAACATCTTGTAGTTTTTAATTTAACAATTCTAACATAAACAATGTCAACAATGACTGAAAGATACTTCGATGTGAATGAATGGAAAATTTTAGATAACCTAAATTACAGACGATTGCGAGACAATGTACTTTTTTTATGCAATAAAGATTTATTTATTATTTATTTATCAGTATAAAAGAATATAGTGAAAAAGAATTGCTATAAATATATTCTTAGGAGGAATTATAAATGCGACAAACAGTTGACTAGTGAGAAGGATCGTTTTATTGGATCCTGAAGTTTGTTTTGACCTATATTTGTTTTTGCGTCACCCACCTCCCACCTAGAACCGAGAATCCCCAGTTCTTTATAATACAAACCCCACCTTGTGGCACCTCAAAAGAAAGGGAATTTTAACACAAATTTAACAACGCAAACAACATGTTTTTTATCTCGAGTATTCTTTTTACAATACCTACTCATTTAAAGACTACATGCAAGAAATCACGTTTTAAATGCAACATTTCACAAACAGTTTCCTATCCACTAAACATTTAATTGTACAGTAATGAAACTACTACGGTGGCCGGTGCATACCTTTCAGAACTATGCGCATTTACAAAAACCATGCAGTAAAACCTCATTCAAATCTATAAAATATCATACATAAAATATAATACACACACACGCGCGTCTGCTCTTTTGATAAAAAAACATTCAAAGCTATACTTGAAAATAACCTGAGGAAATTTACGAAAGGTTAAAAAGCCAGGGACACATTACTTGTTTCCACAGATTAAAACACAAAGGGATATTACAGAACATATGAAGCTTGTTCAACACACCGCCACCTGTATGAGTATATCCGCTGATGCCTTATCTCCATTATCAGAGGGGACAAAATCTCATCAAAGCCGCTTGTTTCATCGGGTATCAGGCAACGGGTGCTCAGTCGGTAGATAACACAAATGTAGTTAAAACTGTCAGCCGTGTAAACTTTGGATTTGTGTGGTTATTTAATATATACCAATACTCCTTGTTTGAAGTTTGTTGTTGACCATGGTAGACATTCTGAAGTTGAAATACTATTACGGACGCTTTCCATAGTTTTTAGTTACAAGAAGAACACGACGTTTGGGGATTTGGAATCACCTGAAGATGGAATCAGATACCAAAATGTACAAACATTGTTTTTGGTGGTATAGGAGTTCTAAGGTTGAAATATTAATATGAACGTTCATCATAGTGTTTTAGTGAATCAGGAAAACACGACGTTTCGGAATCTGAAATCTAAACCCGTCTTCAGGTCAAGAGTAAGCTAAAACATAATGTAACGATGAACAGACATATGAGTCTGAAAAACGGCGTACGATATTTTATGAAATCCTTTAGGTTGCATCAGGTCATAGGTTTCCAACCCGCCATGGAGCTAATCTCCGCGCTCCCAGACACCGTTTGGCTTTGTCCCAACGGGACACGATATGCGCTGGAGCTATGTTTTTCAACAAGTTGCCATCGAGAATCGACCCTAGAACCGAAGTTTCCTTCCTCCCTCGTTTGAAAAAATTCCTAATAGAAAAGGAATTTTATAGTGTGGAGGAGTTCCTATCTGACTGAGACTTGATTAGTTTGGGTTTCATTATGTATATTTATATTGCATAAATTTATGAATTAGTTCTAAGAATTTATCCTGAATGACGATTGCGATGTACACTGATGTATCTTATGCAATAAAAATATTTGACTTTTTGACTTTTGCCTTTTGTTGCTCTTCACCTGAAGACGGGATCAGATTCTAGACCCAGAAACGTCGTGTTCTTCTTGTTCACTAAGAGACTAAGGAACAATTATGGACTACGTCCGTAAAATATTAGAATTTCAGATGTTAATACTGAAGTTACGCTTACTTCTTCAAACAAAACTTTACTCACTAAAATTGTTGATTCAGGTACTTCATCGTTTACTTCTTTATTAGTATTATACTAAAGATAGCCCTTTCTGTGTATTAATTAATCCAAATAACGGTTTACATCATAATGATATCATATGGAATCCTGATTGATCAACTTGTGAAACTTCATCAACCGATGCCCGCTGAAGGGATAGACGACGAGAGTACGACGACGGGTGTAGGAATAGACTCACCGGACATGAAGTGCAGAAGCAGAGCGGCGATGGGGTACACTGCCGGACTGTAGGTGATGTCTGGGCAGGCGAAGCCGAGCACACAGACCACACGGTCCGTCACGCTGCGACCCTTGCGCGTCAGGTGGTAGCTGAGACGATGCGCAGCGTCTACGAACGGTGGCAGCAGGATCGGCTTCTCCGGCAGTTCTGCAACACAACAACCATATAAAACTACTGTAGTTGAAATGCAAATTAAATCAATTGAGATTGAAGTTGGACCTTTCATTAGTACTTGTGTTGCAGAAGAGAACTGCTTGGAGATTCGTGAACCTTAGCAGGGTGTCTACTCAAACATGTCAATCAAATTCAAGGCTTTTTCACTGATTTTTAAGGCTCCGCTCTTGGCTTTTTAAGGTGGAAAAGTACGATACATTTGGAAAAAGGAAGGCGAGGAGCTTTTACTAAGGGTATAAATAGGAATTTTGAACTATTTTTGGACACCACTTTAGTCCCCGACTTGCCAGGTTTTACAGCTTCATTGTCGTTGTTTCCCGCAGACATGTGTCCTGATGATAGCAACTTCTTTGCAGAGTGCTGAGAACGAAGAAGGTATATACAGTAGATTTTCCAGGTTTGATTACCAAATTTAAAGCTCATTCCGAGGGTTTTCAAGGTACATCAAATCTATGGCTTTTGCGAGATTTCAAGGTAGCAAGGAAACCTTGGATAACCTTCGCAGGCAGAGTTCAACTCGTCAACAGGTTGCCCAATTCGATTAAAATTGCCCCAATGCCCAAGGCATTTAAAAACTCACCTCGAAAAGGTTCACAACGCATTTTTTAGCACCTCGTCGGTGCTATGGCGACTGGGAGATGACGTCTGCTTGACCATTGGTCTAAAGTTGGGAAAGTTCGAAGGATTGAATGATGTGAATGAAAGTTCTGTGCGTTTTAACGAAATTGATGAGTGCTAGTGGTTATCATTTGTATAAACTAATAACTGACGATTACAATTCATGGAAAATATGCAGTAAAAGATATGCATTTTCGGTCACAATCCTATGTGACCGGGAAACCCCCTGGCCGCACGCAAGAGGTGACTTGGACTGTGATGTACCAAGATACACGCAGATACAAATTTGATTCTGGAGAATAATTTTTCACAGAAACCCAATGTTCTTCATTGACGACAATCGCACCGATGTTTGCACAGTGAGACCACCGTGACTGACATTTAACTATGTACTCATATCCTGTTTGATGCCATGAGTTTTGGCATTGGACCAAAACAAAATGAGCGAGCAACGGACAAATAATGTTTGGCAAACAAACGATCCCTTGGCAGAGATCAAGTTGTTTGTGAATCGCTGAACCAAATTAAACCAGTTAAACACAAGGTTCTGCATCTGCGTGAATTATTCAATCACTTTCTTTTCTTGTTGGATTCATTTGCAATGTCTGCTTTGAAACAGTAACTGGACGGCCAACACGATACAGGAATGATTATCAAGATTGGAGAATCTACATTATTTACTTCTAAGACGTATTGACAATTCAACGCAGAGTTCAATATTAAGTTACACACGCGTACAATGTGGCAGCTTAGTTAGGTTGGATTGATTTCATACGAAGCCTATTAATACGAGGCTCTAAAGCGCCGCTGGCAGGAGTCAAACGAATTTCCTTAGCAGACTGTTATTCTTATTCGCTAATTGTAGATACTTATTTCCCTGAAAAGTCACTTTTGGTATATTGAGAGATAACATTAAAATACACTTTATCTATATAAATAAGACTTTTGTCTGCACATGAATCCATCATTTTTGGTTATTTGGGTTTTATACTTTGCAAAGACCGAAACTGACGTTAGAAAATTCCTGTCTGTCTGTAACGTTTTAAGGCATATTGGTAAGCGGTCCAATATGCCTTAAAAACGTTACAGACATTGGTAAGCGGCCCAATATGCCTTAAAAACGTTACAGACATTGGTAAGCGGTCCAATATGCCTTAAAAACGTTACAGACATTGGTAAGCGGTCCAATATGCCTTAAAAGCGTTAAAAACATTGGTTATTGTACATATAAATTAAGACTGCATATGTATGAACGTTTCAAAACCTACATAATTTAGTTGAAAGCCTTTAGTTTCTGATTTATGGTGTATACTACTGTAGTATTCTTGGCGGTAAAAAGTATTATACTGTATGACAAATATGATATTCGGGTATATAACCACGTAATATAGATTATACTAAGTGATTGCAATCTAAAAGCGAATTCGGGTGAAATGTTGAATGTTTTAACACAAAACCTGATGATGTGTAATCTCCGTCCAATAAAGCAGGTTTTGAAATCCAGAACATTGCACTACCACAGATTCTAAATCATTTGTCGATAAAATTAAGTTTCTGTTTACATTTGAGTAAAGTTTACAAAGCGACTTCCTATTGGCTCATAACGAAAAGTTACTTAGAATAATGTGTTTGAATTTACCTACAATGTAGGTGTCTATTAGCCAAGTATGAGAACGATCCTAAGGTTTCTTCGTTCAACACGTTTTGTCACTATAGAGCTTCTGAGTTTAGATGCATCTTGCAGATCCCACTGAACTTTATAAACAGAGTTGTTACAGAACTGTTGTCAAAATAAGGGATTTTGGTGACTCGAAATAATTATCCCTAAAGCAGCTTAATTTTATCGAAACCTTACATTTGCTTGAAAGGTTTCCACCTTCAAGTACTTTCCATTCATCTATTGAAATTTGCGCAGTGAAACTTAATTCAATGAAAACCCACCTTCAATCAGAGCAATTTCAATGTTCGTTGATTTACAATAATTAAACCAACGTCAAATCAGAGCATTCTTAAATTATCTTCAATAAATTCAGTTTTCCTATCAATTGGAATTGGTTCACAGACCTTTAAAGTGTTTCTTAATCTAAACCTTTACTAAGCAATATTCTATTTCGGGTTTCGGTACTAGGATTTTATTTCAAAATAATGCAATTTTCAGCAAAGGGTTTCAATGAATTAAACAACTTCCTACCAGCTTCAATTGGTAGTTTGTCGAACATTTGTTTACTGAAGTGAGGGCTTGATTAAATTTAGCTTTCTTAAGTCATACACAATCTCAGTACTGCAATAACCAAAGGAATATTTAGATCTAAAGAACAATAAAGTTTAATATGTATAATGAAGCAAATGGTAGTATATGTAGAGCTTGAAAGCATCTCGACAGGTGTCCCTGTAATTTAGTCTGCATATTATTCTTACTGCCATTTTGGCAATATATACACGTTGATCTTCCCATCAGAGCAATTGCTCTATTAACCATGCCATAGGATAAATATGGATAAATGAGGCCATAGTATGCTAATTTTAAAATATTTATATTACAATGTAATGACAATTTTCTTAGCAAAATAGTCTGACGAAACTCGTTTACACACAAAATCAATGTGGTAACTCCTTGTAAGATGTCTATCTAAAATGATTCCTAAAACTTTATATTGTCTGTTTCTTGTAATAAATTATTGTTTATAGTAATATTAATATTGCCATGATCTGAGGTCTTTATACAACTAAAGTGTTTTAGTTAATTTGGTATTTAGGTCTAAATCGTTGAAATATTTCTAACAACTATTAATTTGTAATGGAATATTCCAGTTCATTTAAAAGTTGCATCTAAACTAATAGTTGTGTCATCGGCATACTGCAATAAGTTGTAGCTATTCAAAGTGCTAGACTCGGTTCAAATAAAAATTTTACATTCATTTACATATAAAATGAATAAGGTAGGCCCAAGAATAGACCCTTGAGGAACCCCATAGTTCAAATCAAAATCAACTACATTTGACAGTTCATTTCCAAATTGGTTCAAGTCGGGATTCAGGGTCTGGAAAAGGACCAAGAGGTTCGAAGCGTATGACAAGGGTGAACTAGGGTTATGGGATGTTCCATGAAAACTGTGAGAGCCCTGGAAAATTAGCAACATTTTGATGCAAAATAGTTAGGTTTGAGGCGTTTTGGAGGTAATTTTTCCTAATGTAAGTCATGTTTAATTATTATCAATTACGGTTTCAAAATGGCGGCCATACTAACTTTATAGTAAAACTAGTAAATACAAGAATACAAAACGTGGCGAACGTTTTTACAAACATTTTAAGACCAAGTTTGTTGTGCTGTGATTAATGCTAACGAACGAATTTAAAAGTTTTCCTGAGTGCACTCTTTTATTTACAATTAAGCAACATATGTAAACCGGAAGTGATTGTAATTCAAATTTATTTTTTAAAATGTTAAATTTTATTTTACCTTGTAGATAAAAATTATTTAGTGAAAAACACAGACAGACGGAAAACTAAGCGAGATAGGCCTATGTGTTATATGAAATTTTTTGTTTACTATGACAAATCACCTAGTGAAGTTTGACCCTGTAATTACTGGACACCCTGTATAAGAGTCCCAAAATAACTACACGATAAGGAGAACGAGATAGTTTCGAAGACGAGACGTTGTAAATGAGACTTAGCACCCGAGAGTTAATCGCCTCTAAGCTGCTACTGTACTTGTAAGCCATCCTCGTTCACACCTCTCCTACTTGTAGTCAACAATAGAGCTACAAAACACACCAACACTACTGTGTTTAGTTTCAGCGTAAATATGGTCTGCTTTTCCTGTCTGGATTGAGAATGTAATACCGGGTGTAACATACAACTCGTAGCTAAGTAATGAACTCAGATTTCTGTGTGTTTTTAACTGTGGATCCCTATTTTCGACGTGTTTTTGTCATTTTGCTCTAAAACAGCTTAATAAGTATGAAACTTAATAGTAAACATTGAATGTAAACAACATAACAGTTAGAAATTTGAAATCTGAAAACATACCCGACACGTAGCCAGAAGCGCTTCCAATAAAACAGAAAAAGTTTTCATTTATATATTTAAAATTAGACGAAATTCTTTTATACACTATACCCGCAGTCACCACTTACATTTGTAATGTGTAATAGGTAATGCTAGGTAAAGGTCGAGGTTTTGTGGTAGTGAGGACTTTGTAGTGCTAACTCCGCCTTGTTAAACAAGACAAACTTTACCTTTTTATTTTTGTATCCAAGGAAATATAGGAAATATATATTATGCACAGTGCTCTGAATGTCAAAGTGCAGAAATTTGATTAAATATTTAAACCGAAATTAATTTAAAACGGTAGGTTCTAGAGCAACGGAATGGTTTTGGTCGATTAAGAGAGTAAAACACTCTATTATACAGGGTGGAATTATTTTTATGAAAAACAAAACTTTGTTTGAGCACCATTTTGAATCTGATAGTCCGATCAAGCTGGTTAACGAACTTAACCTGAGATTAGCAAAGAAACATTTGTTCCAATTTTCGTGAAAATCGGACCAAAAATTCTATCTGTAGAGTGGTCACACATATATACAGGGTGAGTTTTATATGTCCCGTCCACCTTAACTTTTGAAAGAGAAAGATTTTGAAACCCCTTTGGGAATGTTTTATAGGGTCCTGAAGTTTCTTTTGACGTACTTTTCACTACCCAACCCCACCCAAAACCGGGGAGGGCCCCCCTAAATTTTTAAATACGAACCTTCCTTGTGACACTTTATTTGAAAGGGTATAAAACAAACTCACTCATGCCTCACTCATGGCTCAATGATGCCATTTAAAACATTTTTGACGTTCCTGTACAAAATGGCAGCTCAAAACGTTCATTTTAAGTAAATAAATGGACCTTTGTATATATTTTTCAAAATTTAAAAAGACTTCTAAGGGCATGAATTGAAAAAGAAAACGTAACGCGTAAATTCCAGAAGCAACTCACATACATATATGATCAATGTGATCTGTCCATAATCTGACATCAGACAAACTCGAGCATGTAGAGCCGAGGGGGGGGGAATAAGACGGCGAGCAGCGCTATCTATGCTCGGGCCCCTGCAACTACTGTATGTTGATTTTCCTGCCTTAGCCATATGGCGTCTATGCGCCTTTTACCTATTATAACATCATCTTTGGCTTTAGCCTACTACATTTCGTTCTCTTTGGGAAGAGAAATGAATAACTCTATTACCTATGATAATCATTCAGTTGTGTAAGCATTATAAACCGTGTCCTCTTTTTGCAGTAAAACTTTAAAACTGTGTTCAAAAACTCATGAAAAGATGAACAATTGTATAGATTAGCACAGCAAACAGAATAAATAAACATGTTGCTCTCTGCTTGGATCAAGAAGATGTAAACGGACCCGAGCTCCGAGGCAGGCAGGGGAAATGTAAGGATGAGAGGTGTGGAAATGGGCACTGGGGGTAGGGGGGGCTTGGGGGTGTGGGGAGGGAATCGATACACAGGCAGTGTAACTACCCAGCTTACTTTCACTCGCGACTTCGTCGCGCACACGCATGCCAAATTGTTATTATCAAATATAAACCTTCAAATTAACAAAATATCTGAGATCTATACATTTAATTTAGCTGTAACTACTTTTCAACTACCTTGTTCACATATATTGCGTAATTTTGGGTAATATTCTGGTTGTCTTAAAAAGCCCTTACTACGGTTGAACCATTTGTTGCCTTCGAGACTTGTTGGTTAATTGCTCCATACAGGAGACACGGCTGAAGCGAACTATTGACTTTTCGTGTTTAATTCAAGTACACTTAAAACCGTACAAATCAAACTAAATCCACAATTTACACCTCGGAAAATTAGTTTTCCTAAACACATTAAGATTTGCCATGACTATTATTCAATATGCATAGACATCAGCTAGAAATAATGTCATACGTCTGTATTAAGACATTGGCTTGGATATCTTTCCTTTTGATAGTCTCTTTCAGTTTATTTTTTATACAGTTTCTGTATATAAATAATAAATAATTATATTGCCATCAACAAAGTAATGTTTCATACACAATTAACAACATATTAGGTTAATGAAAATAATTAAACACTATGAATTTTGTATTAATTACTAATCTTGAATTTTCCTTTAAAATATTCTTCATAATTGTAGTACACACTTGCTTGTAATTTTAATTTTAGTTTTGTTTTGAATTTATTTATGTTTTTTCTTTTGTGAATTTTAAAGGTTGTTATAAAGTCATATCATAAATAGGATTTTTAAAATAAGTTGTTAGATGATTTAGAATTTTGTATTGATTACAAGTCTTTAGTTTTTCTAATATATTTTGACCGAACAAGGATTTTGAATTTGTTTTGATGAATATTAAAGTTGTGTAGACGTATAAAGTAAATAGTCAAAATGTTGTTGTTTTCTTAAATCAAATTAACACAGGATTAACATTGTGGTTTTCTAAAAATAGTACTTAAAGCTGACTTCTGAAGTACAAATAGATGTTTTACTAATGGTTATTAATTAATGTTCAAACTAAGTTTTCGAAATGGAACCTTAAATACGGTTTATACAGCATAAACTCCCATTTTTCGAAGGAAACGCTAACCCCTAAGGAGCACTTCGGTATAAATCATCCCCGATGTAGGAGATTCGACAGGATTCACAGTAGCGCTTGTGGCTAGTCGACTATGTTGTTATCAAGTTTCCTTTGAAAAATGAGATATTCATGCCGTCAGCATGGTAGAACCCAACCCGGGACCATAATAGTGCCGATCTGACCCGCAAACACGTGTTGAGCATTTTCAACACTTAAAACTCATGAAAAGATAAACAATTGTATAGCTTAGCACAGCAAACAGAATAAATAAACATGTTGCTTTTTGCTTGGATCAAGAAGATGTAAACGGACCCGAGCTCCGAGGCAGGCACAGGGGAAGTAATGTAAGGGGATGAGAGGTGAAATGGAAATGGGGGGACACTGGGGGGCTAGGCGGGGGGGGGTGTAGGGGAGGGAATCGATACACAGGCAGTGTAACTACCCAGCTTACCCTTTCACTCGCGACTTCGTCAGCACACACGCACGCCAAATTGCTATTATCAAATATAAACTTTCAAATTAACGCTAAATCACTATTTGAGATGCCGACCACTCTCATGAGGGTATTTTAAGGCAAATATGTGGTGAAGGATGAGTGTGATGAGTGGTAGTTAATGAGTTATGAGGTGTAGTCTTGTTACAATCTAAGGCCGAACCTTCCTTAGAATAGGTCGTTAATTAATAGCCCAATGACCAATGGAAATACCAAACGGCTTAACGTGACTTCCGAACCACGCAGGTGATGGTCTGATATGTCTAAACGATGGTGGGAGTTGATGCGGGTATCATCAGATGATTACTGAGACTATCTGAGCCGCTTTAGACCTATATCATCCTCAAAACCTGACTTCCATGAAGCTGGATTTCAGAACCACGCCACGAGTCCCAGTCATAAAAATATCTGAGATCTATACATTTAATATAGCTGTATCTATCTTTCAACTACCCTGTTCCAGATCTATTGCGTAATGTTGGGTAATTTTCTGGTTGTCTAAGGACTACAATATCAATCTCATAGTAACTGGAATGGATTCGAACATTGGCTGTTGCCTGTTGATTAAGGACAGAGTTGGATGATCCACTTGGCCGTTATTGATGACAATGTCCTGTCTCACTCCATTCTCTCTCCCTCTCTGTCACACAATACAAATAATTGACGTCACGCAATGTTAACACAACATACTTTGAAGTTATAAATATACTTTATAGGTAAAATCGAAACACTGTATCAATTTTAAAACTAATAGAGTTGATAGTCTTGAGACTGATGTTATTGGAAGAATGTAATTTAAAACCATTCAAACTGTCTAACAAATAGATTTGTTTTTACCTAAAGCTTTTCGTGAAACAGATTCACATCTTCAAAGGCTATGCTATCGGATTCAAAAAGCAATATACTCCAGTTTAACTGGGTGCAGTACGCAGCTCAGTGAACGCAAAACTATGGTAATTACATCATAATTTTCTCCGTTTAATTCTACGTACAGATATTTATTTTTTAGTAGACTGAAGATATTTTTCTCCCCTTGGTAATATTTATATAATCTAGTTTTTAACGCATGTTTTCATAGACATTTTGTATTGATATTTTGTACGATTCCTTCAGGCTAGAGCCTTCTAAGATGTTAACCCGGTTCACGAAATGCATTAGGCAAAAATAAACTATTTATTGGACAGTTTGATTGATTTTAAATTATAATTAAGTTAAATTGATTTTTGAAATGTTATGAACAGTTCTAAAAGTAGGGTACTTTGTGAACAAATACATGGTGTTCCGAATAGGAATGCGCTGTTTTGGAAATAGCTTAGTCATAAAATTAATTTGGTGTAACATAAGCCAGGTGACCGATAGTTTTATTACAAACTAAATATTGCAACTCTACCTAGCCTATAGTTAAGGCATATTTAGTTTTGAAATGTGATAAATGTGATCCTGATAAATCGTAAGCACTTTGTAAAACTGTCTAACAGTCTTCAATTATTATTTTAAAGTGAATTTTAGGGGTTGATTAGCCTAACTGCTGGCACTGCCCCGTACAATCGTAATTTTTGCACTTTTTACATAAAGCAGATACTGTAGGTCTTAGTTTATATCTTTAGTTTCCAGCAGCTTATGCAAGTTGATATAATCGGACGCATTATAAGTTACGAACCACAACAATAATTATATTTAGCGAAGGAGTTGTTTGTCGCGAGATTCAATTGCATCTGATTTGTTCTGCGAACTGTTTGCATCTTTGTTACTGCGAACCGTGTCTTCTGGAATATGTCACAACGGCTGAATAAGAAATGAAATAACAACCAACACATGAGTCATAAGTGCTAACGTGAATCCTAGTGAATTTCCTTTAACGGTGTGAGAGTACAAAATTGGCCTCTGGCATTTATGTTTTGAGGCAATTGTCCAAATACTGTTCAACTCAGATACTGATGACGGCATATTATGGGCTGATCTACCCACACCTTTCCTACGGTTTAGCGTTGTGGGAGGTTGCTCTAACACAATTTTTCCAGAATTTTTATTCTTCAAAAACAGGCAGTGCGAACAATCGCAAAACTGCAGTGGAGAGAGTCGTGCAGACCAGCGTTCAAAAGTTTAAAACTGTTGACATTACCCTGTCTCTATATTTTGGAAACCTGTCTTTTTTTATAGGAAAATGCGATCTCGTAAGAGGTATAGATGTACATTCTCACGAAACTAGAGGCAGGAGAACTACCGACTGGAAGACACAGAACGGTAGCTCATGAACGTTTGCCAATTCACAGGCAGGAGTTCATTTCGTCAACAGACTTCCAAATTCGATTAAGTGTGCCCCAATGCCAAGGGCATTTAAAGCTCGTCTTAAGCAATTTTTATCGCAGAAGCATTTTATAGTTCAGACGAGTTTATGACACATGATTGGGAGACCGTGTAAACATACAGACAGACGGGTGAAATTCGGTGAATGAGACTGTATGAGTGTATGTATGTTTGAATGTGATTTAGATGTGTGATACCAAAATTTTAGCTATATTATTACTGATTGAGATAAGTAGTATGTGTTGTAACATATTTATTCAATAAAACATTTATTTATTTATTTAGTTACACCATTTTGGGGGTGTTTAGATCGATTCAAACAATTGTCCGCTGCTATCTTGGTCTCGCTGAACGGACGGATTTTGTTGATTTACACCTCATACATAGCCGCCAGCGGAGAACGGTTGTGTGTAGTTTGTGCTTAGAGTCAGTTTCTATTCATGGGAGAACTTGTAAGCGAACTCCGATAATGTGAACCTCGGGCAACTCAGATAGATTCATCCAATATATAAGATAGCCTTCTCCACCGAGAGCCAATCATTCATCTATGTGAATAATGTAAGGAAGCTTCCACATGTATATAAGCACCCGTTAGTAATGGGTAATTATTGGAAAATTACGCAGAATGTACTATTTACTTTTGTGTTTGGGAATCATTTCTACGGGTGCCCTTTTAAAGAAGCGTTTTCTCTTAAAAATAAGGGTTTATGCTAAAGAAATGTATTTATGATCCGATTTTACTTATTATAAACACTTATGGCACCCTCCATAACATCTGAATCAAAAATCTAATAAGGCAGACCTTAAAAAAATAATTTTCTACCGCCATCTTGGTCTGGCTCAACGGATTTTGTTGATTTTTTAATGCCCATGTTAGGTACCGGTACTATGCCATAAATATGTTTGGATCACCACAACATAGCACAGCCAATTTTAATCAAAATTACCCGATAATAGCATAAACCCATTTTGTTTTTAGAGGGGGACGTCCTAAGTTCTGCCATTTGACTCAAGATGTGTTAGAAAGCTCAAAACTGCAACCATTTCGTACTACATTTCGTTAAATATACAACAATAAAATTTAAAGCTACATTTCCTATAAAAATTCGTTCAAATATCAAAGAAGGAAAAACATTGCATGTTACATGTATAACTCGTTAGCTACTACAAGTTAATTATCCCGCGTGTACCAGCTGCATGTAACCGTGATAACATTCGTGTTGTTCCCAACAACAAACGCTGTTTCTTGAATACTCAGGAAAACAAACACATATTTCAATGTACACTATTATAACGAGCGTTTATATGAGCGTTCATATCATCGCACAACCTAGTTGTCTACTCAAGGACGCGGTGTAACAGAGATATTCGCGATAATATCCTCAATACTGTCTAGCCAGGTATACAGATATTTTAGTAATTGATTGTATTGGTTCCGGCCCATAACAGCTGATCATTCATCCCCTTTCACAATAAAACTAAGGTTAAAAATAAGGGTTTTAGTAGGATCTCCTAAACCGAAAGAGCAATGACGACAGGACTTTAGAAACACTAACCAGCACTAACTATTGGTATCACTTCCGAAACGATAGCGTATACAGGGTGAGTTTTAAATGTTCCTCCCCTTAATTTTGGAAAAAGTCTGCGTCCGTGGCTCAGTGGGTAGAGTCACGGCTAGCAAAGCGAAAGGTCGCGGGTTCGATTCCCGGCGCAGGCACAAGGGTTTGGACCGCTTTCCCTATAAGCATTTTGTGACGCCCACAAAACCTAAGTTAAGTCTCTAATAAAAATGCCGTTGGCGTAGACAGTACAAAAAAATGGAATAATTTGAAAACCCCTTTGGGGAATGGTTTTATATAGCCCTGCAGTTTGTTGACGTTAACAACCCATCCACCAGTCTAAATCTGTTAAACACAAATCACCCGCCCCTTTTGTAGCACCTCAAAAGAAAGATAATTTTAAAACAAATTCAACGACGCAAAGAAAAGATTTTATCTCAACTCATTTTTTTGTACCCATTTAAAGATAGCCTAATAAGTTGTCAGGTTCAAAACGCCACATTTCACGTACTTTTTTACAAGGGGTTTGTTACAGGGTTGTGACTTTGCCCACAGAGGATTTTGCAGGAAAAATTTGTCAGGCAAAAAACATTGTACGTGAAATGTGACATTTTGGACCTGCCGAATTATCGACTATAAATGAATACAACCGAAAAATAAGTTGAGATACAAAATCTTTCTTTGCGTCGTTAAATTTGTAAAATACCTTTCTTTGAAATGCTACAAGAGGGAGTTTGTATTTTAAAAATACACTAACAATACTACTTGAAGCACTAACAATTTCGATGGGGGCTAACTTCAGGGACCCAACGTACTTTACTACTTTGAATTGAGACACCGACCACTCTTAGAGGGTATCTTAAGGTGAACGTGGGGTGAATCGTGAGTGCGATGAGTTTATTTAATCGATAATGAGTTGTAGTCTGGTTACAAACTTGGGCCCACTGTTCCCAAGATTGGAACCAACACTCAACACGGGTGAGAGGAGTGGTTGGGAGGGACGGGGGTCTTGAATGTGTTTATTGGTGTCGTGAGTGTCAACGAAATATTTGAATACAAGCCAACACTACTGGTAGCGTGGTAATCTACTCAAATAACAGAACAAATTGGTTTTCACATAACACTCATAACATCAGTTGCTAAATTAACGCCAAATGTAAAATGGTGTGTTGTTCTAAATCTTTTGAAGTTTGAGCTATCGTTGTACATTATGTTTAACGTTTCTTTTCGTAAAAACCCAATTGTGTTGAAATGTTTCGAAATGTGTGCCTTCATTCGTTAATGAATTAAGGTTGATTAATAAATTCGTTATCCTTAGTACAAGTCGAAAATTATAGTTTTATTTAAAGAGAAAATAATAAATATTATTTGAGATTGATTGTTTGACAACTGCTCGTTGCCCTGAGAAACTCCTAAGAAATTAACTGTTTGTGCTACGTAATGTTAAGTCCTCTTTGTGAACTTTAACATTGCAATCTGCGGTTTTAAAGAGAATCTTGTAGATTCAAACTTACGTTCTGTCAGTTTACTCGTCACATCATACCTGCAAACAAAACATTTATTAGAAATACTTAAAGTGCATCATTAAAAGATTTCCGACAATAATCAAATTAATAAACGTGAAAAGGGAAACTTAAAGAGTGCACAGTGGTGGCTGAGACCTTGAACTTCGTCTAAATTAGACCAATGTTTAAACATTTACTTTCTTAAAGATTCCTACAATTTTCGTCGGATTTTTTTAACTTGATTACATTTTTACTGACTCCGCTCACCGAGTTTCAATGTTCTCTTATATGACCTAAGTCCATAATTTCAAAAGATGTCGTATTTTAATTTCTTGATGGATTTTCGACAAGTGGTCAGCGAGAATTCACTACAGTACATTGTTATATTTTAAAATATAAAACCTATTAAAGACCTAATGAAAATCACTAAAGGAATGTTTGAGCCGAACCGGGTCTCCCACTTGCCGGGCGGTTATTCTGACCACTACATCATCAGGCTCGACTATTTATGCCTTCAAATTTAGATAAGTACTAGCTGTGTACCCGTGCTTCGCCACGGAAAAAATATTATATTATCATGACTATAAAGTCTTTTCGTACAAAGGCAGGCTGTTGCTCGGGTACTAACATCAAACTGCCGATCCTTTCACCTGATCCTGCATTTTGAAAGTAGGCTGCCCAGCTGTCGTACCTGTTCTTCGCACGGTTGTGTTTAATTTTATACGTCAGTTTTGGTTTTTCAAAAGTGTAAGAAAACGTTACAACCAAAAACCGATGGATTCATTTCAACATACAGACAAACGGAAACCAAATAAGTGTTTATCGGTGTTTGGCTACCTTGTGAGAGTCGTAGTAATCCTGCCATTCCGGCGTTTTCAGAGCCCAGTTAGGTCCCCCACCATTTATTTTGCGGTTGTTGTATGGATACAAAATATAAAGGCACACTGCGTAATGGGTTAAATCCTTAAACAAAGTTTCAATACCATAGCTTCAGCCGATTTACAGTTATAAGCAATCCAATATTCCGTAAAAACGTGTTCAGTGTCCACTTTGGCCCGTCGTCATTTATTTTGTAGACGTTGTATGGACAACAAATATAGCTAAAAACACACTGCGTAATGGGTTAAACACTTAAACGAAGTTTTACTACCATAGCTTCAGTCATAAGCTGTCCAATATGCCTTAAAATCGTGTTCAGTGCCCACTTTGGTCCTTCGCCATTTGTTTTGTAGATGTTGTATGGATATAAATTATAGCTAAAGACACACTGCGCAATAGGCTAAACCCTTAAACAAAGTTTCACCGCCATAGCTCCAGCCGATTTTGAGTTATAAGCGGTCCAAGATGCCTTAAAAACATTACAGACAGACCGACAGACAGGAATTTTTTTTGCCGTTGGTCTTTGCAATGTATATTAACACCAAATAACCAAAACCGATGGATTTATTGTAATGTACAGACAAAAGTCTTTTTTTATTTATGTAGATTTAAATCTGAATGTTTTCCGAAACGTGTGACTGTCAAACAGTGACTTTAAATCAACAAGCTGGAAATATTACAAACAGAATTTAAATACTATGTCAAATGACTTATTATTGATCTTAAATTGTATACACTCTGTTGACTGGCTGTAATAGTGACCGACCAATCACACCGTGTATCAGACTGACCAACTGTAACCAAGAAACACAACAACTCCTAATTATGCACAGCCAAATACTTATACTCATGTTGTTTGGTGGTAGGTGACTGGTCAGCTTAAGCTAATTACTTTTAGGTTAGCTCATTTCCTAATGTTATGTTTAAGTCACTCTTCCCTGAGGACGGGGTCAGATTACAGATCCCGAAACGTCGTAATCATCATCAGGACGGCTGTCCATTCTTAAACTCACGTACGTGCAACACTACACTGTTTACAAGGCGGGTAGCGAGTGTGAATGGAACAAGAGGAGTCAGCACATTCCTCAGCGTCAGCATCAGATAACTTCCTGTCATCTCCTGCAGCACGCGTCAGCATTCCCGCGTCTCCGGTGACAATTGTGCGAGTACATTGCTGAGAATGCTGCTTTCTGAGAAAACAAACACCAGTGGCGCTTTGCTTGTGCATCGACCATGTGAGCACAATGCATTACGAATATATTACGAAGGAAAATCATGAATTCGTTCACTTTTTATCAATATGTGTGAGCTGAATTACTTTTTATCACTATTTGAGATGCCGACCATCTCATGAGGGTATTTTAAGGCAAATGGTGGTGAAGGATGAGTGGTAATGTGAGTTATGAGGCGTAGTCTTGTTACAAACTAAGGCCGACTTTTCCTTAGAATGGGTCATTAATTAATAGCCCAATGACCAATGGAAATACAAGGACCAACGGCTTAACGTGACTTCCGAACCACGCAGGTGATGGCCTGATATGTCTAAACGATGGTGGGAGTTGATGCGGGTATCATCAGATGATCACTGAAACTATCTGAGCCGCTATAGACTTATATCATCCTCAAAAGCTGACCCTCAAAAAGCTGGATTGCAGGACCACGCCACGAGTCCCAGTTAAATTAACTCGTCAGATTTCTAAACAAATATAAAATAGGGCTACATAAATGTAAGGTAATTCATTTCGCTATTGAACATAAATTGTCAAATATTAAGGTTATGAAAACAGAAACGTAAAAGTAAAGTGCATCTTGGTAACAAGACGAAGTCAAGCCCACTCTAACACTCAAACTCGACCTTTACCTAGCGTTACCGCATAGCTACTTTACAAATTGTTCGATGAGCTCTGGAGTCGCGCGCGATACCAACCCGCCACTAGTCCCTTCGCCTTTAAACTAATTAAATTCTTGTATTGGCAAACCCGTGAATATTTCAACGATTATACAAAATATTTTAAAGCTTACTTCATATTGGTTAGCAAAAGTAAATTTATTACAACCAAATAATTAAATTTACCCCGCGTTTTCGTTGTTAAAGAAACTACAATGCTCAATCGTGTCTCTCCCAAAACAAAATATATTGACTATTTTCTAATAATAGCTCCGTTTCTGTTACTTCTTGCAGTTTCAGTAAATTTCAATAATACTCGTACAGTGGGTGTTTTATAAAGAAGAGTCAGGCTTTGGCCCAGTCGAGAAAAGAAGGGAAAGAATAACAAAGCCACCAATACAGTCAAGAGGGTGGAGGGTGGGAGAAAGGGGTAGATTGGTATCGAGATAAGGATGTAATACTGCTGATCCGATTAAACCGACCAAGGGAAGGAGACGACTACTCGGTAGGAGAGAGGGTGGGGAGGACAGAGGGGAAGGTCTAATTAGGACCAAACCACAGGAGCTTAGTGGATTACTTTTAGTTAACCAACTAAACAGATCACGAAGGACAACAGTCAGTAGAATCTTACGCAGATTTGTAAAAAAAAGCCAACGCACAAGCGCTACCGTAAATTAAATCCAAGCGAATTTACTATAACGAGGTAAATTTACCCCAAAGTACACTTTTTGACCCCTGTCACTGACCACCGACTCTACAGGTCACATTTGTTGGCAAATTTTCACAAAATGTAGTAAAAATATTCCTTTTGTAGATGTTTAAGCTAGTTAACCGGCAATATCGGTCCACCGGTAGTGCCCATTGGGTAGGGTCATTGGCTGTGCATAAATAGGAATTTGTGTTTCTTTGTTACAGTTGGCTAGCCTGCTGCTAGTGTGTGTGATTGGCTGTCACCGGCCAACCAGTTAGTCTAGGGTTAGCTCGTTCGGTTAGTGTACGTGTTTTGTGATTCGTTTTAAAATTACTACGGTGACTTGTTTCACTTTCATAGTGTGGCTTGTGTTTGTAATATTGTAGTTTTGTTTTTCTATTTCTCCTAAATTCTAAGTTAATTTTTTGTTTGACTTTTGCAACTACATGTTGTTTGGTAGGGATTTGACTGGTCCTTCCTGTGACTACTTTAAAACTAGCTCATTTTCTAATGTTCTGTGTTATGTTTTAGGTTACTTTCACCTGAAGACGGGATCAGATTGCAGATCCCGAAACGTCGTGATCTTTTGTTTCACTAACGATGGAAAATGTCCGCAATAATAGTTCAACTTCTGAAATCCTCCCATCGTCAACAACAAACTTTAAACAAAGGGGTAGGTTCCGTCAAGGCGTTTCCCCCAAAAATGGGGTTTCGCAATATAACAATTGTTTTGTCATCCGATTCCGATTAAACTTGATATAAACATTAATGCCACCGTACCTAACATGTTTACCGAAAATCAACTACATCCAACAAACCAGATCAAGATGGCAGCGAAAAAACTATTTTTATTACTTAAATCTTTTGGCGATAGAAATAAATAAGCTCATTTCTAACGAACTCGTAGAAAAAGGAATTTTTAAAGGATAGTCACAAAAGGCTATTTGAATTTATTAACTATAAATTATAATTATTGTGTAAATACAAGGCAGATGCTGGCCGTACTTTATCAGTGACCGGCCAATGGATGAGAGCCAGAGTAGGCGTAGTCGTCAGTACTTTTGTTTCGAATTTGTATGGTTGCAAGTTTGTATATGATTATTTTATTGTTTCAAAACATACACTATTTTTCATCTTTGGTTACTCGTAAACAGAAAAGTGTAAGGCTCTCAATTCAATGCCAGAAGTATCTCTAATCACTATTTGAGATCCGACCACTCTCGTGAGGGTTATGGTCTGATATGTCTAAACATTGGTGGGAGTTGATGCGGGTATCATCAGATGATCACTGAGACTATCTGAGCCGCTTTTAGACCTATATCATCCTAAAACCTGACCTCCGTGAAGCTGGATTACAGGACCACGCCACGAGACCCAGTACAAGCCAACGTGTACAGGTTGAACTTCAAGTAAGTGTTATTACAGACAGGTGGGAAAAATTGTACATTTGAAAGTCTCAAAAGCCAAAATCTCCCTTCTACAATCGTCATGCTTAGTAGAAAGACAGTGGAAACTCAGAACGACAGCAGGAACTGTTGTAAACAAAGCAATTATCAGGTTACAGCGACTTGCTACCGAGCGAAACATCTCTGACTCCTGAGTCCGGTCTAATTTCAAGACAATGTTTACGGCAACATGATAATATCGTAGTAAGTTTACTAACAGCAAACTACACCCACCTACAAATGTAAGAATACACTTTCTGTTACTTAATAATCATAGCCTACCAAACGAAATTGTTTGAACGAAGTTCTTTTTGAATCTGGGTAAAAATGGTGGCTATTTAAAAAGAGTTTATTACGAATTTCTACAACGACACGTCGTAAACCACACAGTTTGCACTTTTGAACTTTCTAACACATGACATGTGTTACAAATAATCATTTTGTAAATCTCTAGGTTAAATTTTTAACTAGCTTGATCAGATCATCCGTTTCAAAATGGTGGCCATTCAAAGTTTTTTTACCTATAAAACTGTAGCAATGCCATATATGAATACACAGTTTACACTGTATAATCGATTTTATCTTCTTAGTCGATCTAAACAACCCCGTTTCTCCAGAACCTACCGTTTTAAAGTTATTTTAGTTTAATTATTTTGTCAGAAATTCTTCACTTTGACGTTCAAAAACTGGGCGGAAATTCACTGTATCTAGTTTTGTCAATAACGGTAAAAATCACAGTTATTTATAGATTTATCGATCATTACAATACTGTAAAGCTGTGTACTGTCCAAATGTTCCTGAATATATTAAAATAAAATTGTCCAGGCTGTTTCTCAACCCTTGTATACCAGCATGTATACAGTATAGGTCATCGCCCCCTCCCTATTGTACAACACAAGAGACATGATTGTGACAAGGTAACATAATTTGTCAACAATTGTCAGAGAACTGGAAACACAATTGGTGTGGAAGTTGATTCTCCAACGTTAATCATACTAATGGATGAAATGTGTAGATGGGTCAGCTGTGACATGAAACAACGGTAAAAGCAAATGTTGAATCATCAGTTAGTCGAAAATTCGAATTGTTCGAACAGCAAACTGATCATTCTTTCATTGCGAATATTTGCAATAGGATAATTCTTCAGCGTCCTTGTGAACTATTATTTACTGGCAATCTATATATTAAAAGAATTGATGACAATCTAACGGCAGTCAGTGCAACCGTTCTACCAGGCCGATTTTTTATTTATTTTTAATGAAGGGTATTTATGCATAGATTTGTCATCAAACATCAAAAATTGCTTAACTGGCCCTTCCCAAGTTATACTCAAATTAGGCTTTTTCCCATGCTGCTGTAAGTAAACATAAACAAATAAGAACAAAACGGTGCAAGTTTCAGCTTCAAAAATGCCTATCTGAAAAAGTATTGTAGTTAATGTACAAGTGAATAAACCGAGAGATGAAGCAGAACCGTGAGCGAATTGGAACTGAGGCCGCAGGCCAGTGAGTCTGGGGCCCGATCCGAAGCTGTAGTTTTAAGATCCTTCGTACTTTGGATAAGTTTGCTTATCTTTTGTTTAAAGTTTATTGTTGACAATGGTAGAATTTCTGTGGTTGAGATATTATTACGGACGTTTTCTATAGTTTTTTAGTGAACAAGAAATGACGTTTCGGTATATAGAATCTGATCCCGTCGTCAGTTTAAAAGTAACCTAAGACATTAGGTGGAGCTAGCCTAAAAGACTAGTTACTCACCACCACACAACATAATTTGTCCCTTGTTTTTGTTTTATTTTGTCTTTTCTTAATTTATATAGTTTAATTTAATTTGTATAGCCTATAAAACAATACAACATTTACAAAAACGTCCAAAATTTAAAAAACAATTATAGAAACCAAACACGTCCATGTTATGGAGAGAAAAAACAATAACAATGACGAAGCAGAAAATTCATATTGTTTAGTGGTGATGACTGGTCAGCTTGTTTCCTAATGTTTTGTGTTAAGGTTTAGGTAACTTTTCACCTGAAGACGGGATCGGATTCCAGATCCTGAAACGTCGTGTTCTTTTCGTTTACTAAATCATATATACTATGAAATACTAAATACTAGCTGCGCCAGCACTCTAACGCTAGCCCTGACACTCGGCCTACGGCCTCGGTGCCCTCTTTGTAAAACTCGGCCATCCCGCCGGCCAATCTCATGGATTTTTTAATGTTTTACCCCACTTTTTAACCCCTTCCTCCCCAAACAATTTGGTAGACAACCAATATATTTTTGAAATCAGCATAATATTCCCTTTTTTGATACCCCACATCGATGTTTATGATTTTTTTTATTTCTTGCCCCCTTAACCCTCCCCCCAAATCCATATATTGTGCCCCCGAACCCCAAAATCAGTAGGGGTCTTTGGGTTAATGGTATACAACTATGTGTCGAGTTTCAAACAAATCCGTTGATATTTACTAATAAATATTTACTAAAAAAGAAATATAACATGGGGAATGGGGACCTCAAAAACCCATAAAAATAAAAATCTATATAATTTTATTCGTTTCCCCACCCTCCACACTAAGGACCATTTCTATTCAAAAATTCTGAATTACCCCAGCCAGATTCCGAGATCTCAACACTCCGGACAACCCTAACCGAAATACTGTATATAGATAACATTTGCCTAAGTATTAACGCAAAAGTGGCGGAAATTTAAAAAATACGAAGTTGGTCAGCCGATAAGGACGTTACTGCTCTCGAAACTATTTCCAAGATTTCCAGTTTGGTAGACAAACATTCCTAACATAAACAACAAAATATTCGAAACATTTTTACTCAAGTCCAATGCTATTGACAACAACTTGTACAGAGCGATTACATAAATATCGACAGGTATTTTCCACCAGGCTACAGAACGAGAGTGGTTTCGCTCGGCAAACTGTCAAAGGTGACAAGGCTGGAATAACAAGAGGGGATAATATAGGGGGTGGGTTGGCGAGGGGTGACATATACAGGGTAGTTTGTCACAGGCCACTTGACCTGGTTCTACCCCTCCCACTGTCCATGGGCGAAGTTGATCCCAAGACTCAAACCATCAATTCTGAGCAATTACAAGGCCATAAATTATTCAACCCTGCTCTAGGATCACTAATCACTATTTGAGATGCCGACCACTCTCATGAGGGTATTTTAAGGCAAATATGTGGTGAGGTGTGATGAGTGGTAGTAATGAGTTATGAGGTGTAGTCTTGTTACAAACTAAGGCCTACTCTTCCTTAGAATGGGTCATTAATTATTAGCCCAATGACCAATGGAAATACAAGGACCAACGGCTTAACGTGACTTCCGAACCACGCAGGTGATGGTCTGATATGTCTAAACGTTGGTGGGAGTTGATGCGGGTATCATCAGATGATCACTGAGACTATCTGAGCCGCTTTAGACCTATATCATCCTCAAAACCTGACCTCCATGGAGCTGGATTACAGGACCACGCCACGAGTCCCAGTCAAATCGAGTCCAAGTACAACTTTATCAGCGAAAATTTGTACGAGGAAATTCATTCCTATCGCATCGCCAAAAAGAACGTCGGAGGACAAAGCGGTTTTGAGCTTCCTAACACTTCTGAGTCAAATGTCAAAATTTCATAAATTTTCATATTTATATTTGACGACTCTACAAGTCACATTATTCGTCAAATTGTATCAACATTTCGTACAAATGTTCTATTGTAAATCGCGGTTAAGTTAGTGAACAAGATGAACTTGACGTTTCGGTATAGGGATCTGATCCCGTCGTCAGTTTAAAAGTAATCTAAAACATTAGGTGGAGCTAGCCTAAAATTAATCAGCGTATAAGCTGACCAGTCACTCACACCACACAACATAATTTGTACCTTGTTTTTGTTTTATTTTGTCTTTTCTTAATTTATATAGTTTAATTTAAATTTGTATAGCCTATAAAACAATACAACATTTGCAAAAACCGTCCAAAAATTAAAAAAAAATTATAGAAACCAAACACGTCCATGTTATGGAGAGAAAAAACAATAACAATGACGAAGCAGAAAATTCATATTGTTTAGTGGTGATGACTGGTCAGCTTGTTTCCTAATGTTTTGTGTTAAGGTTTAGGTGACTTTTCACCTGAAGACGGGATCGGATTCCAGATCCAGAAACGTCATGTTCTTTTCGTTTACTAAATCATATATACTATGAAATACTAAATACTAGCTGCGCCTGCTGGGGGCTTCGCCCCCAGACCTTCTGACACTCGGCCTACGCCCTCGGTGCCCGGTTTGTAAAACTCGGCCATCCCGCCGGCCAATTTCATGGATTTTTTAATGTTTTACCCCTCTTTTTACCCCCTTCCTGCCCCAAACAATTTGGTAGACAACCAATATATTTTTGAAATCAGCATAATATTCCCTTTTTTGATACCCCACATCGATTTTATGATTTTTTATTTCTTGCCCCCTTTAACCCCTAACCCTGAATCCATATATTGTGCTCCCCGAACCCCAAAATCAGTAGGGGTCTTTGGGTTAATGGTATACAACTATGTGTCGAGTTTGAAACAAATCCGTTGATATTTACTAATAAATATTTACTAAAAAATATAACATGGGGAATGGGGACCTCAAAACCCGTAAAATAAATCTATATAATTTTATTCGTTTCCTCCACACGGACCATTTCTATTCTGAATTACCTAGCCAGATTCCGAGATCTCAACACTCCGTACAACCCTAACCGAAATACTAATAGTATATAGATAACATTTGCCTAAGTATTAACGCAAAAGTGGCGGAAATTTAAAAAATACGAAGTTGGTCAGCCGATAAGGACGTTACTGCTCTCGAAACTATTTCCAAGATTTCCAGTTTGGTAGAAAACATTCCTAACATAAACAACAAAATATTCGAAACATTTTTACTCAAGTCCAATGCTATTGGCAACAAGCAGTACAGAGCGATTACATAAATATCGACAGGTATTTTCCACCAGGCTACAGAACGAGTGGTTTCGCTCGGCAAACTGTCAAAGGTGACGAGGCTGGAATAACAAGAGGGATATTATATAGGGGTGGGTGGGCGAGTGACATATACAGGGTAGTTTGTCACAGGCCACTTGACCTGGTTCTACCCCTCCCCACTGTCCATGGGCGAAGTTGATCCCAAGACACAAGTCAACAATTGCGCTGATTGTCTACCATAGAAATCTGCACTGTGTAAATGTTTAAACTGTATTGGCTGTTGAGACAAGAATACTGCATATATAGACCCCCCAAAGCAGGAAAAGCAGTAGAGCGAAAGGTTTTTAAAATTTATATTGTAGATAAAGGCATTGATTACACATTTCCTTTGACGCATCGGTATATTGTTTGAATTGTTTGCTAGATGTTTTGTTCTAAAAATTGTAACAATATACTATCGTCTCTTGCAATAAACTCAAACAGAAAAATACACGGAAAATTTGTGTAAAGCATCTTAATAAGGAAGAGAATTAAAAAAACAGTAGCTTATGTAGTATTACATTTTTTTATAGAGTTGGCTGCATTTTCGGTAGGTGAAGATTCTACGGAATAAGATAAGCGCCATTTTACCCAATTCTACTGACCACTTCATCTACTATTTGAAACAAATGAAAGTTCAATACTACTTAATTACAGCCTTCCTTGTTAAGATACAAGTATATTAAAATCTTGTTTCATTCAAAAAAAACTATTCGATTCAATTCAAAATTCTTTATTGATTTTGGCCGCAAGGTTATATCATCTTTACATGCATGTAATACAAATAACGTAGTAGAAGTTAAGTAAAATGCAATTAACAATTAAATCACTTAATATAATAATTATCAACTATCAATTTATTTTTTACAAATAGTTTACAGAACGAAATAAATAAATAGTTGACGGATAAATATTTAATATATTACGACGTTATTCAAAAATCTAAAAATTTTATTAATTTCTTAAATATTTGACTTAATTTAAATTGGGTTTGTATTTTATCTATGTCAATTAATTTCTAAACCCTATCTACATCACATCAAAACATAAACACAAAATTTAAATGTTTTACTACATCCTTATCTTAGATACAGATCAATCCCACTTTAAGCCATTTATCAAGAGTCATAGCTGTGACCTTAATTCGGAAAATAAGGGTGGATCGTTCTTATTCCTCAGAAAAATATATTTCCTAACTTCACCTTACTAAAAATGTCAATTTTTCCAAATTGGGAAGGTGCAAAATTTTCAATTGCATACTATGATAGTTTTTTTTATTGGAACTATCATTTTATTTATTAAACCTTTACAACAAAATGTTTCAGGTATAAAAACAATTGAAAACCCTACACGTTAGTAATAAACATACTATATTTGATTCATACAACATTTTGAACTAACAATAAGGAGCCACCAGGTACAGCACTGTAGTCATAGATCAAATATTGCTAATTTTTCCCGGACCATAAATAAATTCCTCTAAGCTACATACAAACAACCTTTGAAGAAGAAAGGTTTTTAAAATTTATGTAGATAAAGGCATTGATTACACATTTCCTTTGACGCATCGGTATAGGTATTGTTTGCCAATTGTTTGCTAGATGTTTCATTCTAAAAATTGTAACAATATACTATCGTCTCTTGCTAAACTCAAACAGAATACACGGACTATTTGAAGCATCTTAATAAGGAAGAGAATTAAAACTAGCTTATGTAGTATTACATATAGTGGCTGCATTTTCGGTAGTGAAGATTCTACGGAATAAATAAGCCATTTTCAATTCTACTGACCACTTCATCTACTATTTGAAACAAATGAAAGTTCAATACTACTTAATTACAGCCTTCGTGGTTGTAATCACTTCATGAGTATGTTTAATGATATGTTTCTAAAGCGGTCAATAGTTCAGTATCATCTATATACGATCAACTCACCATTTTATACATATCATCATCACCTGCGTCAATAATACAACATCTTTAATCACAGTATTAATAATGACATTAAATAGTTTAACAAACAATAATAACTATACAACTCATCATATTTTAAATATTCAATAGTGGTTAATTCAAATAATAAATAATTAATTTTTTAAGATACAATAATATTAAAATTTGTTATTCAAAATTCAAAACTTTAATTTATTTCGTAAATATTTGACTTAATTTAAATTGGGTTTGTATTACATGTCAATTAATTTCTAAACCCTTTCACATAAACACAAAATTTAAATGTTTTACTACATCCTTAAATAACTGAATACAGATCAATCCCACTTTAAGCCATTTATCAAGAGTCATAGCTGTGACCTTAATTCGGAAATAAGGGTGGATCGTTCTTATTCCTCCTAGAAAAATATATTTCTCAACTTCACCTTACTAAAAAATGTCCAATTTTCCAAATTGGGAAGGTGCAAAATTTTCAATTGCATACTATGATAGTTTTTTCCTTATTGGAACTATTATTTTATTTATTAAACCTTTACAACAAAATGTTTCAGGTATAAAAACAATTGAAAAACCTACACGTTAGTAATAAACATATTATATTTGATTCATACAACATTTTGAACTAACAATAAGGAGCCACCAGGTACAGCACTGTAGTCATAGATCAAATATTGCTAATTTTTCCCGGAACCATAAATAAATTCCTCAAGCTACATACAAACAACCTTTGAAAGAAGAAAGTTTTTTAATTTTGTTTAAACATGTTGAAATGTTTGTATTTCAATTGGAAGTTTATTAAATAGCATGACACCCATCTGTGAAGGTAGCAGAAATATAATTTAGATCTGTGTTGGTTTACATAGTAATTAGTTACAATAGTACTGTAATTCTAAGTGTTTTCGTTCAAAATAATAAAACCCATCGGTCAAATAAATACAATTTCATTTTGTATATAGAATGAGCGGAAGGTAAGTTTCCCGTGTGGTAAGGCCCTCAGGTGGTAAGGTGCAAAGTGTTTGTTTGACCTTGAAGACAGAGATAAGCTTGACGGATCTCTTATCTTTGTCAGCTGTCAGTATCAATTAGCTTATCTCTCTCCTAATCTTTCCCCCACTCTTTCTCTCTCTCTCATCTCACCACTCTAGATTGACCTGTTTGTGTTCCTATCTGTACAAGATGATGACATGCCTTCTACACTGGCGATATAAATAGATCATATTTTATATTTAAAGCACTGCTTCACCTTTAAGCTATATCCTGATCGTATACATTTTTGTAAGCGTGTTTTATACATCTATTAAAAACTGTTATTATGAACTCTGTTGATCTTGGGTAAAAGGTAAAGTTTGTCTTGTTTAACGAGGCGAACAAAGCTCTACAAAGTGTCTATACCATAACCTCAATGTTTACCTAGCGTCACCTTATTAGTCACATTACAAATGTAACATGTGACTGCAAATATCGAACCCGCGCCACCAGGTGATGAAGCTCCGTAGTCGCGTGCGATACCAATCCGCCACTAATCCGTACTGAGTTGATCTTGGGAAGCGATGCAGATTTTTAACGGTATGATTAAAATGATTAACAATTTCTAAAGTGTCGACAATAACATTTTATAACTAAGGTAAATGTTTCCCTGATCCTCTTCATTTTAAAATATAAAGCTTGCATATGTTTACATGCAAATAGCAAAGTACCTACAGACACCCGCAGCAAAGACGGTGTTAAGAGGCTCAACAAGCATCAATCAAAATTAAATACTATCTAATTTACCGTACTTTTTACGGTTTGGGTGAGTTTATGGATCTAGATAACTAACCAACGTTATGGATTTATTTTTCTTTTTAATTTTCGTAAGTTTAGTTCTTTTTATATTATTTTTTTACTGATTTTTTTAGCGAATTTTGAAACTTATATTGTTTATTTTGTACTAGAAAGGATAAAAAGGGAAAGAGTAGGTAGAAGGGTATAACAAGAAGTATCTCATTTTCGTTTTAAAACAAATTTTTTCAAGAAGAGAGGATAGAACTATTAAATGAACTTATTTGCCCTTATATTGTTTTATTCCCACGAATGAGTTGATACAGGTCTAAAGCGGCTCAGATAGTCTCAGTGATCATCTGATGATACCCGCATCAACTCCACCATCGTTTTGACATATCAGACCATCACCTGTGTGGTTCGGAAGTCACGTTAAGCCGTTGGTCCTTGTATTTCCATTGGTCGTTGGGCTATCAGTTAATGACCCATTCTAAGGAAGAGTCGGCCTTAGTTTGTAACAAGACTACACCTCATAACTCATTACTACCACTCATCCTCACCACATAGTTGCCTTAAAATACCCTCATGAAGTGGTCGGCAATAGTGATTTAGTGATTTAGTGAATGTTTTGTAAATTGCTCAAATAATTCGTTAAATAGGCAATTACTTTTACTTTTATGACGGTCAACCTACAGACCGATAACCGACCTACACATTTTCACGCTCGAGAATTAAACCACAGTAGCAGTCAGAAGAAAACAGCGAAAATCAATCAACTCTGCTGTTGAATTCCCTGTATTTAGGGAGAGAGAGAACACAATCCACGCCGTTCTGGTTTTATTGAGGACAGAAATAAAACGTGACAGATCGTCTATCTGTGAAGCTGGCAGCTGCCAGTATCAATCAATTATATCATCCTTATCACGTGTCGATTGTCGAGCTTCATGTCTTAATCGAACAGATTATCTTATCTCAACTATACGTTTTTATTGCGAACAACTGGATTACTGAGTTATTCGTAGCCGAGTATTGTGTAATGTTTGAATTATTCTTGATCATTGGGATTACTACTCTGTAGTAGTAATCCCCGAACAATCAGTTAGTAATTAGTACTCTGAATACAGATTAATATTCTATTCCACTATAGCTTTGTTATATTACAAGTTCATGATAGCGGCGGAGATCAGTTACACAATTTTATTATCTCTGACTTCTCTGGCCTTTTCAGGAGAAAACTATTCCTTACGTTTCGGGCAGCTGGGAACCTCCATCCGTTTTCAAGAGCCAAACCTAAGTACAACTTTTCATTTCAGCCCAATTGGATTGGAGATTGACTAAATTTATTACATTTTTAAGGTTCGCATTAATTTATTATAGATACCACGTCAAAGAATCCTTAATGGAGATATTCGTCTAAAACTCATGGCACTAAATTTCCATCATCTGGATGATCTTGCAGATCCATCAACCATATAGCGTCGTCGAAAACATCACACTTACACTAATTACACGAAAGTACAGTACGAAACATGTATTGAAAACCCCCCTTTTTTGTAATACATAAAATTAAAGGCTTTCTAAGTACGATCAAATGTCACAAAATTCAAAAAGTAGATAACAAAATGGCAAAGGTGTAAAGTTGAAAAGTTTTTAATTTTGAAACCACACCACTTTAGACCGTGTGAACAGTTTAAAATTTTCGGCGTTACACTCTACTATAACGTATTTTTACCAAACTCAACAATCCCTTTTACAAACTGTTAAACAAATTTACAACACATATTCTTTTCTCCCACATGAATATTCAGAAATTAATCTTGCAAGAAAATATCTTAAGTTTGGTTTCACATTAAAGGAGCCACCATCCGACCTCAAAAGCTTCATTCTTACTTAAGTTAATGTGGTTAAAGCTCAAAACTATTAAATGTCTTAAAATTCAAACTACACCATTTTGAATTGGGCAAACTTTATCAACTAAAATTCGTATCATTATACTCTACTGACACAGCCTTTAGTTTCATATGTCACAAGTCTTAGCAGAACGAAACCGCTACCTTTGTCCAGTGAATCGATCGACACAAAAGCTTTAAAAGCGGAATGGTGGCTAATTGGTATCGCGCGATACTCCGGAGTTCATCACTCCGGTGGCGCGGCTTCAACTCCTGCAGTCACCACTAACAATTGTCAATTTGTTAAGTGACTTTGCCTTGACGCTAGGTAAAGGCCGAGGTTAAGTGTTAAAGAGGACAACAACATAATCCCAACTTCGTCTCGTTAAACAAGAAAAGCTTTGCCCATTTTCCTTTGCACAAATTGCTAACTAGGTGAAACCAAACGCAACTCATACGAGCTGCAGACTTCCATAAATATATGATGCATGAAAATCGAAGTGTCTAGACCTTGTTCAGACTCGGTGACGCCGCCGCCATTACTTGTAATGTTACTGTGTCGTCAACAACACTTACAGTAACGACAGTAGCACGCTCGTTACTGCCACTTTAACACTGCACGATAAACAATAACAAGTTTACCTGTGCACCTTAAATCCCATAGCATGCAGCTAACTATCGATTCAGTGGAGGTGATTTTCTCTTCTTACTGAAAATAAACAACGTCTAATGTTTGCTGTAGTAACAAATTTACTTTGGAATAGGGGATATTCATGCCGTCAGCATGGTAGGTAAGACATAGGCTCGAGACCGTGAAATGATCACCGACCCTGACCCTAGAGCACGTAGAGCATTTCTTCAAATTGTATATATGTATATTTGTGTAAACTCTGTACAGGTCACATTTTTTCAACAAATTATAAATTAAGTTTGAAATAAATATGTATTTTTATATTACCAAACTGTTCAGTTGTATTTAAAATGGAAACAATTTTAATTTTTGAAATGAAATGAAAAACGTCATTATTTGTGGCGCAGTTAGGACTTTAAAAACCTCTCTTCGCTTAACCACAAATTTTTCGCTATATTGGCGGCATGTATTACAAATGAAGTTTCCTTGTGAGATATGTATTAAATCTTGCAGTAAAAGAAAACATAAATCTAAGACCAAAGGCCGAAACGAGACTGTGGGCGTAGCAAACATCAGTTTTGTAACTCCGTGATCATACTGGAGTGAACGATAAGCTGAGGCCGAAGGCTGAAGCGAGGCTATAAGCGAAACGAACAACTTCATAACGCCTATATGGTAATGGAGCGCGAAAAGCTGAGACCACAAAACGCTACCTGTTGTCAAAATCAGGCAACAATTGGCGAATTTGAGTAAGAAATATCCTTGGAAATTCGCTTAGGTCGCGCCAGCAGCGCTTTAGCTGCGTGTCGGCCTAGGTTCTGAGTGACATTTGAGCAAATGACTAAGCGACGGAAACAGTAGTCAAGTATACTGCCTCACTCTGTTTACAGCCACTTGACCAGTAAACAAAACAGTTCACTGGTTGAGATTTATGGATGCTTGGCTGTGTGAGTGAGTCAGGAATTCCTAAACTCAAACTCGGTTGGCTATTGCGCAGACTACGTTGTCAGCAAAACTATAAAGTTGGAAAAATATTATGTAAAACCTTTACATTTTTGTTTCTGTGTGTGCACTAATTATTAAGAATGTGCAGTCAGACATTTCGTCTTTTGTTCCATAATCCTAACTTGATTTTTGTCGTGTACAAAACATATTACAATATTACCTCATTATGAGGCAAGTTCCTTCCAATGAAACAGCTGATTTCTCCAAGCTAAAAAACCCACAATGTATTTTTCTTATTTTTTTGTAGATTCCTATTAATACACTCTTTGGCATCAAAATAAATGTGTTTAATTTTTACAATAATTTTTTATTTTTTCTTTAGTCCCTGTTCCAAAAGAATGGCTGTTGTGTGATAAAAACAAAGCTAAATATAAAAACAAATAAGACAAACCCATCACCAAAATACTGTCCCCTTATATTACTACTTGCTACATAGCTAATAAATTATAGATGAAATCTTGTTGGGAAATTTTGAAAATTAGTTGTATTTGAATCATTCATAAATTCACCAACACTATAAAATGATTTCAGAATTAGAAATGTTTTCAATCTCAACTTTAAAGAGTTTATACTGTCAATGTGTTTTAAATAGTCCGTTAATTTGTAAAAACAAACCTTTTCTTGGACACTCGCGCTTAAAATTTGAATTAAATTTTTTGTTAAACAAGTTGTACTTGAAAGGCGACTATGTATTGCACTGACTCCGCTTACTACCTTTTTGGAAATTATATCATTTTAACAGTAAAAACAAGAAATAACCATAAAAGATTTTGGATCAAGCTTTGGATTTACGTCACAGTATTAAAAATTAGAAAATGGAATTTCGGCTCAGCGGAGTCACTTTTTCACACAAAATGTGTTTCATAAAATCGATGAAAACTGTAAGCGTGAGCTGTCCCAAGAAAATTCATGTTTTGACATTGTTCTTATAGGACGAAATTCAAGGTCACGTCCACTACTGCACACTCTTAAGCCTGGAGTACAAATTATGAGGACAACCCAAGGGTATATAAACTCTGAGATCGTCGGCCATCGATCAAGTTTTTGGAGGGAAATCAATTCAAGGAAACTCGATGAAAATATTTACCCGTAAAACACTAAAATATACAATCTACTTTCGTCCTCTCTACGAGAGATGTTGTCATCTTCTTGTCCAGATAAAGCGAAGACACAAACAACACAATCTAGAGTGGTGAGTAGAGAGAGAGAGAGAGAGAGAGATAGTGAGAGAGATAAGCAATAATAAATTGAAACTTGGCAGCTGACAAAGAAGAGAGATCCGTCATGCTTATCTCAGCCACAGAGTTTTTAAGAAAACACTCAACGCTACCTACTGCATGTACTTGTGATTTTATTCACTTCACTTCAGCTTTACCAACTTTACAGCAAATAGGTTTACAAAGTATAATACGGACTCTTGATTTCCTTAAAACTCTCAGTACCTCTTAATTGGCACAGTACCATCGGCTACTGATGTCCCTTAAAAACAATGTAAAACAAGCAATTTCTTGAGGCATCTCATCGCACTTGAAATTTTCATCAATCTTTTTGAAATAGGCCAACTACTTTTTAGAAAACCTTATTAGTTTAATCGTATGTCACGGTTTAAAAATTAAAAAGGAGAATTGGCACGTGGGTTAATGAAACGTTTAATATGTACTTCAAAACAAATTGTATATTTCATAAAACACTGTTAAAAACTAGGCGTGACGACAGTCAAGAAAATAAATATGTTTACATTGTTCTTAAGGGGCACGATTAAAGAAGGTCGCGGCCGCTACTGCGCAAAATTAAGAATTTATTATGAAGATATTTTAGCGATATTATAAATCATATTCTTTATCAAAATTACAACTTATAAGTCAAACAAACCCTCCATGTTCAACTTAAACGAAAACCAGTCAAATAATTCCTTAAAGCCACAAACTACTAATGATTGTGTATATATTTTTAAAAGGTTTACCAGTTTTGACCGTAAAATGTTTAAAAATCGGACTCTAATCCGCCTAAAAAATATATGTACCTTCCGTTTTAAAATTTAAATATGAAAGTAGCTCTATTTATAACCGCAGCAATTGTTGCAATGCAGTCATACAAAATTCTAAAACCTTTTTCCGCCCGTACATAGTATCCTCCTAACCATAACCAACGTTTCTAACGTTTGATTTACGTGCTCAAGTCACTATTGATTTTATTGGCAGGCCTAGATGCGTAACTAATTATCTGGGAACGTGCTTTGGCGTCGGAAACGCTTGTTGAATGGCCGCACCACTATATTTGTCACAGCAGTTTGCGGTCAGTCAAAACTGCAGTACTACAAACAGTGGTGATTACATTCTCACAGTTCAACTGAACAGAACACTTGATATATTTGCAAAACAATCTGATTTTTTTTAAAGATCGAGCAAAATCTTTTTTACCTGATGGAAACCATTTATATTTGTCAAAAATAGGCTTATGTGTGCATTAAAACAAATTATATAGGCCTTCAGCTATGTGTATCGATCACTCTCCTGGTTTATTAAGTACCCTTGTGATGAAGGTACCCTTGTTTAAAGTAAAATATTTCGGTACGGCTCGAGGCATTGAATAAGAAGATGCAACCTTGTGCCATCAAAGTGTTGGCGTGAGAAAAACGAATTTCTATTGGGCAATGTGTCTAAAAATTTTACAAATGAAAAGGACAAGGTACCAAAAACAACTGCCAAACTGAAACGGAAGTGTATAGGTAAAATTGGCCTTAGGCCATCTCACAGCCTCGGTGTGCCTATAAAGCTTCAGATTGCAGGTGTTTCATAGTCTGAACTAGAATCCTGCTTCTCCCCGTCCTCAGATCGAGCTAAATACAGTGGTATGTCGCATCACAAAGTGAAGGTGTTTGATACGAGCTAAGGCTTAAAGCGTGGCAGAGGACGTTAATACATCACTAAATCACTATTTTAGATGCCGACCACTCTCATGAGGGTATTTTAAGACAAATATGTGGTGAAGGATGAGTGTGATGAGTGGTAGTAATGAGTTATGAGGTGTAGTCTTGTTACAAACTGAGGCCGACTCTTCCTTAGAATGGCCCATCAATGACCAATGGAAATACAAGGACCAACGGCATAACCTGACTTCCGAACCACGCAGGTGATGGTCTGATTTGTCTAAACGATGGAGGGAGTTGATGCGGGTATCATCGAGACTATCTGAGCCGCTTTAGACCTATATCATCCTCAAAACCTGACCTCCATGAAGCTGGATTACAGGACCACGCCACGAGTCCCAGTCAATCATCCCGAACAAACAAAATCAGTGAATATCCCTTTTTGTCCTTGCCACAAAAATCATCAAAACAAAACTTTTTACTCCTGGTTATAAAAGTGAAACTCTACCTCGTCAATACGTGTCTAAAGCAGGTTTGAGTTAATTTTATGTAATTTTTTCTAAAGCAGCTGTTTTAGAGCAAAATGACAAACACTTCATTTCAGGCCGACCGGCTATAAAGTGCAGGTCGTTATTTCTCTTTTACCGCCAACACATGTTTTGAAACTGACCAGACGGCAGAGCAGCGCAGTGTACACGTGCGAGCTCTGACTGCGGCACGTGGTGACGCCAGTAGAGTGCGAAGGTGACGAAACGTTCACCAATCACAGGCTCCTCGGTTAACCGGCTAATTTAGGGGAAAGCTCGCGCGGTTCTACGCACAGTTGTGTTTCCCGCCGCGCCTCGTCAACAATCAACAGTGCTCACGTAACTGAAGCGAATCAACTGGCAACTGTCAACAACGATTTACCCGTGCTCTTTGATTGCGAACTAATTTATGTAACTACCAAACCCAACAACGCTTTTGAATTTTTTCTCTAGGAAATCATTTGGCCTTGGGCATTAGCAGACGATTTCTATCTTAGATTCTTGGAGAGATTCCTTTGCTGCTAACCTCTCCCAACAATAGTTGCCGCCTCTTTATCATTTTAAGCACTATTCTTCTGTAAAGGAAGTCCATAGTCTGCCTCTTGACCCGTTTCTTAAGATTGCAGCAACTCACTATTCATGAGATTCCATTCAATCCAAACCCACACACGTGCCGACACGCAGCCACCTCGCTCACGTGACTCGGGCGAATTCTCAACACAAGCCAGGTCCTAGCTAAAACGTAAATTTTCGCGCGGGAGACTACACCTTGAAAGAATCTTTTAAATGTAGTAAATTAACTTGTTTTTCAAATGCTTTAATTTGACCTAACAAGGAAAAAAAATAACAATATTTCTAACAAGATTTTGGAATTTTAAAAGAAGCATTTTATAGTTGAGACGAGTTTATGAGACATTATTGGGAGAGCGCGTTAGAACAGAGATAATGACGGGTGAAATGGAATTGTATGAGTATTACTTTTTCCTTGAATGAGATCTAAATGTGTGTAAATCCAAGATTTTATAATTTTTCAGTAAGTTTTAATCAAATGTTTTAAAATCCCCAAGATTCTTACAATTTAAAACACTTATTAAAATTAAAAAAAAACACCAAAGACTTGAAAACCACCTAAAACCTATGTAAAATATTAAACCCATTTTTTAACGTCTGCTATCTTGAACAACAAGAAGTTGGCCCAATCTGTCTCGAGGCGTAGATAGGTTTGGTGTTTCAAAGTGGTTTTAGTTTTAAAAGTATTTTAATATGTTAAAATCTAAAAGAATTAACAGTGATTTTAAAACATTTTATCAATAGACATGAATGTTTGTGTGATGTGTCAACATGATGAATCTGCAGGTTTAACAGAGAATAATGAAGAAAATGACGAAATCCACTGGATGAATAATTCTTTACATGATGACTTAACTTGGCTTCCAGCCACAGAACTGAGGATGGATTTACGAATCCAAAATCTAGATATTCTTCAAAACCAGAATTAATTGATTGCTACGGTGAGTTAATATAATAATTTATATCACAGAAGATAGTGTACTGCAGCGACTCAACTGACTACATTTTTAAAGCCGCTATTGGTCTATTGATAAAACAAGAAATTAAAATAATAAAGGTCTTAAAACTTTGGACTTTGTAAATGAGAAAATAAGAATTCTGCTCAACGGAGTCACCAATACCTGTAATACACCGTAAAACTAAGTTTATTTCATACAAATCCTATGAGAATTGTAGGAGTGAAGTGTCCCAAGAAAATGCATCTTCTTAAGATAGAAAATTCAAGGTCACAGCAACTACTGCGCACTCTGCTAACCTGGTCGTTGAAACGGAAAGGTGTACGAATGTAGATTACAGATCCGAGTGATGTAAAACCGGTCCTGGGTCAAGGACAGTGATTTTCATTCAAACTCTATGTCGTAATCTGCCCCCAGGCCTCGCTATAGTCTGTTTAAATCTGGACCAGAACAGGGTTTCATATACGATCTTGTGTTTGGCTTACTGTACTAGCAATGTATAGTCCGTAAAATGCTTTTCACTTGTAAATAACTCTTTTATTGGAGAGATGAAGCTCTTCTTATTAGATATATAATTTAAAAATTACTTCACAAAATCTCATAAAGTTTTTTAATTAATCTGAGGCCTTTCAAATACTATATATTCATCTTCAGAGAGGCACCCAAACTGAAGGAAAAATAATTTAAATATAAAATATTTTATAAAACATATGACAAATAAATTTTAGAAAAATAAACTTAAAATATGAAATGAAATAAAAAGATTGTATCGACATACTATAAAGAGTTAGTTAAAATAATATAAGGAAAGTAGAATTTAGAAATAAGCCTAACGAAACACCGGCCTAACGAACTGTATTGTCAACAATTTCAAATTTTTGAACTCTGGCATGCACGACTCTCCACAGCAGTTTTGCGTTTCTTATAACTACTAGTTTTTGAAGAATGATGAAAATGTGTATTTATGCAACCTCCCGGCACAATGCCAGTCCGTAGCCTTAAATGTGGGTAAATTATCCCACCATGTACCGTCATCAGTACCTGAGTTGGGTACTACTTGGATAATTGACTCAAGACATAAATAACCGAAGCTAATTTTGAACTGCAGATATTGTCTACGTGACAATCACAAGTTAACAACCGACCGATCAAGGTGTATTCCGAGGAATTTTGTCGAGTAGACTTCTTCAGTATCAGTTTCATCGACCAATTCCATTTCTTGTGCATATATGTCTCATCATTTTATATCATTTTATTTCATAAAAACTAGCTGAATCAAAATTCTAATTCTCAACGAGTTTCTATTTTTCTATTTTCAAAGACAGTTTGGGAATATTTCACTCCGCACTTCTTAATCTTAAAAATTCTATTTACAAAAAGCACAATATCTACAATTTACGGTTCGATCTATTAATATATAATAACTTAGAAGTTATGCCAAACGGCTCATACATAAAAACGTACACAAAAAACAAGTCTAAAATATGCTTACATTTCGCAAATTTTAATTTGCTTAATCATAGCTTTAACAACAAAAAACAACACATCAATTATTATTAAAAGATGTAAACATAAACATATGTGAATTTCTTTCTTATTTATCTAATATTCAAATCATCTGGCTGTCTTGATTTGAGTAACAGTTGATGGGCTATTTCTTTATTTCTTATGATACTATCATTAATGTTAGGTTCAGGGTGAGGATCTTCATGATGGAGTACTCTTAACTCAAAACATTCTTCCATAGCATCTTTTCCGTGGAATATTGCATGCGATGACAGAGGCCGTATCAGTTTTCATGTGTTATATCAAATATGTGGTTTGTAATTCGTAGTCTTAATGGGGTTGTAGTTTTTCCTATGTAGTCTTTCTGACAAACTTTGCACCTGAGCTGATAGATAACATTGTTTGAATCACAGTTTATATTCCTTCCATTAATTTTGTACTCTGCCTGTTACATTAGTTGTAAAAGTGTTGAGTTTTGAATAATTTTGCAGCAACAACATCTTGGTTTGTTACAAGGGCCACATTTAAAATTTGGGTTGTTTTGTACGTTATCATTATAATTTAGTTTGGGCCGAGAAAGTATATTTTTAGATTGGAAGGTTTACTGAAGATAACTTTTGGAGGTTTCAAAACAGTTTTCGATTTCAGGAGAATTTTCTAAAATGGGGAATGCAACTTTCATTATTTTATTAATTTTGTGAAGCCCTGGGTGGTATCTCGTTATTAATTTTGGATCAGTTTTGAAGGACGAATGATTGTTTGTTGTATTTTTAAAGCTTTGGTTTGAGTATCAATAACTTTTCTGGATATCCTCTGTTAGCCAATGAGTTTGAAAGTTTAGTAATGTATTCATCGTAGTCCGATTTCTCAGAACAGAGGTTTTTAGCTCTAATTGATAAACTTTTGGGATAGATTTTTTTTTTTTTTTTTTAAGAGTACTCCATCATGAAGATCCTCACCTGAACTCAACATTAATGATAGTATCATAAGAAATGTTAGAAATAGCCCATCAACTGTTACTCAAATCAAGACAGCCAGAAGGTTTGAATATTAGATAAATAAGAAAGAAATTATGTTTATGTTTACCTTTTAATAATAATTGATGTGTTGTTTTTGTTGTTAAAGCTATGATTAAGCAAATTAAAATTTGCGAAATATAAGCATATTTTAGACTTGTTTTTTGTGTATGTTTTTATATATAATAACTTATAAATACACTGCCTCTATAGTCTAAATCGTATACAAAAGTATCAAATTTTTAATGTTTTACTATAGTTTCCATAAGGAAGATACCCCGTCAAAACACTCTTTTTTATATTATGATTCCTTGTTATGGCGACAATTATACACTTCAAATATGGTATTGAGTAATTAAATTACAGACGCTAAACAGTGTTTATATAAACACGTGCAATTTATAATCCCTATAGATATTTACAACACGAACTAGTTCAAAGTGTTATTGATCCAACCTCGTTGCATAATACTGTATATTGTCATTACACTCACTCCATTATCATTACATTGCCATTACACTACCCTTCGACCCTCAAGTGGAGAGATATCTGTGTGAGGGTGGTTTGTCAGCCTGGATTCAAAATACAGTACTATATACGTACTATTTTGGTCGTATTAACATTCTTCACAAGGTATCTAAATAAAGTTCCAAGGTGTTTAATACTGTACAAATGAGCTTTTAGAACCTTCCAGGATTTAATAGTCTACTTGGCAAAACACGGGACAACAACAAAAAACTAAATCAACATACAAAACAACTAAGTAACGGTTAAAGCTTCTTTCGTAATGCTCAAATAACACTGCATTGCATAGAATATGTAGAATAACAAGCAGTTTTAAATAACGAGTTGTTATTTATGCTTCAATGTTATTCATATGACATAAAAGATAACATTACCGCGCTCGCCAAGTTTAATAAACACCACAGTGTTAATAACGTTAACGATGATGCGTTAATGAAAGAAGTTTACTGCGTTAGTCTGGACCGTTTATTTGCCGCAAACTCGTTACATTCCAGCTTCAAGCTATTTATCTTTGTCTCTTTAATCAAAGACAACGTTATGGTAGGCAGATAGCGCATAGGTGTCGCATGGCTGAGGCGAAAACTGAACATAGTTGAGGCAGCTCACACACAGATAGCGCTGCGAGCGCTGCCGTCTCTCGCCCCTCCCCAACCCGCTCAGCTCCATATACTCTAGTTTATCCGATGTCTTTATTTATTTATTTTATTTTACATGCATACAATACAGATTAATTATCCAATTACATTGAATGTCGATGACTTAAATGTGAACTCGTGCAATTTCCGAAAACAACCGAACTTGCGTGTCTGACGGTGGCTCTACTTGAGTCTTAAAAGGATTCTTTCCCAGCGCGTTTCTGTGTGGTTGCCTCAACAATGTTATCTACCTACTATAACATTGTCTTTGCTTTTATTTGAACAGTGATTAGGATATATTGATCCGTAAAGCACCATTCGCAGTTTAGCAGCTTAAATGGCTTGAAGAGGCACACCTTTTACTCAAAAATAATTAAAACAGCTTAATGTTGAATGATACATTTATTCTATCATGCAGTAATTCTGCTTTAAACCTTTTCTGTTCAGTCTTCTAATAATCTTGAAGAATAAAAGCATACGCGTAATGCCGTTAATGCGTTGTTCATTTTTCGTAATGTTTAGACTATGTGAGCTCCATTTGATTATTTGAAATAAATTATTAAGGGGTTAGGAGTCACATAACTTTAAGCGTTAAGCCACCTTCAGAATAATAACAATATACATACTTAATTAATTAATTCAAATAATAACTTACGAGAAAAGAAGTGAAACTGTTCACGAACATACCTGAAATCAACATCAGAACTTAATTATTTTATAAAAACATTGCACAGTTTGCATGAAACATAAATTTTTCTTATTTAACAAACATGCCTTTGATGTTAGTTCTGGTCAAGCCAACATCACTGGATTAGTAGTAAAATTTAGACAATAAGTTATTCTAATCTTTCCTTCACTATACATTTACGATTCAATTTTATTTTGCCTTAATATTAAGTGCAGTTTAGTACAAGGCAGTGATATTCATAGTCATGATATTCGCTCTTTACTAGTTATAGAATCGATTATCACAGACTGGAATCATTCAAAAATTACCTTCTCAAGCTGGAATTGCACTATTTCAAAAACTTCCCAAGAAAATACAAAGTCTTCAAAATTCTGAATTGTTTAAGAAAGAACTTAGAAATTATCTTGTCGCCAACGAATTTTATAGTTTGCAAGAATTTATGGACCACTCACTTACCACTCAGAAGTCTGGTGTTCTATAATACATTTAATCATGTAAAGAATATATTTATAATTATAAATTTACTGTAGTGGCTTGTAGTTTTCTATGTTGTACTATAATTTGTTATTGTTTTTTTATATACCAACACAATGTTAATTTGTAAATTGTTAATTAAAACTGTTAAAAATACAATGTCCACTATTTTAGTTGGTACTTGTATACTGTACTTCATTATTCAAACAAATTCCATCCTTGTTAAATTCTGTTATCAACCCAACACCGATAGTTTTGATGACATATGAATTTTCCTGTGGCAGTTGCCCCAGAAGTTAATATTACTACAGACTTCCTGTTGAGACATGACATTTTAAATGTTGAACAGTAGGCCTACTCAGCAAGTTTTGAAACGGAAACATTTGTACCGGAGCATTGTGGCGGATTGGTATCGCGCGGGACCCCAATGGAGCTCATCAGTCCAATGACACAGGTTGATTTCGCAGCAGTCACCACAAACATTTTGTTAAGTGACGTTGCGGTAACGCTAGGTAAAGGTCGAGGCTGCGTAGTAGAGAGGAGGCAAACTTTACCTTGTTACCGTCCACAATGACTTGTTTACAAGCACGACATGAACACGGAAGCCGTGCGGAAAGTGGAGCGAGAAAAGTAGCCGAATTCCGCGCCGAGATGTGATCAGAGCATGCGCAGTTCAGACAGTGGGCGTGGCTACCTAGTACGCATGCGCAAACAGGTGCCTGTGTACTGCGCAGGCGCTGACCTTGACGACTTTCACTCGCACGCGCACATTCCAAACTCACATGGCTAATTACGCTAATGACGCCGCCGGTTCTCTTTTCGGCTTCGGTTATATGTTCTGGTTGGACGACCACGATGTTTCCGTGGACAGAATTTGAAATATTGTGTTAAATCTTTTTGTTTTAGTTTGGTGGCTACTTTTTTTTTTTTTTATTCTGCGGTAACCTTTTATTACTGTTTACATTGCTATCTAGGAGGATGTTGTCCAAACTGAAGAAGAAAGGCAAAATATACCTGATTGCTAAAAGAACCTACCAAAATACTGTACATTCAATACAAGACAAATCAATGACGTCTCAAAATTATAATGTAGTTCCGAAATTAAAGAGTAGATAGCGTTTATATTTCGATCAAAACGCCCGCTGATCTATTCTATGCTTAGTCTGGAAATAAGATATAGCTACATTTAAAATGTCTTGAAGTGGAGGTTATTACAATACTTCCTACCGCTACCGCTATTACAAAGTCCTTTCTACCGCTCAACCTCGAGCTTGACGTAGCGTTATCGCGTGGTCACTTGTTAGCCAATTGAAAGTGGTCGAGGGGGAGGATCGAACCCGCGCCACCGGAGTGATGAGCTCTGGAGTAGCGCGCGATTCCAATCCGCCACGAGTCCATACTACTTACTATAACGTAAGCTGTATTGCTTCCAGAAGTATTCATTAGTTATCTAGATAAAGTTATTATCAAAACCTTGTTTTCCTTTTTTGTACTTTCTACGCTTATGGAATTTTTTTTGTTACTTAACCTGAGGTTTGTGGGCACGCTTTTAGGGAAAGGGGTCGAAACCCTTGTGCCTGCGCCGGGAATCGAACCCGCGACCGTGCGCTTTGCAAGCCGTGAGCGCGTGACGCAGGCATACACTTCTCGGCATAATTGTGTAGTGCACACTCGATATAGTGACATTGACATTTGGTCTACCGGTAGCGGCAGCGGCAGGACACACTAGCGTGACATGCTCATCTCACTCACGAGCGTGACGGAATCACGCTGTCACGTGTCATGCTCGGGCAGATTCACAGCGTGTTGTAAACACCACACAGACAGCGTGATGACTGATTTCCACTCCCTACAGAAACCCCCTGTGAAATGGGGTCATGTGTATTTCAACTTCGAATTCGTTCTAATGTGTTTAGAGTGCGCGGTAGTGGCCGTGACCTTGAATTTCATCCCATAAAAGCAATGTAAAATCATGAATTTTCTGGGACACCTCACGTTCATCGGATTGTTATGCAATAAACTTTGTTTTAAAGTGCATTGAATATTTTAGTGGCTCCACTGAGCCAGATTTCCATTTTCTCATTAATCAAACCATGACATAAATACAAAAATGAAGAAACGTTGTATTTGAATTTCTTGTTTTACGTTTAAACTAATAAAGTTTTCAAAAATTGTCAGCAGAGAGACTGTAGTACGCTTTCAAATAAACTTTCACCTTTAAATAAAACTTATTTCATAAAGATCTGATTCAATTTACGGGCGTGAAGTGTCTCAATAAAATGCTTGTTTTTACTTTGTTTTTGTGACAAAACAACCGACCACAACTATGCACTCTTAACATCCTAGAGATTATTGGGAAGTGAAGTTAGCAAGAAACAGTGAGGCGTAACAAATACTTATCATTCATCGCCTACAAAAGTTAAATAGATATTTTACTGGTCAAGCATTCCTTTTCGTCTATTTCTGTGAAATTAGGCGTATTCTCAATGATAACAGAAGCCTTTTGTACTGCGAAGTAACTCTTTTTGTAATTCTCAAAGACGGTTCCACTGGATGTCAAGTCGTTTTAGTTCTTAAAATTGATCCCTCTCTTAAACCAATCTGGAAATAGTTTCACGAAAACTGCGTATGATTCAGGGGTTCGCACTACGGATGGTCATAGTTTCTTTATTTTCAACAAACCCACTCAATCACTATTTGAGATGCCGACCACTCTCAAGAGGGTATTTTAAGGCAAATATGGTGAAGGATGGGTGTGATGAGTGGTTGTAATGAGTTATGAGGTGTAGTCTTGTTACAAACTAAGGCCGACGCGTCCTTAGAATGGGTCATCAATTAGCCCAATGACCCATGGAAATACAAGGACCAACGTGACTTCCGAACCACGCAGGTGATGGTCTGATATGTCTAAACGACGGTGGGAGTTGATGTGGGTATCATCAGATGATCACTGAGACTATCTGAGCCGCTTTAGACCTATATCATCCTCAAAACCTGACCTCCATGAAGCTATGGATTACAGGACCACGCCACGAGTCCCAGGATGGCTACACGAGGATGGCTCTGCCGAAAGCGGCTCGTATAGTATTTGCGAAAATGCCTTTCGGTTATAGTTTTTACTCCAATAACAGAAGTTTTGGGTGCATAAGTGTGTAAAGGTATGGACAAACATGGTGAAATTTGTATCTTTGTATATAATATTTAACCATTATATATCTAGGCCTAGTAATATTTTTTATAGTTCACTTTCGCTAATCTGATGAAATTAGCGCTGCTTTGACGGCCGGCGTGTCTCCACTCGAATACGCTCCAATGCCCTCTGGGAAAAACAAAATAGTTTGTTCTTCCAGTATACGCTGCGCTGCTGCGCTGCAATACGCTACCAGTGTGTCTTACCTCTTCAATGCATGATTTTGTTTTAAAATCATGCGCTGCGCTGCGCTGCGCTGTCTGTCTGTTATCACACTTATGCTTCCATTGAAACATTTTTTTTATTTAAGTACGTTAACCAGTTTAAAACGTCCATACAGTTTGCAGTTTTACTCCATGTTATAAGCGGTGTCCAGAGTGGGTTCTGCGGCCGCTCTATCCGACGGCGACCTTTACCTATTAGTTTAGTGTGACTTCACTAAGAAGAATCTAGAGAGTTCATCGTCCAAAAATATCTGACCCACATTAAATGTATAAATTGTGTGTATCAACGGGGGAGTTTACGCTTCCGGAGCCGGCGCCACGTGTCATCGGTCTCACAATCTGTTTATTTACAGTTTTACGGAAATATTCGCGATTTGGCAGAGCCGGTGCCAAGAGTGTGGGAAGGAGGGGAGGCGCGGGGCCAAAAATGCAATTCATTACCGGCTTTCATCTATGAATGATATCAAAGTATTTCACAGTTCGTCTTCCTTAGATTCTCAGAGTTATCTTTTTGGGATCCGACGAAGGATTAATTCGGTTTGGAGCGTATCATTTAGCGATATCCGCTCTAGTAAGCTCCCAGCTAGTGATATCAAAGATAATGTTATGGTAAGTAGATTGTGCAAAGATCCCGAATGGCTGAGGCAGGAAAATCAACATAGTTGCGGCAGCCCAAACACATACAGCGCTGTGAGGAATTCTTTTAATATAGAAGAGCCACTGTCGCACGCGCAAATTTCGTTCGTTCTTGTAAATCGCAAGATATAGTCACATTTAAGTCATCGACATCGGAACAACTCGAGCATGTGGAGCCGGGCTGAATTCAACTCACACACCCTAAAAGCGAAAGTTCGAGGCGATGCGAATTCACACCCGTGAACATCGGTGAGCAATTATTGTACGCTTCGGTCCTGACAGCTATCCGGTACCTGACTAAGGGTGACCAACACTCACGAGGAAAGAAGTTGGTTGCGAAAGTGTTCCAGGTTGCCTTATCTGAAGCGGAAGAAGTCCACGGCAACACGTAGAGGACTTCATGGACAATCTACCAGATAACCCAAAAATTAGAAAGTTTGGTGACTATTTAGTGGAAACATATTTGGAAACCGGTGCTTTGTTCCCGGTGGAAATTTGGGCATCCTTTAACAGAGACAGTGTAACAACAAATCCACGCACACTTTGGAAAGAAGTTTTACCAAGCAAACCCCGATGTTTTTACCTTTGTCAGAGAACTGATCAGTAATCAAAAATTTGTTTACATTAAGATACAGTCTCTTAATGAACCCCCCAGGAAAGCCCACCGACGTGCTCTAGATGAACTTTGTGTTGCCAAGAGTGAATATCTTAATGGGAAAATATCAAGAAAGGAATATGTAGCTAAAGTTAGCAAAAGGTTCACGAAACTGTGAGATGCACATGTACAATTAATAAATACAATTCTGTAAATACAAAAGGTTTAATATTTATTTTCTTATTTAAATTAACCTCAATGTTTGTAGAATTTTTATTGTATAGGGTCTTCAACAAAAATATGATTGGAACATTAAACACCCTTTGGTAATAAAGTGTGTTTATTCTAAAGCACTTTTTACTGTGAGTGTTTAATGTTTTCAATGTATATTTATTAACTTTGAAATTGCTTGATTGGCCAAAATAAATAAAAACGTGTTTTATTTCAGAACTACTTTGTTTTTAAAATTTGACAATTGCTGTTTCTGATCAAGTTTTCTACTTAAGTTTTGGAATTTTAATGACAATTAAATACAATTTACTCAATTGTACAATATGCCGCTTGTCAAAGATGTAGTGATGCGTACTGTAATTGCTCATCCATGTTCACGGGGTGTGAATTCGGACCGCCTCGAAATTTCGCTTTTAGGGGTGTGAGTTGGAATCCACCCGTGGAGCCGAGGGGGTAGAAAGACGGAGAGAGACGGCAGTGCTATCTGGGATTGGGCGGTCGAACTGTGTTGATTTTACTACCTCAACCATGTGTCATCTATGCGCAATCTACATATTACAACATTATCTATGGCAAATTCTATCAACTATTTACGAACAAGCTATTTACGAAAAACGACCCCATACGACGGGCCGATTTTGCTGGTAAACGAACCTAACCTAGAGATTTATAAAGTGAATGTTTGTTCCAAATTTCGTGCAAATTCGGGTATTCATAGGGGTCAAAAGAGCAGTTCGGTGTCATTTTCACCTCTTTATGGGAAATTCACAAGAATTCACGGTAGTGCTTGTGGCTACGCGTCGGCTCTGTTTTCATTTCGTCAACAGTCTGTAAAGGTCTGGTTGAGGTCTGAACTTCGGGTTGACTGGCTTGCTCTGTATTGTCAGGCCATTAGCAAATTCTTGACACCACTAGAACGGCCCAGATAGTCCAAGTTAGGTTATCAAACATTTCGTATATAATGTGTAAGTGGTTCCTAAAGCTTGCGTGTGATAAGATAGGATTATAAGATCAACCTGCGTTATCAATCAGGGATGTATGATGTTGTAACGAGTTTAATTTAGAACTTCTTCTGAAATTTTAATATACTATAAAGCCGGTTGTATACATGACTGCACGAGTAAATGTTTAGGCACTTCCGGCATGCTACTCCCCTTTATAAACCTTTTTAAATCTCTTAGTGTTCAACTTTTGGAAAAATCTATGAAAAATTATTTGTTTAAGGTTTTGAAAAGTTAGCGGCTAAAATCTGCCCTTGTATTTAACCGATATTTTCCATCATAGCGGCAATACAGTTACTCGTATCTTCTATCTGTGAAAACTCGTCAGCGTGGAAACAAATTTCCTACAACTTATGTATTTAATAATTTTTTCCCACCTCTAAGGTTTCGGTGCTAGATAAATTTGAAATTAAATTGTCGGAAAATTCATTTTTTCGCTGTGTTTGGGCTCTTATAGTTACGGTATGTATCAACCACCCACACATTTAAAATTTAATACCCCCGAAACACGAGACCGCAAGCGCTTCGAAGGGCGAGTAGTTAGTGTACGATCTTGGAATAATGTAGGATTAAAGTTGTACTTAGAGACTTGTTCACATGTTTCTTCCAAGAAATAAGTTAATTTAATAATATACTTGACACCTTTCGAGTTTTTAATAAAACTGAGAAGCAATTAGTCGTTGAATTTTTTGTACTAATAACCATACGCATTTCAGAGGCGACAAGCTTAACTAAAAAAGTGATGGTAAGAAAGTTAACGCAATAATAGTGTTATTACCTCATAAATCAAGTTTTACAAAGTTAAGTTCTTATCTGAAAATTGGCACAGTTTGCACATAGTTTCATTTCATAAACCTGTTCATCCGAGCCAAAGTTTGTTCACTGACCCATACTGAACTAAGTTTAAAATGTTTGTAACTAATCCTTTGTTCTCCTCTGCTTTGCTCAGCGGTGTGTTGAAATCCACCAGAAGCGTTCACGCCGAATAACCCGCTTAAGCGGAGCGATGCACTTTACCTGGAACTTTAAACTTAAAACGCCTTCGGCGGTTGAAATGTTTGGCGAACCAGCCCACAGCGAGCCTGTTGTGGAACGCTGATTTGACTTCAGTGTCAGGCTCTTGGTTTTATTTTCGGCAGGAGTTTTTATCACTGGGGCGCATTTTAAATTTCAATGGATGCGGACTATTCATTACGCTGTAATAGCACAAAATCACTTTTTTAGAGTGCTATTTTTTAAGATAATAGTAATTATTTTTTTTTTTTTTAGATAATTAAACCTTCTTTTTTGGTAATGAGTGCCCCCTCTTCCTCAAAGCTCCCCTCGGGGTTCCGGTAGTCCGATTTTTCTGATTAACGAACTTGACCAAGATATTTACAAATTTCGTCCATTAGGTTAGTAAACTGTCTATAAAGTATTTCGTAAAAACATAACAAAATCTAAAACGTTAAACATAATAATTCCATATGAGCTACAATTGAAAAAGTAGGCAGTTTGTTTCGGAGTTTTCCCTCTACAGTCTCAGTCAGTCTATTAAGGATATCTTACAGATTTCTTTAAAGATTTATTTTTTTTTAACAAATGTTTCTTGACAACAAACACTATTCAGATGGTGACTTTCCAAGTGAAGTACACCATTAAGTATACTAACCATTATATCATCCGGTCTAGCTATTTGTCTTCAAATTCATAGGTGAGGTCAGCCCTTCAAATGCTCGGCCAGGTTCGAGTCCCGGTTTGGTTTACAAATGATATCTTCAAATTTGTTTGGTAATAAATTAGCAGTATTGCTTTTTACAAATTAAAAACTGTTTAAATTATCTCAGTCATACACAGACGTGTTATTACACAGAGTATATAGTTAATTGAGTTCACGCACACTACCGCCCTGCGGTCGTCTCTTCAAACAGAATCTGATCACCTTAGTTACCGAGTCTGTATACTCGTAGCTCCGGAGTCCATTACTTCAGCAAACTCAATTTACCCACTCAGATTAATTAGTTGTGCAAATAAATTATCTCCACGTTTGTTTGTATAAATCAGAGAGAACTGTGATGTTTGCTCTATAAACAAGCTGTATCGAACTTCTCGTAAAGATAATTGTGTACTTCTTGTATACAGGGTGGTAAACAAAACCCGTGTCGGCTTTCTAACGGTGGGAAGGTATCGAATTTGCTACACCATTACAAGTGGTAGTGAACTACTCTTTGGTAATTAGTTACCAAATTAACAAATTAAATAAGAATCACCGGTCCACGAGGTATCAGAAAAATCTAGTAGTATAGCTTAGATCACGTGGCAGATCAAAACAAAGGTCGTTGAGATAAGTTCATAGCTGCCGCAAACTGCATCTCCGTAGGTTGATCTTGTTAAAAAAGGTCAATTTTTTAATTGAGAAATTTGAACTTAGAAACGCTGTTATGTATGTTTAATGTCAAAGTTTTCAGATCTGAATTTAAACATTGTACATTTCCAACCATTTGTCATTCTAATTCTTGTAGAAACCGATGAAAAGTTGTCGGAAGTTGAACTCAGACTTTATTCAAGTCTCAGCCAGTCAACCAGCTACTGAGGATGACTCTCCACAGCGAGATCACTATATCACTATTTGAGATGCCGACCACTCTCATGAGGGCATTTTAAGGCAAATATGTGGTGAAGGATATGTGTGATGAGTGGTAGTAATGAGTTATGAGGTGTAGTCTTGTTACAAACTAAGGCCGACTCTTCCTTAGAATGGGTCATTAATTAATAGCCGAATGACCAGTGGAAATTCAAGGACCAACGGCTTAACGTGACTTCCGAACCACGCATGTGATGGTCTGATATGTCTAAACGATGATGTTGGGAGTTGATGCGGGTATCATCAGGTGATCACTGAGACTATCTGAGCCGCTTTAGACCTATATCATCCTCAAAACCTGACCTCCATGAAACTGGATTACAGGACCACGCCACGAGTCTCGAAACGTGACGTGGTGTAAACTGGAAGCCATAGATCTTAATGATGCTACCGGTCGCGAAAGCTTAAGAGCTAAGGTTTATTCAGCAATGTTTAATATTTCGTTCCTGATCTACACAACTACGCACCATAAGTAACGCACCAAACCACACTCAATACATTTTTGCAAACTACACGTTTTAAATACTGGATAGTGAAGCTACAGTTTAGTTGTTTACGACGCGCACTGTATAAAATTACACCACAGCTACTGATAACCACTGACTGATAAGCAAGTCTGTAATCTCTGGTAATCCGTACACTTGCCTCTACACATTGCATACTCTGCTCAAGCACTCTGCTGGTCACAGCTTCTACCGGCGTTAGAAATGTAAAATATGGCCGACACGCAGCTATCAGCTGACATGAGTAAAGCGAATTTCCTTTGATTTTTTACTCTGATTAGCTAATTTTGACTCGGTACGCCACACTCACAATCTCGCTTTGGCACGAACTTTTCGGCTACGGGCTTCAGATTACCGTGGTCTTTTACTTTTACTATTTAAGTAGCACTGCATATCATAAAAGAAATGCATTTGAAATGTCATTGAAATCGAACTATACACCCCGTTGTAACTACGTAAAATCACTTTATTGGTCGCAATTTTGAAACGACTACATACATTGAGGGTTGACAATAAAATGAAAACAGTACCAAACACTAATGGCAAAAATAGCAACAAGCGCTATCGTGAACCCTGAATTTCCTGCAAGCGGGGAAATGTATGTCACCATATATGTACCAAAACAGATTTTTAACAGTGAGTAGGTCTATAAATTATTAATCCGTTGTGTTTTGTATGTTTTGTACTTTCGCTTTGAATGCTTCGTACAAAATTACATTTTATTTCGAATCAAATTAAATTCATTAGTTGTTTTGAACAAATAACTAGAAGAACTCCTCTACATACTATTGAAACAATAGTTTTTAATAGTTATAAAAACTATTGTTTAAATGGTTTTAGAGGACTTATGCCAGTTATTTCAAGAAATTAACAAATCATGTCCAAGTTCATCATTTAGAAATCAACAATAACTTGTTTACGTTATTGCAGAAACGTAACAGATACAGGGCCAGATAAGAACTTCCAATTTACAAAATACATTTCAGTACGACTCTTGGCTGTCCGAGAGTGTGATGTAAAAAAATTCTCAATAAGTACATAAGTAATTTTAACGAATAGCACCTAAGCATTGTTTTACTCTTGAGTATAAGATCTATTTTTCAATAGGCATGATGATACCAAACAGGGCCATTTCCAAAAGACGTAGACAATAAATCCAATGATCTTTTTTCTTCTCGTTCATAGGTTATAACTTTGATTTGAGACACTGGCCACTCCTAGAGGGTATTTCAAAGTGAATATGGACTAAAAATGGTCAACTGTTCCCCAGATTGGGGCATTATTAATAGCCCAAAGACTGATAAATGGACCATCGGCTTAACGTGTCTTCCGAACCACGGGGAGTGGCCATCGAGAAAAGTTATCCCTGCGGCCTGCGTCCGGGAATCGAACCCGGTCTGATTTGGTGCGAAGCACGCACTATACCACTGAGCTATGGCCAGAAGAAGTAAGCGCACGCAACTTTGCCAATTTTAGCTAAGCTTCAATACGCAGATACGACATGTGGTGTCATCAGCTGTTGAAGAATGTGCGTGTAGTGTATTTATAGTAAGCACAATCATTGTTAGGTAGAAGCTTGAATGAATCACAACTACCTGGCCCAGCAACTGCTGCTAGGAGTGATATGATGCAACTCCTAGACAATATGATTCATACAGGGACCATCTTCGAGTACGAGATTTTCAACACATTGTAGCCACGATTTTTGTTGTATTTTTCTATACTGTATATGATTACGGCAGAGGCATTATTAGCAAATGTCGATAGGGAAATAGGGTTTTCACCGCCATTTTGGTCGGGCTTATTGAATTTGGGTTATTTTTGGTACAAATGCTGGGTAACGAGTTATAAATGTGTATTAAAGTAATTGAGTTTAAATCGGATCAGAAATACAGTTTTTATTTTGGGAAAACTTATTTTTGGGGCGATACGCCCACCAAAAGGTCACATTTGGTTAACAGATTTCGCGGGTTAACGAACTTAACCTAAAAACGTGTGCCTAATTTCGTGAAAATCAATCTGACAACAAATGCTACCTATAGAGTGGTTACAGGGGTCAAAATTCAAAAAGCAACCTTCCGGTGTAATTTTTCATAGCCCTGCCTCAAAGCAGACAAAATTTAGTTATAGACATTTAAAAACTGACCATCTTGGCCGTAAAATTATGAATATCGCATCAAGGTCTGCCAAAAATTCCTTGACTATGAGCATAATTTCCAAAAATCACTGCATTACCGGACAGGTAATCTGAGTTGATAGACGTTCTAACAAAACGCCTCCATTTCTTTTATATTCCACGAAAAGACCTTGCCGAATGGTTTATCGTAAAACATTTTAAGCTTCAATTGAGACGCGAAGTATTTATGTCGAAACCTTTAACCTTTTTGTTTGAAGTTTGTTGTTGACAAGGATAGAATTTCTGATATTAAAATATTATTGCGGACGTCTCCCATCGTTTCTTCCGATCCATTTGCTGTGTATAAACAGGTTTTTGTTATCTGTTACAGATGGTCAGCATGACACACGTATGTGATTGGTCGTCCGCTGCTCCTAACCAGCCAGTCAGTCGGTGAACAGCTGTCACTGGTCGTGGACGTGCTTGGGTTTTCTAACTTTTTGTTGTCCTAATTTGTTTGTGCATATTGTATTGTTTTCTAAGGTAGTATTTTAAAAATAAATAATTTAAGGGAAAACAAAAAGGAAAACTTGTGTTGTTTCGTGGAGGGAAGTTGGTCAGTTTAGGCTAGCTCATTTCCTGATGGTTTGTGTTATGTTTTAGGTTATTTTCACCTGAAGACGGGATCTTATTTCAGATCCCGAAACGTCGTTGTTCTTTTTGTTCACTAAAAAGATAGAAAACGTCCGCAATATTATTCGAACCTTTAAATTCGCCTTTTCTAGACTGAAGAGTGTTTGACCATCGTAAGAACAAACAAACCACCAAATTCTTTACAGAGTAAACACCTCAACAAACAGCGTCGAAGACAAAGCCTCCTGAAGACAATCTTTCGTATCGTCAACATGTCTCCACTGTGAGAAGCAGACTAGACTAACACTGGCACAACCGACAATACTCACACGTCGTGGTCTATTGTGTCACCCGGGGGGGATTGTAGGTGGGGGGATAACTGATAACAAGGGTTATCACGACCACAGAATGATAACTGATAAGGTTGGCCCAGATCTATTGTCGGCACGCGCGGTAAGATCATTTCACTTCTCTGAAGGTTTGGAACAATTCAAGATGTGCTCTCTTTACTTGGATTGGTATTCGGCCGAAGATGCCCGAGGTCTTTTTCCCATACGAAGATACTCTAAGGCACACCACATATCGTTCCCGAATAAAAAGTCCAATTTAAGAAACTAAAATCTCGATATAAAAACAAGGAAATTATCTAAATACGTATTGACCACGGAAAAGTAAACTTGCTTAAGTCGTTATTTAGCTAAGAAGTAGTTGGTAGCTCTGTTCCTAAATTAATGTTTAAGATTACTTTTCACCTGAAGACGAAATCAGATTTCAGATCTCGAAACGTCGCGTTCTTCTTTTTACTAAAACACTATAAAAGGTTCGTAATAATTTTTTTACCTCTAAAATCTGAAGAAATGACGATGAACTTTCGTTTCAAATGCAATTATATGGAAGCGTCCATTATACTCTTTAGAAAAACACTCACTACATTGCGACCGTAATATATCGGTCACCAATTCCTAGGAAACCATAGCTAAACAATTCACAGCTATATGGCGACCGTAATCGCTTTAGGGGTTCTATTTATTAATCACAAAACTAAAAACGTATCTGGATCAGATCTCAAGGACAAACAACAAAACATTTGGGGAAGTGGCTGCAGAAGAAGCTTGAGGTCAACTGTCGTTTATCTGTTTAATGTTGTTCTTGAGATAACCTTATTATTTATTCAGCCATACTGTTACTCTGATTCACAAACCAAGTTGTTGCATTATTTTCCTTTTCTGATAAATATGCTTATACAGGGTGTTTCAACACTCTCACCGAGTCTTATGAGGCAACTGTTATATGAAGCCAAAAACCATATTTATTTTGTTTGAAGCCCCTTCATTAATGCGTGATTTACGCGTACCTTTTCATTCAAAGACGACTTAAAGTACGAACTTGAAATTTTTCATAGACCTTAATGACCTTGACATGACAAACTCGTTAAAAAAATCAAGACTATCTTACTAATTAAACTGTTTAAAAACTTACATATACATCCATAATGTCTTGGGAATATGACGTTTTTGCTGTTTAAAAAGTTTAAATGGCCATTATTTTGCTTATATTAGATAGTCAGTGTTGATTACTTTTGCATTCATACGTTTACAATGTAGATATTAAAATGCATGCATCATTACATAAAGCCGTCCTTGAATAAAAAATAAACACCCAACTGACGCTTGTACTTCGAAAGAATAAGCGTTTACCGCAATGAATACGATTTTCTGGCTTCATTAAGTTTAAAAGTCAATAGGCTAGTCAAATTAGACAAAAAAAAGGGCAGTTAGCGGAAAGTTTAGGTACAGTCCTAATTCTTTTTTATCTTTATGTTTTCGAGGTCGCTGAACACGAATTTGAGGTTTGCTGACAGATATTTTGGCCAAAACATTGTTTTTGGAAAAACCGTGAAAATTTTGTACTTTTTTTAGTTTTTGGCCTAAATCTTAGTAAATATGCATTTTATAGAAAAATGTGACCAATATTAAATTAAAGGTGACAAAATTTACCACAAGTTTTATATTCGACACTTTCTTCTCCGGCCATTTACGCCGCTGGGAAACGTGGAACTTGAAAATACGCCATACCTGCTTTATCCGGCTTTCATGGAAACAAGCCGTGTTACAATAATTTTGACTATTTATAAGCAATTTTTACAGGTTGGACATTAAACTTTTGTTATACATACTTTGGGATCATAAATATGACCGACATACATTGAACGCATGTCGGTCAACTGACTTATGGGCCACCCTAGAATATATCTTAGGGATCAAATCGAGAACAAAACGACGTAGTATAAAACAATGTCAGATTAATTTTGTCTACTCAATACAATTTTTATTTGGAAAACATAGAACTCAATAAAATACACTTAAAAATACTCTGTCTAGCACAAGCTTCACCTATATTTGACTTAAATGGTAGAGAATAATTAGAACAAATTAGTGATGAATTTGTACAATTATAATATTTGTGCAAATTAGTATAATTATTAGTACATACATTATTAAGTTGCTTTATATACATAAGTAAGATCAGTTATTTTATACATACATAAGCAGTTTATTAAAAAGAGTAAATATGTCAATTTTAAGAATAATCTCTTGATGCAGAAGGTTGTCATTCCATGAGCCCTTTCTTTGAAGGTGGACCAGGGATGGGAAATACTTACTTACCCTCTTTGAACCAACCACCTGCGCTTCCCCAACTACAAGAAGGAAGCATTTAAGGCTTCATCCAAAATAGCTGTACTTCCGCCCTCAGCAGCCGCAGCTACACATCATAGTTACAGAGTTTACCATCAGCAATGGATGGTAGTTGATAAGCGAGCAGAGGTTTGGGGTTGGAAGAGAACCACCAATGGTCTAGAAGCAATAACAACCCTTTTAGCTCCTGTTCCCCCTGAACTGCTTAAGTTGGTAATATGCAAGTGCACCAAAACCTGTGCACGAAACTGCAGCTGCGTAAAGGCGGGGCTACGTTGCACTGATCTTTGCATAAATTGCGTTCACAGATCATGCAATAATGCATCGGTGGTCCTTGAACAACACGAAAATGACGCTGAAGATTTGGATCTGTAGGAGGAACTTGGTAATAAGTTTTCTACCGTTGAAAAGGTCTTAGCGGCATAGAAAGAAGACGAGGAAACACCAGGGTACTCAAAACAGGGTGTCCAGCGTTCAGGAAAAACAATGTTCCCGCATAATTCTGGTATTTACCCGTATATTGAAAATTTTCGTATAATTCCCGGTTTTCCCGGAATTCCCGTATGCTTAACACCTTGCCAAAGGCTATGTGAAAATACCTAAATATTCAACTACCTGAATATTCCAATACTTGTTTCCACATTTTCTCTTACTTCTATAAATACTATCACATTCCCAATATGTTATAATTTCTTAATACGCAACTATTTCCATAATGTTTTTTCTTTTCATCCCTGGTTCACCTTCAAAGAATGGGCTCATGGAATGACAACCTTCTGCATCAAGAGATTATTTCTATCATTGACATATTTACTCTTTTGATATACTGCTTATGTAAGTATAAAATAACTGATCTTACTTATGTATATAAAGCAACTTAATAATGTATGTACTAATAATTGTACTAATTTGCACAAATATTATAATTGTACAAATTCACTCATTTGTTCTAATTATTCTCTACCATTTAAGTCAAATATAGGTGAAGCTTGTGCTAGACAGAGTATTTTTAAGTGTATTTTATTGAGTTCAATGTTTTCAAATAAAAATAATTGTATTGAGTAGACAAAACTAATCTGACATTGTTTTATACTACTACGTCGTTTTTCTCGATTTGATCCCTAAGATATAACTACAGGGTGGCCCATAAGTCAGTTGACCGACATGCGTTCAATGAAATGCATGTCGGTCAACTGATTTATGGGCCATCCTGTAAATTATGGTATTACAGTATAGAATAAAAGTTTAATGTCCAACCTGTAAAAATTGCTTATAAATAGTCAAAATTATTGTAACACGGCTTGTTTCCATGAAAGCCGGATAAAAAGGGTATGGCGTATTTTCAATAATTGAAAATTCTGCAGGGTTTTCCATGTGCTCTAGCGGCGTTAATATTGGCCGGAGAAGAAAGTGTCGAATATAAAACTTGTGGTAAATTTTGCCATCTTCAGTTTAGTATTTGGCACATTTTTCGATCAAATGCATATTTACTGAGATTTAGGCCAAAACTAAAAAATACTACATTTTCACTGTTTTTGCCAAAACAATGTTCCGCCAAATTATCTGTCAGCAAATCTCAAATTCGTGTTCAGCGACCTCGAAAACATAAAGATGAAAAAGAATTAGGACTGTACCTAAACTTTCCTCTAACTTTGCTAATTTGACTAGCCTACAATGCCTTAGTTGTTGTTTATGGTTGAGTATTAGATAATAATACAGTTGTTTTTCAACCACACTGCTGTATATATGATTTGAAAAATCTTAATCAAGCAATAATCTTTCCAGCTTCAACCTACAAATCACAGAAATCGGCAAATACTTCAAAAGTAAAGTTGATATTTAATTGGGAGCGTAAATTACTCCCCCTCCATCATTCACATTTATACAACGGTCTAAGCTTACTCTAACTACTTCCAGACGTAATAGGTTTAATTATTATAACAATGTATTGTGTTAAAGGTACGTCTCAGTGGTCACCTCAGAGAAAGTCTAAATTCGTCCGCCAGGAACACACGACACCGCGCACGTAACATCTGGCTCCACAGCGGGCCTTCTTTCAACTGATGCCGCCCAATTGTCAAGCCTAGCGCTTGAAAGGATTTACGGCGGTCCGTTTTTCAACTTCCAAATTAATTTTTACAGCAAATATTATACATTTGGAAACTAGAGGAGTTTTAGAGACGTGTATAGAGACCGATTTCTCTCAAGTCGCTAGTTTCACAAATAAATTTGGTTTAGTGTTTTTAACTCAATTTTTTTACGCTTAAAACGCATGACTTTGAAAAAATAATTTCATTCGGTTAATCTTTGGCAGTGATCCTACTAAGGAAAATACGATGTTCTTTGTTACACGTTTTGTTCGGTCATTAGCATAAACAAGTTCCACGTGAAGTCGAAACCTAAACTATTACAGACGCGATAAACTTAAATTGGCCAGCAGGTAATTATGATTGTTATGTAAGCAAGATAACACAATCTGTTGCTATTATACACTACGAAGTAAGCAAGTTCACTAAACTTACAACGAATCAGCTACTGTAGATTGTCATACCTGTAACAAAGAGCATGAATTTTAGTACACATTCAGCAGTCACTACAGTACATTTTAAAATAAAACTTATATTGAAAGATTGCATGCAAATTGTAAGCATGATATGTCAAGAAAATGCTTGTATTTCCATTGTTCTGTTGGGACGAAAAACAAAATGGCTGACCGGTACTGTGCACTCTTAACGTACGGTCTGGTATTTCTAGTCGAAGCCATTTTCAAATAGGGCAGCAAACGGCCGCTCAACAAAGGGCACTTAAACGAGCTCTCATTTGCTCAATACACTTCAAAATATAAAGCGGCTCAGATAGTCTCAGTGATCATCTGATGATACCCGCATCAACTCCCACCAACGTTTAGACATATCAGACCATCACCTGCGTGATTCGGAAGTCACGTTAAGCCGTTGGTCCTTGTATTTCCATTGGTCATTGGGCTATTAATTAATGATTCTAAGGAAGAGTCGGGCTTAGTTTGTAACAAGACCACACCTCATAACTCATTACTACCACTCATCACACTCATCCTTCACCACATATTTGCCTTAAAATACCCTCATGAGAGTGGTCGGCATCTCAAATAGTGATTTAGTGATTTAGATATAGCTTTTTCTCGTTCAAATAATAGTCTTAACAAGACAAACATTTTAAAACTGTCAATTTTATTGTGAGCTTTTTTACTTTACTTTGATATTTTGATCTGAGACACCGACCACTCTTAGAGGGTATTTTAAGGTGAATATAGAATAATTATGGTGAGTGTGATGAGTGTTTTGATGGATGATGAGATGTAGTCTTGTTACAAACTATGACCGACTGTTCCCGAGATTAGGTCATCAATTAGACTTCGAGGAGTGAGAAGTTTGCCTAGGAATGACCAGTATTGTGTATTGTGCACTGCGGTCTGACAATGTACAATGTGGCACAATTGACAGGCCAGATATAGCACAAACTCTCAATGACACTGAGACTCCAAGGTCGCTACTATAATTGTGACTGATTCAATCATTTACTCGAGACCACTCCTCCGAGATGCCGGCATCTTCTCTCCTTTCCTCAACATGTTTCTATTAGAGAGTATTATCAAAGATTGTTTTATGGTAGGTAGATTGCACACGGATGCCGAATGGCTGAGGCAAGAAAATCAATACAGTTGCGGCAGCCCAAGCACAGATAGCGTTGCGAGAGCATTTTTCTGAGTCTCAAGAAGAGCCACTGACGCACGCGCAAGTTCGTTCGTTCTCAAAAATCGCACGATTTGGTCAGATTTAAGTCATTGTCATCGTACGAACTCGAACATGTCGACCCGAGGCGGAGGGGAACAACGACGGGGAGAGATCCCAGCGCTATCTGTGCTTGGGCTGCCGAACTATGTTGATTTTGCTGACTCAACCATGTGTGTAACTTGCGCAATCTACTTACCATAACGTTATCTTTGGTATTATGTAGTTTCCTCTTGAGGTTGTAAGGGGCACACCAGAGACTTCACAAATATCTGTATATAAAGTGATAGACCCGGGTTCGAGTCCCGGTTCGGTCCAAACATTTTGTCTTCAAATTTCTGTAGTAGCTATTTAGCGTATATGCGAATTGAAATCTAAAATAAGTCATGTGACATAGTAGTATTTAAATTCTTGTTGTAATATTTCTGGCTTGTTGATTTAAAGACACTATTAAGGGCGATTCCCACGAGGCTGGTTTATAAGCGCTGATCGTCAGCGCTAGTAAATCAGCCCCAAATCAGCCACGTGAGAATACAGCGCCAGCGCTGGCAGACACCATCAAGCTGACTGTTTCCAGCAAGCTGGTGACTTTGAACATGTTTAATATTGTCAGCGCTGAAGAGGCGAAAATGGTCACGTGATCTATAAGCACTGAGAAGACAGCGTGAGACAAGCACCGTGGGAACGGACTACTCTAGCTTTTAGTTGCTGTTGAGTTGTCGTAATAGGAGTTACTAGTTCCAAAAGTTCCTCAAATTTTAACTCCGACATTCTCATAAATTTGAAATTTACATGAGGGTCTTCCACACACAGCTCCATCAACAGTCTCGAGGATACACCAAGCTTTTCCTCCTACCAATCCAATTTTTATCCAAATCGATCTTTTCTTCTTCTTCAACATTTTCTCACACAATTCCTGCATTCCCATCCTCCAAATAGTTCGCAAAGTTTGTAGACTAAGCCCCACAGATGACATTTTTCAACATTATAGGCCTGAACATTACGTAAAAACGTGAACACAACTGCAACCAACGAAGTATACAGACTGACTGTCAGCTCTAGTTAGCAAGCTACGTGGGAAGGGATTTCCATGCTGGTACGTTGAGCTGGTTTATAAGCGCTGACCGTCAGCGCTTGTGAACCAGCCTCGTGGGAATAGGCCTTTAATAGTCACATGTTCCAGATAAACATTCAGATTTTAAATTTGAAGGAATGACTAATTGCGTGTTTTTAGTCAAAACCCTACTTAATTAGTCACTTATCATTGCCGAAGTTGAGTTAAAGAAATCGTGAGTAACTTCTTTAACACTTAACTCTTCCGTTAGAGAGTAAGATTGCCCGTTATTACTAGCGATGACTTGACACATCTGCTTCCTTTTATAGCCTCTTTTGCAAATTCGCTACATCTTTCACAACGTACCGTCAAGAGTTGGGCAACTACTGTAGTGCCTGCCCTCCCTTTCCTGCAACCCTCCTTATAGACATGGCGACATTGCGACATTAAGTTCTGTGTTGGGTTTTATTGCAGGGGGACGATGACTGTGTAGCTTGTTGCTTTTAGTGCAAACTTTAATGTGGTGATTAACTTCAAGGTTTTCCGCTTTGTCAATCTTCTTCCACTACAAAATCTTTCAGAGATTGTCGGTTTAAAAACCTGAATCTATATTTTGATCAGTACAGGGCTAAATGTAACTACGAACAATTATTTCACGAACTAGCTGCTAAATAACTTTTAAATTTGATTAACAGACTTTAGTAAAATTCTAGAAAGTTTTGGAAAATCTATTATAATAGTATATTAATGTTCATCACTAGGTTCTAAAGTGAAGCTTTTTGATACTAGCACAAGTTTAACGTCTGAGGCACGACCGATGAATGATACGTTTTCTCATTATGCACATTTGATATTAATAAATGTATCTATTACAAGTTTTATTTTAATCTATACTATTAGTATTTCGGTTAGGGTTGTCCGGAGTGTTGAGATCTCGGAATCTGGCTGGGGTAGTTCAGATTTTTGAAATGGTCCTTAGTGTGTGGAGGGTGGAAACGAATAAAATTATATAGATTATTTATTTTTATAGGGTTTTGAGGTCCCTAATTCCCCATGTTATATTTCTTTTTAGTGAATATTTATTAGTAAATATCAACGGATTTGTTTGAACCTCGACACATAGTTGTATACTATTAACCCAAAGACCCTACTGATTTTGGGGTTCGGGGGCACAATATATGGATTGGGGAGGGTTCAAGGGGCAAGAAATAAAAAAATCATAAAAATCGATGTGGGGTATCAAAAAAAAGGGAATATTATGCTGATTTCAAAAATATATTGGTTGTCTACCGAATTGTTCGGGTGGAGCACCGAGGCTCCCAGGGGTCTGGAGGCGAAGCCCCCAGCTGACGCAGCTAGTTTTAAATAATTCAAATTAAAACCTCATTTGAGTTGTATTGTTTACTTGAAGAAACAGCTGTTGTTACGCTAATTCAGCCTGACCGATCATCAGTTAGTGTTTAGCATTGATATATAATCGATCATTCCCCCAGATAGTATAGTAAACCCCATTACGATCGACAGAACAGTCCTATTTACACAGGAGACTTCTTTACAATTGTCACTGATCGCTTGACTGTTATGTTTTAAGTCTTTTCGTCTAGGGGCTCTGCCCCCTTCCCAACATGTTTTCTTTTAGCTAATTCGTTAATCCCCGAAACGCACAATTTTCCTGTACAAATTTAGATAATATTATAATATTTCTTGCAAGTCGCCACAGTCATTTTCCTGTTAAGAAAGTTGGAACGCCAGCACTTAAATTGTTCTATACATAATTATATTACTGTAGTCTGCAGACATTAAATCAAGCTCTTAAAGCTGGCTACGACGTAGATTTTCTAACTAACGGTCTAAGGGTTCACGCTCGTTTATAATTAGTGTACGTTAATTTTTAGTAATATATGAATATATGTTCACCTGTCACCCCCTTTGGCTTAGGGCAAGGGATCACGGTACAGAATTGGTAGCAGAGCATTACGCTGCAGGGTTCGTTTAGATTATTTTATATTAACTGTTAATTATATATGTTTTCCTGTCACCCCCGTTGGCTTAGGGCAAGGGATCACGGTGCAGAATAGATCAATCATCCCGACCAAACAAAACCATTGAAACATCCACGTAAAGATGATTGAAATGGTGTTTTTATCCATGGGGAAAAGAAGATCCTCAAAAGAAACCTTTATTTCCTTTGGAATAAAAGTGCACGTGCATGTGTCTTAAAGTGCTATTTCTGAGCAAAATAACCTAAATGATTTTACACAACTAATATTCTTTATTCATGTTTATACATTCCTTAAATAGAAGCATGTAAATGTAATAAAGATTACATACATATAATATTTATAATATTTAAAACACGAAATAAGTTAAATATTATACCAACATACAATCTACAGAAAGTCTATTTTATAGTTGGTTATTATTCCTGCGAATATCAAATTCAAAGTTACTGGGTTATTGAATCAAGAGGAACCATACCAAATTTTTCCGCGAGCTCTGGGAGAGTCAACGTTTCAAACAATCATTAAATCAATTTTTTCAACAGCTCAATAGCAATTTTACGAAAGCGTCAAACAGTTAAAATGTGTTATAAAATGTATTTATTAAATTTTCCTAATTTAAATAAGTTTTTCATTCCTACGCATCAACGTCGCTTAAACATTTAAAACAATAGTATGGACTCGTGACGTGGACCTGTAATCCAGCTTCATGGAGGTCAGGTTTTGAGGACGATATAGGTCTAAAGCGGCTCAGATAGTCTCAGTGATCATCTGATGATACCCGCATCAACTCCCACCATCGTTTTGACATATCAGACCATCACCTGCGTGGTTCGGAAGTCACGTTAAGCCGTTGGTCCTTGTATTTCCATTGGTCATTGGGCTATTAATTAATGACCCATTCTAAGGAAAGGTCGGCCTTAGTTTGTAACAAGACTACACCTCATAACTCATTACTATCACTCATCACACTCATCCCTCACCACATATTTGCCTTAAAATACCCTCATGAGAGCGAATTAGTGATTTAGTATTCTGATTGCTCTAATTATATACTTATCCAAACTACCGCCCGATGTCTTTTAATCGGGTAGTTTTGGAGGCTGAAAACAAGATACTATAAATATAGTTTGGAAGTTAATAGAATAGTATAAATAGTATGCCTAAAAGCTACTAGGACATCTCCGAAATCGTATTTACTAGAAGTCAGACATCTCATCCAGATGTCGTAAGGCTAAAATGGTAGAAATGTTTAACCGTTCGTTACTCTAGCAAACCATTTCAAATGTACCAGCTCTGAGAATCAAACAACCAATTCCACACGAACTATTTATCGTTTTTCATTCACAAAGAGTAGTATTTTAACGCTAAAATAGAATTTCGATTTTCGTTTGGTGGCAGCTGTCCTTTACAAAGTAGTAACTACAGTATATTCAACTCAACTGCAAAGTACATTATGGCAGACTCTTCCTTATGAAATCAATAACCGTGTAACAGAGCCATTATACTTCCTTGTTCACAGACCATCAATTAGCAGTTCAATGACAAATTGAAACACAAGGCCAATGAATCGGCTTAGCAAGCTAAACTACCAGTTTCAGCTCACTAACCACATCAAGGTAGCTGCTCTCCCATGTTGCATATATTTCCGAGTCCTGCTGGACAAATTGTATGACTGTATTCAATAACTCTTTGTTTAATGTTTTTGTTGACTGCGGTACAATTTCTGAACTTAAAATATTATTACAAAGGTCTTTTATCGTGATTGAGGACAACAAGTATACGACGTTTCGGGATTCGGAATCTGGCCCCGTCTTCAGGTGAAACAATAAGTCCGCTGCAGAGGAACACTTGTTTTAAAAATATTTAGTGCATATTAGCCGTGTGCAATTGGTTGATCAACTGATTGCATCCTGTGTACTGTAGTGGAGTATTGACAATATTCCACGCCTTAGCCTTATGCATCACCTGAAGGCGAGACGAGATTCTAGATCCAGAAACGTCGTGTTCTTGTCAATCAACCAAAAAATGAATAACTTACCTTAGAAACGTCTTTGGTTCTATTTTTATTTTCATTATTTTCATATTATTTCATAATCTTAGCTCTTATTTCAAATGTGTACGGGTGCTCAGACAATTTAATCTGCGGGTGGCCATAGCTCAGTGGTATGTGCTTTGCACTACCCTGGCCGAACTCCAAGTGAAGGAGTGAAGGCCACTGAAAAATAGTGTATTTCGCTCTTTAGGCATTGAATCCCTGCCACTCTCATTGAAGAGTGGCTCGATGTTCACTATTTTTACTTTTTTTACTAAATGTTTTGTTTTTTTGGGGTCCAACAGTGTACAATAGAATTCCAGATCATATTACAAATGCTAGAAATGTGAGAGATTTTATGAAGAATGTTAAAGCTTGGCTACTTGATTGTGAGAACATTGACTCACTTACCAATATACAGTTGTAATTAAACTAAGGGTTAGGATAAATAAGTAATTTTCTTTCAAGTGTTATGTATATATATTTTCGTTTCTTTCTTTATAATGAAGGGAATGTCTGTGTTTAAATACTAGATAATTTGCACTCTTTAGCGCCAAAAGTTGAAGTTTTTCGTTTTTGAAGGAACCTCTACACGGGCTTTTGCCCACTGAGGCCCTAATATTTTCTCAAATAACTATATTTTTAAAACTATATGTTAGAACTATGTTATATGTATTTAAATTGTATTATTTATGAATATGCATATATAATATGAATATGTGTAACAAGAATGTTCATTTTAAATTAATGTTGTAAAAACTATTTTGTACATATTTTGAGAAAATAAATTCATTCTTATTTTTTTGGAAGTGGTTTTCACTCTTTAATATTTAGAGTGCAAGCTGGGGAACAGCCGGCCCTAGATGGGCAAACGACCTCACCAACCATCATAAACCCCTCACCATTCGCCTAAATTCACCTCTAGATATTTTAACGTCGGTCTAAACGTGCTTGTGTATGTCGTATTGTTTTCTAGGCTAATTGTTTGAAAGTTAAATAAATTAAGAAAAGCTAAAGAGAGAACTCATGTTGTTTAGTGGTGGGTGACTGGTCATATTACGCTGATCACTTTTGGACTATTTATTTCCTAATGTTTTATGTTATCTTTTAGGTTATTTTCTATTTGAAGATGGGCTTAGATTCCAGATCCCGAAACGTCGTGTTCTTCTTGTTCACTTAAATATGGAAAATGTCCTGAATAACATTGCAACCTCAGAAAGTTCGGTCTCAATTCAAGTTTCAACCACTACTGGCAGCCAAAAATCGATAATAATATGAAAATTATGTCTTAAAATTTATTTCGTGGTTAAATATGAATTGCTGTTGAAAAGAAGCAGGTGAAATGTTTTCTCTAGCAGCTGTTATCAGTGTGGTGAAGAGGCCAGTCTATTGTTAGTCAATTGCTTGTATCTCAAGCTAGACTTGTACAATCACTGACAGGCAGTGCTACCAATTCACTCTAGCCTGGCACGAAATTTACCACCACTCCGGGAACAAAATGCCCGCCGAGTGAACCCAACTGTTGGTGCGCTATACGAGTACATACACAGAAGGGCATTTTACCATTGTGTTAGAACGGATATAGTGCTGAACTACAGTATATTGAATTGCTGCAACTAATGAACAGATTTTGAATAAACAATGATCTGGCAGGTTTCGGTCACGTTTGACCAGGATGTTTTCGGGTTTTCTTCCTTTGTGCGATTTACTTATATAAATAAAGCAATAAATAGTTTATTGCGGAAACATAACATGTTATGCAATCGTCATTTTTTAGTCTAAAATTTTCCACGCATACTGCCATCGAAGTCTCATTCAAACATACATTTTGTTCATTCAATCTCTCCCATTCATTCGAATTATTCCACTCTAGCTCTATTGTAAGTCGGTGATTTCTCCCAGTTATGTGCCGTGAACTCGTCTATACTGTAAAACGCTTTTGTGACCAAGATTTGTTTTAGAGAAGCTTTGAAAGCCTTCGGCATTTGGGCACTTTTGATCGAATTTGGCAACGAGTTGACCAATTGAACTCCTGCCTGAGAAGGCAAACGTTCATTAACTATCGTTCTGTGTCTCCCAGTTCGGTAGTTCTCTCTGCCTCTTGTTTCGTAAGAGTGAATGTCACTTCTTACGTGGTCTGGTTTGATTTGAAAAGAAGACAAGTTTGAAGAATTTAGAGGCAAGGTAAAGTCAACTATTTATCACATTTCAACAATTTGTTATCAGAATTGTATCAGAATTTTAACAAATTCTATCATAACAGGACCCGGAAAGTGATTAAATTATTAATGAAGCCTCGTGCATCATCAGAAGTAATTGATAATTACACAGCTAATTAGTCATTAGTTTGTTAATCACTCATTTATTTCGCAATTTTCATGTTTTTTTACTGTGACAATCTAGGGTTATTCGATAGTTTAAGGGAGAAGTTCAAATAAATCCAGGCCAACGCGCAGCTAAGCGCTAAGCACCGCTGGCGTGAAGGAAGTGAATATTCTGTTGTAATCTAATACGCTAATTATAACTAATTCGCCTCAATCACAGTTTCGCTTCATCCTAACCTTTTCCACCTGTATGTTCACGAGCGTTGTGAGACTTTATATTTGTCACAAATTCCTCCACAAATGTGTAAAAAAATCGAAAAATTTAAAATGTTTCTTACAGTTTTTTAAAGAAATTCTTTTAACAAAATTACGAGCAATTAATTTTTAACGAGTGGTCGACGCTGACAATGTACCAAATATGACTTGTTCCCAAAAGTCCTCGCGGCGTAGTTTATACTTTCACCAAAGACAACGTTATGGTAGGTAGATGGCGCATGGCTCAGCAATGTGGCACCTATGGGCTATCTATCTACCATAACACTGTCTTCTTTACTAACAAAAGACAACACACATCTAGCTAGCTCGTCCAAACCAATGAGTAAAACTTATGAATTAACACCGCAGATTGTTTGCTGTGCGTGACTGGCACATTCGAGTAATTAAAGGGTATAATGTCACGTACAGAAGACTGTCAAGTTCCATGCAGACCAGAGACTGCTGAGGGGCTTCTATTGTGGTAACAGGTAGCCTACCTACTTAACAAAGTCACGTGACTATAGTATAGTGTGCACACATTGATAGCGTATAAGCGTGGTAAGTAGATTGGCAGTACAATAGTATGCTGCTTAATAAGAAGTTGGCGGAACATTGTGGATAAAGAGTTATTCTGAAGATATATTTGGTTGTTTTCACAGCCTGATGACATATGGCATGGTATCTTGGGGCAACAGTTCAGATGCACAGAGAATGTTTATACTTCTTAAACGTACGCGTATAATTAGCAATGAGGAACATTGTTTGGATCATCTTCAGACAACTTAACATATTGACTACGCCATCTCAGCTTATTTCAGAAACCTATATCACTATTTGAGATGCCGACCACTCTCATGAGGGTATTTTAAGGCAACATATTTGAGGGATGAGTGGTAGTAATGAGTTATGAGGTAGTCTTGTTACAAACTAAGCCGACTCTTCCTTAGAATGGGTTATTAATTAATCAATGACAACAGGTGATGGTCTGATATGTCTAAACGATGGTGGGAGTTGATGCGGGTATCATCAGATGATCACTGAGACTATCTGAGCCGCTTTAGACCTATATCATCCTCAAAACCTGACCTCCATGAAGCTGGATTACAGGACTACGCCACAAGTCCCAGTCAACAATTACCTCTTTATTAATAAGAAAACTAGACCATAATATAAGACAGTAAAACAACTTTACAAACCTGGAGTCAACACCACTCAAGCAAAAGCGAGGCCCTCAATTTGCATCGATAGAAATCTACAAGATTCCAACAAATACACGGAGTTGTCATGACTTGAAGAGTTTAAAAAGTTTACTCTAAAAGTACCTTATTCAAGAGGCTTCCTAGAAACCATGGCTTTAGGAAAAAAGATCATTTTGCATTGACAGCAGCCATTGCAATAAGTTTGTCTGAATTTTAACAAGACCAATTTATAGCAAACCAGTGTAACAACTGGTTCAAACTCAGAACGAGAGAGCTAGATTTGCCCAAATGCAAATCAAGAAGTAAGTAATTCTTCTGCGAGACAAGTTGTCAGGTTTATTGTGTTAGGTTTACAACTCCTAGAGTTATCAACGTGCTAAGGAGGTGAAAACTTTAATTTATTATTGTTTTTTCAACGGTTTCTATCACTCTACTTGAGTTAAGGCCTGGCTCTACCCGCGCCATCTTGGATTTATTCTCCATAAGCTCGATGTAAACTAATCATTTCTTTTCTTTTATTTGAAAGATTTAGAACTTATTTCGTTGAAAAATTACATAGAATTATTGTTCAAATAACGTTTGTACCGATTTCAAAGTGATGATCACAATTTGGCTTGGCAGTTATAACAGGACATACTATTTTTATAATTTTATCAGAACATAACATTATTGGTTTCATAAGCTTTAACATGAAACAACCCCACATAAAATCTGATAAAAATCAATTAAATATATGAGTGCGAATAAAATCAATACGCGCTTACCATATCATTGCTTGGGCAAACATTTGATAACTTGATACTTTGACGATAGTGAGTGTGCTGAGTGTTTAGATGGATGATGAGATGTAGTCTTGTTACAAACTAGGGCCGGCTGTTCCCGAGATTAGGTCATAATGACAGTTCAAGGTCATCTAGGCAGAGCCGACCCTTAAACACAAAACGTGTAGGCAGTTTCATCCGTATAAAATAGTCATTAGTTATATCTTCTAAAGTAATCAATCATATTTAACAAAACATCATTTTGAAAATGTATCTGAAACTTGCGAATGCAATTCTTTAAATTAAACCTTTAGTTTGTTGAGAACATTCATCAAGTTATCTTGACAGCTTCCTGATACTTTACGAGTATTTTGATAAAATATATCATTTTCTTGCTGCTACCATGTCACGTTTGCACGAGGAAAATGCTCGTGAAAATAACCTATGATTTGGCTGCGTTCGCGTTGAAATCTCAACTGTATTGTTATTTGTCACTATTCCATGACGTTGCACATTCTTTGGTTATAATAATAATTGTATTGCTGTACATTGAAATGTGTTGCAAACATTAACAAAACTACGTTTACATCTAATTGTAAATCTAAAAGAGCCTGCCATCTTCCAGTTTTCAATGTGTCTCTCTTCATAAAATTCTTCCACAGTATTGGTGTGACGTTTTTAGTACAAATAGACTCTAAAAGTCTTGTTTAGAACAAATACCCAATATATATTTATTGCGTTATAAAGAATGGGGTGAATAAGTGTAAAGTATGCAGTTTGAAGAACATGTAAATATTTTGTTATAAATCTCAATGCGTAAAGGTTTGAAGAAATGTTCTAAGATATTTTGTCCAAATGCTTGTTTGACTAATAACAGTTTATCCCCAAATTCGATTCTGAAGGAATACCATTTGCCAAATATATATGTCTAATTACTTATGTTGGTAATATTTTCTCTCCCTGCGGAGCTGTTCCACTTGGGGAGGGTTTTATCGAAATGATTGATATATTGTAATGCGGATTTGACTGTTGTGAATAAAACTACTCTTAAGCATCAACTTCAATGGGATTTAAATAAAAATACATACTTGATATTACATTTGCATCATGATCAAAAATATAACAACAATAACTCGTTTAGTGCTAAATTTTATAATAACGATTGTTTTTGACAATATCCTAAATACCACAAATAAGACTTTAGCCTAATTAAACTATTGGATCATGGAACATTTACCTATCTATAAACTCTTTAATTGTATAACACGAAATTTGGGTAAGATAATTTAGAAGATTAGTTTTGAATTGGTTTGAAAAATAACTTTTAGCGTTGTCAGGAAGTTTTTGTATAATATTCTACCGGCTTCAACAGGAAGTTTATCACATAACTGAATTTCGATTACGTGTGTTGTAGCGATTATTTCGATAACTGTTCACAAAATAGCCCTAAAAACAAAAAGTTTCTAAAATGCACTGAGAGCACAAAGACAACCATGGATAAGAATTTAAAATGTTCCTGCAAGACTCCCTAAGTTTAATATCGTTCATTACTCGTCCCAAAAGAGTCTTTTTTATTTCGCCATAACGTTCTCATCAGCTATATGTGTAGAAAAAACTTCACTTTAGGACCTGGTGATGAAAATTATACTAACGATAATAATAGTTAACATTCGTGCTAAACTAAAATACATATTTCGAATGTTTACCGTGTTTCTCACATTTTAAAGACACTGCAACTGAAACCATGAGCTAAAATAGCCACATTCTTCTGTATGTTCGTATAATCTACAGCGTGTTAAAAGCCTACATGTGCACTGATTAACAACCAGGTGCAAGTCCGGCCTGCATTCACAAACTGACTCCTGGTCCTGGCTTTGCATAATCCTGCTGGGTTACGCCCTTCCATACCCGGGCACAGGTGGGACGAAACCTAGCCCACACTCAAGCTACAAGTGCTAAACTTCGGCAAAATATTAAACAAATAAATTGTTTATTGCGTTAACGTTGCACATGGTAATCGTGCATGCAATCGTCAATTACAGTCATTTAAAAAGCTAAAATGTCTCACACATCCTACCATTGAAATCCCAATCAGACATATATTTTTGGCAGTCACTCTCTCGTTCGAATTGTACCAGCTGTCGTACCAGCTTTGTCAGTCTGTGTGTTCCGTGTTTTTCCTGCCATGTGCCATAAACGTAATGTTTCTGCGGCCAAAACCTTTTCAGAATCTGAAGCACTTTTGATCGAATTTGGCAACCTGTGGACGAGTTGCATGAACCTACCTGAGAAGGTAAAGTTCATGAGCTATTGTTCTGTGTCTCCCAGTTCGGTACTTTCCCCTTCATCTAGTTTCATGAGATTGAATGTCACTTCCACTTACGAGACCGCATTTTGACTTGAAAAAGACATGTTTCTAAATTTTAGAGGCAAAATAGTGTTAGTGATTTCAGATTTTTCTTTGCTGATCTACACGGCTCTTTCTATTGCAATTGTCTGGTATTTTATGGAGAATGAAACATCTAGCAAACAATTGGCAAACAATACTCTATAACGATGCGTCAAAGGAAATGTGTAATAAATGCCTTTATCTACTATATGTCTAAAAAACTTTCGCCTATACTGTTTTCTTCCTTTTGGGGTTCTATACGCAGTATTCTTGTCTCAACAGCCAATACAGTTTAAACATTTACATAGTGCAGATTTCCTATGGTAGACAATCAGTGCAATATTGTTGACTTGTGTTTGTGTACAATCGATGCGTAGTGATTCTCTCATGCTTTGGTCAGCGTCTACGCCAGTTGTGTTTTCACACGTTTCTACCTACACAATCATAACACTGTACAGACAATGCACTGAAGAGAATTCACTATGTTGTGATTGAATTTGCCTACTGACGTTAGTAAAATGCGAGTGCAGCGTCTAGACACGTTCAGTCCTTGTTTTCAATAACTCTTTCTTCCGGGTTTTCAACACCTTCTAACTATCGGAAAGTAAGAAAACGTAGCAGACGCGTAGTCCCAAACCCATCAAAGATCCTAGCGAATTTTCTTCAATGGGTATGATTAACCCGAACTGCTATCTTGGGGAGTGTTTCCCCTAAGAAGAGATTGATAACCCCAGTAAAAGTTGCTAAACATGCTCAGACCCCCGATTGGGACGCTATTTTTTGTAGGGATTAGAAAAGTTGTTTTCCATGATCTCATAGGTTGTCTCCTGTCATTGTTGCGTTTGTATAACCTGTTTTCTTACAAATCTTACGGCAAAATTAGCTAAAAAATGTTAAAGTTGGCCAAAATATAGACTATTTTAAAATATATAACAGTATAATCATTTACAAGCAGTGTTTGCCTTTTCGTGTATATGAACATAGAAACACTCTTATAAACCCAAATTTGTACGTTTCGGTTCATAAACTGCGTCGGAAACAAAGGACTACAAACAATTTTTTTGAGTGAGTGGAGCAAAGTTGGAATATCGCTTACCATTTTCTTGTCTGGAGTTCGGCGGCACGCGCGACTCAAAGAACTGAGCCAGCAAGACAACAACTCTACTAGAGCCGATGTTTTGAAACAGAGGATAAACTTGGACTTCCACACACCCCTCGACCTCCGGAGAGAAATAACCAATACTCCGCTATTTCAGAAGTAAACATGGGTTCTTGCTCGGTTGACTAATCCTCTTAATGATGGGGTTTATGATATATAAACTGCATTTATAATCCGATCTCAATGAAACTTGATAAAACATTTATGTCACCGTACTTTATATTTGTACCAAACTCAAATAAATCCAATCCACAAGACCAAGATAGCGGCGAGAAAAATATTTAGATTCTCCGCTTGCTGCAACACCTCTAGAAACGCACACTTTTTTGGGGCGCGTCTTTGAATAAGTAGACATTATTTTGAATGTAAGAAGCAACTCCAGGAAAATTTTTAGACCCTGTTGCTGGATGGTTTACTATAGCCAGTGGCGTGATTTAGCCAGAACGTAACAGATTACTACTTACATGAGCATGCCTCTACATGCCAGTTCACAGTGTTATGATCTGGCTCAGTGCCAAGCTCTTGGACTAGCTTAAATACTGCATTAATTGATGAACAGCATTCTTCCAGACCGACTCCGACGCCTCTTCCCGCATAACTCTGTGTAAAGCAAGCGACAATTGCATAGATCTTTCAAGACTCAACTCTTAACTGCGATGTCTATGTACATCATTGAGGCAGTAGTATACACAGAAAATAAGCTTGGCATATCAGTAGTAAGGGTTAATTTCTATTACAAATTGAAATTGTAGTTGCAGAAGAAATTTCGAGCAATTAGGCATCCATCGCTTGGCCTAGATCTTTCAAGACTCAATTCTTAACTATATCACTATTTGAGATGCCGACCACTCTCATGAGGGTAAGGCAAATATGTGGTGAGGGATGAGTGTGATGAGTGGTAGTAATGAGTTATGAGGTATAGTCTTGTTACAAACTAAGGCCGACTCTTCCTTAGAATGGATCATTAATTAATAGCTCAATGACCAATGGAAATACAAGGACCAACGGCTTAACGTGACTTCCGAACCACGCAGGTGATGGTCTGATATGTCTAAACGATGGTGGGAGATGATGCGGGTATCATCAGATGATCACTGAGACTATCTGAGCCGCTTTAGACCTATATCATCCTCAAAACCTGACCTCCATGAAGCTGGATTACAGGACCACGCCACGAGTCCCAGTCCGTCTATGTACATCATTGAGGCACTAGTGTACGCAGAAATTAAGCTTATCATCTTTGCATATCAGTAGTAAGGGTTAATTTCGATTACAAATTGAAATTGTAGTTGCAGAAAAATTTCGAGCGATTAGGCATCTGATCCATCGTTTGGCCTAGATCTTTAAGATTGTTTCAACCAACCCTTTGAAATACTGACTTTGAATAATCGGCAACCGAAATTTTCGGTGGTTGAAATTACAAGCGAGCTTAGATTAGCACATCCTGCACTAATCTTAACATTCTCTAACTCGCCTCTACAGTACAAACTCGTTTAAATAGCTATTAGGAAAATAAAAATTAATGCTAATAGAAAGAACCAGGATGATTCAGTTAACGAGAACTAATCTTAAGGGTCCGCCCCCTTGTCACCGCAGAGAAAGGCTGAATTCGTCCGACCAAGGAACACAATCATGACACCGCGCACAACTGGCTAAACAACGGACTTTCTTTCAACTGATGCGGCCTAACTGTCAAATCTTCTGCTTGCAAGGGTTTCGTAGAAAGTAGATAGCTCTCTTATATGAAGGTTAAATTCGGATATGTTAATTTTCATGGAAAGAGAAAGAGTTAATCTGTGTTTGATTGTAATTAGATTTTGATCAACCTTTTTTAGCTTCTTCAATAAGGTCTTAAAACACTCTTTATGTTCTAACTTTAACCTTTAATAACATAAAAACTAAAAGACATTTTCAAAAGAACTACAGGTAAACCTAGGTAATATGTGCATCCTTCATTTAAGAGTTGTTTCCTCAAAATAGCATTAATATTTAAGTATCCATTTTATTTCCCGCAAACCTCTGTAACGGACCCTCTCCTGAGCAGCTAAGTGTATTTGAAAATATAGTTGGAGAGATTCCCATCAAGCATTTTCCTGACAGATATTTCCTCTTTTGAAAGAGTTTCACTCAATTTCCGCCAGACTTGAAGTTGTGTCCTTGCCTCCAGTTAAGAGTCTGAAGTACCCAGGCGGGACCTAGATCGGGCTCCCAAAAGAACCATACAAAAGCATTTCCCACATAACGCAGGCATTTATTATGATAACATTACGTTTGATATCTCGTCAGAAAGATAATTTTACTATCTAGAGGTTTTGCTTGTTACTTTTTGAAAAATTGTTTACTTTTACTACATTGAAGTCACCTTTTTTTTACTTTAGAATTTTTATCTGGATTGAAATTAAATGGATTTAAATCTGGATTAAATGAAAACTAGTTCAAGAATACAAATTGTCTTTGCCGCTTTAAACTTTACAACATTTTCTTTCCATTTTAAAAATTCAGGGATTATGCACACCGTTTCAAATTAACATAGTATTGTTTTTATTAATGGAATATTAAAATGACGAGAAGACACTAATTCAATAACTGCCCGTCCCGATATTCCAATACTGTGATAACTTAACACAAGTTGTTGCAAATAAACGTGGAAATACCACGGGTAGGCAAAAAGGTACCGTGATTCCTAGCGAATTTCCTATAACGGGGTAAGAACTAAACCGAAAGTACCCTTTTTCGGCCCTCTTTTGGACCCTCGCCATCCGATAAATATACATACAATTTTGTAATTTGACTCAGGAGGTGTTGGGTAGCTCAAAACTGCAGACCGTCTTGATCTATGTCGTTTTGTTATCTCTGGTGATAGAAAGAAATAGCTTAATTTCCTATGTAAATTCACTAACAAGGTCATAAAAACCAAACAAATGCAGGCGTGATAATCTTGTTAAAGGAATTATTACAGCTGGTGTAAGTTATATCATTTCAAGGAGACTGCACTTTAGTATCAGATACTCATTAGGCCAAATTTCCTCCTGGGACCTGACTAATTAGCAATGCCAGATTAGGTAATGGGTCCTTTAATTTGATATCAAACACCGCTTATGGAACTATTTCATCTACATTAATTTTCACCACAGTTAATAACTGCCAAACAGTGCTTAACTGTTTTAATAAGCTCATTCAAAACTTAACGCCGCTCGCGATAGGTTTTGCTTTGGGCATTTAAAAACTAAAAGTTGACATTTATAATTTTTACGAATTTAAAACTGTATTAAAACGCATTTGTAACATTAAATAAATAAAAAATTAGTATTTTATGAGACTTGATTGAACTATTTTCTAAATTAGACGGCATTTCAAGACCAAACTCTAAACTTCAACTACCCTTTGACATTTTTTCAGCCTACAAACAAACCTCGCTGACCCATAATTACTATACCACGTTATTTTTAAATGCAATTTTACAGAAAACTGACACTTGTAAGTGTAATTATTAACAGCTGTTACAGCAGAGAACGCAGAAGGTATTTAAACACTTGTTAAATTTGCATACATACATTTGCAAGTCAATTCACAACCAGGTGAGTCTAGCTGAGGAATTAACATACGACCATCTTCAGCAACTTGGTGAAATTGAAGGATTATGAAAAACACAACAATATTGATGCAACTCGTCTGATGAAGCGCGGTTCTAACTTGGAGAATGGCCGCAACGAATGCCAGGGTTCTATCGTCAACAACTAACATTATTTAGTTAATGATTTAATATTTATTATCGCATTTTCTTTGGAAACGAGATATTCATGCCGTTAGCGTGGTAAGACCCAGGTCCGGGACAATGAAATAAGCATGATTCTGATCCCTAGAACATTTTTTCAACACTTTAAATACACGTATATTTATACATGTATATACAGGGCGAGTTTTAAATGTCCCACCCTCCTTGACTTTTGAAACAGGGAATTTTTTTTAATCCTTCGGGGAATGTTTTGATAGGATTACGAAGTTTGTTTTGACGTACTTTGTGTCTCCCACCTCCCACCCAAAAACGGGGAGGGCCTCCCAAAATTTTTAAATACAAATCCCCCTTTGTGGCACTTCAAAATAAGGGGAATTTTAATACAAATTCAAAGACGCAAAGAAAAATGTTTTATCTCGACTAGTTTTTTTTTGTAATACCTATTTAAAGATTGCAAGAAACCAGCTTTAAAATGCCGTATTTCACAGACAATTTTATAACAGCAAATTTTTCTTAAAAATATTTGAGGGAAAAATCACAACCCTATAACATATGAATTCCAAAATTATTTAGAAAATAAACTATTTAATATTTATCGTTTCTATTTAGTTTGGTTAACCTACTTTGCAAAAAAAGGTGAATCTCAATTAGTAAAAATTGCAATCAACCAACTTGTAAAAGCAATTTGTTTCTTCTATTCTGCCATTAATAATCAAAATTGCGAATAATATGATTACGATCGTTGTTGAATAGCAGAAAACAAAGTATATAAAGGTTTATCTTGATCCATATATAATGGAAACAAAATAGAATTACTGGCTATGAATTGCCAGCTGAGTTGCAAACATTGGCCAGGTTTTGGCTCGTTTCAGCTCTGGTGGCAGATTAATTTTTACTTGTAAAGTTTTAAGTTATGATATGTAAAATACTGCTCATTGGATAACATTTGTCGCAGATTCATTCCCATCACACAGAATGTAGTTCAAGCGTTCTCAGATCTTGTTGTGCAAACAACAAAATTGACTAAGACCTGACATTGTGAACAAATTCTAGGGGAGAGACCACCGGCGGTCTTTAAAATTTAAGAAGAATTCGGATGGTTATAAGAAAATTAACTACTGCAAAAATAAGCAGTTAAAGCCACTAAAACTTGTTTAAAAACTGGTAAATAGCAAATGTTCAGAAATCAGACATTCTTTATTTACAATATCTTACAATAATTTCGCTCTTTTAAATAACGATATGGTTATATTTTAGAGGGATTAATTGAGTGTTTTTCTCTAATTTTTTATAGTTATAAACCATTTGAAACAGGGTACCTCACATCCCATTATTAGTTTATATTAATTAGCAGCTACAGTAAATGAATCAGGAGGTCAAACAAACTCGAAGCAACCTGCCCTCAAAATTAAAATTGTTAAAATAAATTTTCCACACTTTTGAAATTACACAAAAAATAATACTGCACCAAGATACAGAGGAGTTTAACTGTCCTTTGCTTATCAACATTCCGTACTGTCTGTCATCCAACCAAGACAAAACAATTTTGGGCGTTGTAGTCCTAAATTTGCCAGTTAAAGACAAACTTTACCTTTTCTACAAAAACAATGTAAAACAAAAGGAAAGAAAACACATAAAATTATTTGCTTCCTTGGTGATACTTACTTACTTACTTGATACTTGGTGTATCCAGCCCGCCATTCATGGTTGGACCGACTTTGTCATCAGAGGCCTGCTCATCAGCGATCCATTCCAGTCGAGGAGCAGAATTCATGGTAGAGTACAATGGCCAGGCTTTAAGTTCTGGGACATAACCCTGGCAAATTTGGCTGGAGTCATCTTCTTCTTATCTTCATCAAGGGAGTTGTACATTTTCAGCGCCAAGAGTTGGAAAACTACCAGCAGTCTACTCAGTCGACAGAAAGAAGCGTGTTTAAAAGTGTCCTTTTGGCGGGTGTTAAAACCATAATCACTTGGTGGTAAAATGTTCGATGTTATTCTTGGCGTATACAAGACTGTTGAACATACTGGCTATAAAGTGTGTCATAATCCCAGTCTGGACGAAGAGATGCCTGCAAGAATGATCGTCCTTTCTGCTTGATGTAATATCGTAGAGCCTTTTCTAGAAGAAGGAAGAGTTTGCTGGCATGTCCAACATGTCCCCATATAAATGAGCCATAAGTCAAATGGCTATGGAGCAGTCCATGATAGATGGTAATGATAAATACTCAGCTGTAATTTCATTTTCAATCTCGTAGTAGGTAAAGTACCGATGAGACTTTCCACACATACACTCTGGACATGGTCCTCCCAAAAGCCGATGGTCAAATTCAGAAGCCAAGAAGCTGCCCGGAGCAAGAAAGGTTCATGTTCTTCATTTAAATTTTTCAGGCTGCAGAGCAATTTTGTGTCTTATTTTCACCATTTTATCTTTAGCTTATTTGTCAAGAACCAAGAGCGGCTTCCTCAAACAGATCTTCAGCGAAGTCAATAAGTCATCAATGTTGGTTCCTCCTCGATACCAAATTGGTGTCATCCGGCGTGCAACAGTGTTTTCCCCTCTAGCTCCAGATCGATTTATAAAATTATAAACAAAAGAGGCCCCAGTACCGAGCCTGTGGCACCCCATGATCCCACAGACAGTTCAGGAGAAGCACCCTTCACGACCTTATCTGCCTATTTGAAGGTAGTCCCAACCCTATAACATATGAATTCCAAAGGTATTTTGAAGAAAATTTTTATTTTTATTTCCTTTCAACTACAAATAACGTTGGATAAATCACCAGAAAATATTAATTTGAATTAACAAAAAATATAAGAAGTTGAACATTTCTGCATCCTTGCTACCAAAAAATCATTCCAATATTTTACTTGTTAAGTAAACACACATCTAGCTTTCACTACGAATTGTCTATTTATGGCTATGTTATCTTGCTATCATAACATATGATTTCAACTGTAACAACATCTGTTTACGATCTTGGCCTAATAATACTACTGTACATGTTTATTGCCTGACTGCGCTGAAAATACTCCTTATTCAGTAAAGACAACTTCTTGTTCTTTCTCTGGAGGTTGTGCAATAACCACCTGCTAATGTAAAATATATGTTCCAATATTGAGTATGCTTTTATGAAGAAAGAATATTGTCAGCTAAGATTACGGTTTTGTACAACTGATTTTCCTTTATATCATTTAGAAAATTGATAATTACTTTAATTTAACAAAATATTAAACTGAATTCAAATTTCTTTATTGCCACATTTGATTTACATTTTGTGATGTAATATCGGTAAACTAATGACTTGTCATGGTTAACTTCAAACTAGTCAGATGTCTTCAATTTTATAACTAATTATTTGACATACTAACTTTTTTATTTAACCAAATCCTTGTTATACAAGAAGTTTTATTATTTAAGGAGTTTAATACAATTTCCTTTGGAAAAAAGATATTCATGCTGTCAGCATGGTAAGACCTAGACCCATGACCATGAAATGAGCAGCAATCCTGACCCCCAGAACACGTTTTGAGCATTTGTTTTCAACACTTTATATACATATGTGTGTATGTGTATCATCTCTACAAATCGCATTTTGTGTCCGATTTTTGCCAAATTTGGTACTTGTGTTCCTTTTGTAAATATCTCAGTCAAGTTTGTCAACCAGCAAAATCAAACTGCCAGAACCCCCTTTTTGGGGCAGACTTTTCACCAAAAAAGGAGTTTTAATTATCTAAAACAGTAAATTTCCTTTGATTTTGATGAAATTTGTAATAAATATATATTTTGATTTTATACATCATTTGATCAAAAATTATGAAAATCCATTAAGACTTTTCAAAATGGCGTCCAAAAAAGGCGAAGCAAGGTTGTGAGCATAGCAAAGTCTTGGCACCCACGTCTTTACAAAACAGGAAAATCTGAGGCCGAAGGCCAAGCAAAGTTATTAAATAAAAAAGTTAATAGGATTAACTGAACAGATAAATTATTTTTTAGTTTTACAAGATTTTAATGCTATGAAATAAGTAAATTTCAGCAGAATATTCAGTAGAATATTACTGGTACAGTAAACTTTAAAACATTTTTACTTATTAGATAGCAGTATTTCAAAACAAGAAACCAAAAATTATTTAGAAAATAAACTATTTAATATTTACACGTTTCTATTTAGTTTGGTTAACCTACTTTGCAAAAAAGATACATCTCCAATTAGTAAAAATTGCAATCAACCAACTTGTAAAAGCAATTTGTTTCTTCTATTCTGCCATTAATAATCAAAATAGCGCCAGAGCAATAACGATTACGGTATTACAGTCGTTGTTGAATAGCAGAAAACAAGGCGTATATAAGGTTTATCTTGATCCATATATAATGGAAACAAAAATAGAATTACTGGCTATGAATTGCCAGCTGAGTTGCCAAACATTGGCCAGGTTTTGGCCCCGTTTCAGCTCTGGTGGCAGATTAATTTTTACTTGTAAAGTTTTAAGTTATGATATGTAAAATACTGCTCATTGGATAACATTTGTACGCAGATTCATTCCCATCACACAGAATGTAGTTCAAGAGCGTTCTCAGATCTTGCTTTAATGTTTGCAAACAAGGAAATTGATTAACTAAGACCTGACTTTGTGAACAAATTCTAGGGGAGAGACCACCGGTGGTTTTAAAATTTAAGACAAGTCGGATGGTTATAAGAAAATTAACTACTGGAAAAATAAGCAGTTAAAGCCACTGAAAACTTTTTAAAACTGGTAATAGCAAATGTTCAGAAATCAGACATTCTTTATTTATATTTACAATAATTTCCGTTCTTTTAAATAACTGTATGGTTATATTTTAAAAGGGATTAATTTAGTGTTTTTCTCTAATTTTGTTAGTATAAGTTATCGTATAGTTATTGTATAGTTATCGTTTGAAACAGGGTACCTCACATCGTATTATTAGTTTTATATTAATTAACGCTACATAAAAATGAATCAGGAGGTCAAACAAACTCAAAGCAACCTACCCTCAAAATTAAAATTGTGTTAAAATAAATTTTCCACACTTTTGAAATCACACAAAAAATAATACTGCACCAAAATACAGAGGAGTTTAACTGTCCTTTGCTTATCCAACATTCCGTACTGTCCGTCATCCAACCAAGACAAAATAATTTTTGGACGTTATAGTCCTAAATTTGCCCGGTTAAAGACAAACTTTACCTTTTCTAAAAACAATGTAAAAAGGAAAGAAAATCACATCATTATTTGCTTCCTTGGTGAATTTGGTGTGTTGTGTAAAAGTGTGTTTCTTTCATTTTTCATTCATAAATTTTGATTTCATTCAATAGTAAATGTTCAATTAAATAGAAGATAATATTACCACAGCCTGTTTCAAATTTAAATGTTTTTTTTCTGTTATCCAACATTTTTTGTTATAAACCCTTCTGCCAGCTTGTTCATGAAGGTTAAGCGAGACTACTGTACCTACTTTTTCCAGCTCCACACAGCAAGAAAGTCAACAACAGAAAACTACATTTTGTCAGCTACGCAATTGCGAGCACTTTCCAAGGTAAGTTGCGCGAGAGAGGGCGGCTAACCACATCCTACTTAGTTGGAGCGCAATCCATCTTGATGAAGTCGGTGGAAGGTGGAACTCGTCGGAGGCGGCGGGGGCAGTGGGGGTGGGGTTGTGGAGTCGGTAACAGACTAACTGGTTCAATAGGATAAAGACATCGGCCGGCTGACTGAGTGTCGTTAATAGAGCAGAGTGGGAGTGACGCTGATTGTCAACCGCTGCGCACTTGCACACACACTCACGCTTGTCTGCTTTACATACCCTAGAAGTGGGACGGTTGAAACTGGACTTTGCGCTTTCATGTTACCGCAGAAAGCTTGTAAAAAATAGTAGACAAGTTATCGATCCTGATATTACTTTTAAACAGTTGTCTATGACGATAAGTGTTTGAGCTTGGTACGACCACGTGGCTGGACGGTGTTTGAATCGGGAAGAGCGGTTAGTGGCTTTGAACCTGACACAATTTTGATTCCAGTGTTCGTTACCAACATGCGTTACTAGGCAACCTGCCCCCTCGCCTCACACTGCAAGGGTTTACTTGAGGTGCAAAGTCAGCAGGGGATGAACTCGCAACCTCAAGCTCCGAAAGCTTAGCTACTTAGATCACCGAGAACAGACATAACACTGGAACCTGATCCAGAATGCTCCTAACTAGCAGAATCACAGAAGAACGTATTCATTTTAGGCTCAAATTTAATCCAAAGTCAAATGTCCTTATCCTTTGAGACCTTATGTTAAAAATTCCAATTTTTATGGCGTTTAAAGCACTTTGCATTGCGCTAAACACCACCTGGAGTTTCTACAGTTAACTAAAAAATTCTCTGACTTTCTCAGGACGAATTCTCTGATTTTTTAAAGTTTCCAGAAAGCTGGTCACCCTGCTGATCCTAATTAAATTTAATGCCCACATCTAAACTAGAACCAATCCTTTAAAAAAAATTTATTAGTATTCAGTCATCTGCATGGATAAAACAAATAGAACATTTTAAAAGTGAGTTATCTACTTAATTAAGTGGTTGCTACCCTAGAGTTTTCTTGCGAATACTCATATTATTATAAAAAGCGTTCCTCACTCTACAGATCAGAAATATTAACCCTAAAAATAAACAATACATCTGATATTTTGAACCTAATATCTAATGGTCACAATGTAATCAGAGATGACCTTTGCTCTTATGTTTGAGCAATGTTAAACAGTCACTAGACTCTATTCTAGTGTCTTTATTTATTTCAGAAACGTATAAAAAACTACACTGACTTTAATTTTTAAAAAAGGTTAATTTTTCAACATTATAAAAAATTAATCCACATATTTTTATTTCCTAATTTTAAAAATTAATACAAAAGAAAACTTTGAAACAATCAGAAATTTTTTTGAATGATGTATACACAACTCAAATGGGATCATGCAAAAATTTAACGAATACACATCAGGCCCAACCGGCGTCTATATGGGACAGGGAATTTAAAATGGGAAACTTTGCAAACCATGTTTTAAGTCTATTAACGTACCAAAATGGGAAAAGTGTTTCAATAGAAGCATAGAGCCATTAATGCTGTGCAGCAAGCAAAGTAAAATTTCCTTGCTTAAAATAATATTGATTACAATTTTTCGAGTTCTATGTTCTTATGGGAAAATCAAGTTTTAATAAAAATAATTAATAATGTATTGTTTGACCAAGGGTCAGGTTTTAGAGTTCATATGCAGCAGCTTCAATAGCTTTATGCTTCTATTAAATTGATTTAAGTACTTAAATCACTTAAAAACATTATTTGCAGTTTTTACTCCATGTTATAAGCGGTGCCCAGAGTGGGTCCCACGGCCGCTCTATCCGTAGTTGAGAGTTAGATAAACTAGCTGCAGGTACCCAAATTAAATATAGACTAACTTAATTCAATTTAGGTATTTCTTGTTTTATTAATTTCCAACCGTTTTCCAATTTTTAAGGCACAGCGGATTGTGGAGATTTTTATGGTAATCAAATCAAATGTTTCACCACAGCTGACATTTTTGCAGTGTCATTAGGTTGACTGCAAAGGAGTTGTACAAGCACATTCTGCATGAAAACAGCTGACTTGCTGTCATCATCAACAAGCTATACCACTGTGTGTGTGTGTGTACTCTAGCTAGAGAAAATAGAGAAAATAAACCAAGAACTTTTGGCTAATCTCAGAACATGTTATTAAAATATTAATATAGTAAAGACTTTCTCCATCTCTGTAAGGGTTTCATGGGTAAACAAAATGTGGTGAACTCACAGAACGATGTTATTCTCTAAACAATATGCTTACTAGTCTAGAGAAATAAGACCTTATCTATAGGGTGCAAGATAGCCACGCCCACTGCAAGGTTATCATTTTGAGCCCTTGGTGCCTGTTTCTGCCTGATTGGTCCTTTGAGGATTTTTATGGGTGTACTGTTTGTTTTATTACTTAAGAAATTTGAAGACAAAATGTGTGGAGTGAACCGGGACCCTAACCTTCATCTCTCACTTGCTGGGCGAGAATGCTACCAGTTACACCATCCACTACTACCAACAATTCTTTTTGTCTATAACAAAACAGACTGAAACTTGCGCCCTTCACATCTATACAGGGTCAAAAACAAAAACAGTCTTGTGTAACGTGCAATTCCTATTAAACTATTGTTTGCCAATCAACTTGCACCCATGCCCGTCACCGTATGTCTAGGATAGGCCTCTCCATTGCACAATTAGCGCAATAAAGACAAGCACCCACTCGCCATGGACTTAGAGCTAAAACTTGACTGAACCTACCTGTGGTGCCGAATACTTGGTTGACCAGATCCCAGTAGAATCCTTCTTGCATTAACTTATCATGTCCATGTTGTTGACACAAACTCGGCCAAAGTTGAGACCGTATTGTGCTATTTGTAGGCCAGCAGTTATCCCTCAAAATAAGTTTGACTTCTCTTTTCTTCTCAGACTGTAGCAACCCTTGGATTTCATTAAATGTTTTAAGAGGAGTTTTCTTTCCAATTGGACTGTCAGGAAGGTTAGGAATGCTTGTGGTGTCAACATGAGGAGGAAATACCTCATAAATGTCAGACTCTTCTTCCAGCACTGACAGCATTTTGACAGCAGTTATTTTTTGCGAGTTGTGAACATGTTTACCAGTCAGAATGAGTTAAATATTGACATAATTTACGTCTGATCTTGAAGCAGAAGTTGCATCTTTGGTTATTCACGGCTGAAGTCTAAAAAATGTCTCTTCAAAGTCAATTATTGAAAACGAATAACACAGAACTGAGTCAATGTTTTTTGTTAACATTGGAGAGCATCTTCGAAACGGAATTCATGGTAATTTGATGGGATTGTAAAATTTGACGAGTTCGAGAGCAGTTTGCCTAGATTGGCCTAGGCTGCGATGAATAGGTTACCTTCTTGACACAACTGGAGCAAAGGGGGCTGAACAGCTATATTTAAAAAGATCACTGGGTATTCAACGCTACACTTCACACAATAACTGAAATGTACACTGACAACACCGATCGCGAGACGATAACAAAAATTTTGCAGTTTCTTGACACGGTTGACGAACTGAGTACTGAACTAAGAACAACTGAGGAACTGACAGAGTCGGGATACACGACCGTGGGGGGAGCAGTTTTACCACTGCGCGCGCATAAAACTCAAAACCTTCGGGAGGTGCGTGACACTGATGCGCCGTGGAGAAGTGTAGCCCGCTCTCGATCCAACTCTAAAGTCAAATGGTTCACAATTTTCACCAGACAGCCCAATGCGGCAATGCAGGATACGTTTCTACCGGTACGATAAGGTGTCCCAAACGGATACAGAGTACTATTAGAGGTAGAAAGATGAAACAACTTTTCTATCTGAAATCGTACATGGAGATTTCAGGAAAAATATTTTAAGATTCTCAGTATGGGTGTGTCAATACTGAAACTCACGTCAAAACCGAGATTTTTAAATACAAAGGTTGGTCATATTGTACATAGTTTTAATCAGAAGACATTCTCGACATTTTGGTGAAACAATTTTTGATATGTTGCGCCATTATTAAAGCTAGAGCTACGAACATGAGTCGCGTAAGCTTTTACGGGACGCCCTGTCGTAAACTATAAATTCGATTAAAAATTGTTACGTATTATTTATCAGAATTTTACGAGCTTTTAATGGTATGTCGTACAAGCATGTTTTCAAAACATTTCTAACCTCAAAATCTATGTAAACATTGAAGCTATTATCATGAATAAGTCAAAATATTAAATAGTAATGATATAGCATATTGCATATCATTGTAAAGATAATAAATAGAACATTTTTGTATAAAACATAACTGTGTATCTTAAACATTATCCCTCAACCAATCCAAACATTACTCCTGTAATCCGTTTAGACACTTTATCGTGGTCACCCGGTATATATTTTAGTTCACCAGTTGGCCACATTTATTTCGGTAGCAGCGCTGAACATGTAAAATATTTTCGATGTATAATTATGTAGTTGAATTCGGTAAAACAAGTTATGCTTTGGCGGGAAAACTGATAAATATCTACGAAGACCTAATACAAATAATATTTCATTACCAAGAATACTAACCGAATTTAAGTAAGTTTCGGATCTTTTTTAGAATCCTGCCTTTTTATGTTTAGAATTTATCTTGACGTCTTGATAGGCCTATCTTGAATACCTTGACGCAGGCTTGGATTTACCAACATGTGTACCAAATTTCTTGGTGATCGGACCAAAATTGCGACGATTTTGTTGCTCGTCCAAAAGTTTATGTTTTAAACACTCCAAATTGTCGAAACAAAAGCAGAATTTGTACATACCCAATTTAAAAAGAGTTGATTTTCTCAAATTGTACTATTCACATAATTGTTTTTTCACTTCAAGATAAATTACAAAAATTAACACTAACAACTACTTAAAAAAATACCGTTTTGAGGTCTAGATTCTTCCTCCTTAATTCACGATGACATGAAGAAAAAAACCAAACTGCCTAGAGTGCAAAAAACCTAAATCCGGCTCTGCCAATTGACGTTGCGGACTTTCACAAGACAACTACTATTTTTATTCTCAATGTTATCTCCATTTCTGAACCATTTCCAAAATCTGAAATCGTTGACACAATTGTTCGTACATCCTAGGGGCTAGAATCGTCTCTCTTTTCCAAATCAAAATTTGACAGCATAAGAGGTAGCGATATACACTATTATATCACAAGAGGCAGGGATGACTACCGGGCTGAGAGACACAGAACGGTAGTCCATAAACGTTTGCCCTCCCAGGCAGGTTCATTTCGTCAACAGTTGAAAGTCTGTTCAATCAAAAATGCTCATTTGCCCAAGGCATTTAAAACTCGCTTAAAAAACGTTTTGGTCGCAGAAGGTTTTACAGCGTTGATGAGTTTTTGGCACACAATTGGGAGATTTGATCAAATAACTAGGGAGAAACAATTCGTATGAATGAGTGCACACAATGTAGGCCTATGTTTGAAAAAGTTCTCGGTGTTTGGGTGAATGGAAAGTTTTAGTTACACATTCAATTGGCGATTGCTAAGTATTGTAAAAATGTTTTATTTGTAAACCCTTCAATTTTTATTTTAAATTAAAAAGTGTTGTTCAGTTAAAACTTATAGTACACAATTATATTTCATTTTTCAGTATTATTTACTCTCAGTGTAAATATACTTAACACTTTATTTCTATGGTTTCTACAACATAATATTATGAATAAGTATTATGATCAACGAACACTGGTCGGGCGAAACCTATTCGCCTTAGAAAGGTGTAGCCCGTTCCCTATCTAGGTTTCGCGCACTCGCGTAGGTGCTGAGTATCATGCGTGCGCAGCGGTGATGCTGCTATCCCCACAGTCTTGTCGAGATCATCAACCAGACCACAGAGTAAAATTCTTCGATACTGTCGAAACTAATAATGATCGAAATCGAGATGGATGTCGAGATGGTAAAACCAAGGCAGTTACACACAATCTTCCAAATTAACATTTTTGGGGTCTCACATTCCACTTTGGCGTTTTCAAACTACAATTTACATTATTAAGGCATTATTTCATACATATATAATGAAACTACCCAACAGCGCCGAACTTACAATGCTAATTCGTGAGATCCCACTGGCATTTTTGTCGATAGTTTCACACTATCCGTTGACTACCCGACCCCCATACCATATAAGCTTAAACTCTTAAAGCATCAATTTATTTGGCAAAAGTAACCTCAGAGAAAGGAGCTACTGATACTATAGTGAACAAATGTGATAGGGAAAGTGGTTGTGAACTTTTTATCATCAATATCATCGCCAAGCGCGATATCTATGTCTTGAGAATTGGCTGGATTGGGTAGTCCCGACCGGACACTGTCAGAGCCAATATGGCCGTTATGCCTCCACTGTGTACCTGGCTTATTTTAAACCTGCACAGCAACAGGAAAAAGTTGTGTACTAATTATTACTTATTATATTATGTCAGTAGTAAATTCCATCTCCGTCGCCAATTGAGTATTGACATGAGCTAATTTAATAAAATTATGCTGAATTGTGACACTTACATGACGGATAAGTAAAATAATAAATCTCAGGCAGAAATGCAACGTCTTAGCATACCAGTCCTGGATTCAGAACTAGACTGGTCTCTGCTCTCTATCGTCATTCCCCGGTGCATTATCAACCAAGAACAAAGGTTTATTGGACACATTACTATCCAAGTACTCAGTTAACGATTTGTCTTATCTTGCTTTTGAACATGTTGAATATTGAATAATGGGCAACACAAAATGCAATCTTATTGGAAATTATTGTGTTGAGGTACTTAGAACTGCGTACTCAAGTATAATTATTTTACACATAAGTTAGTCATTGCAATAATTTAAAACACATTCCTTCTTTGCTTCATTTCGGAGAACTGTTTTATTGATGGCCCAGCACCGAGACACACAACTGCATTGCACACCTTTACAGCTATTGCGTCATCAATCAGTTAATTTAGTTTTGCATCGTATGATATGATTTGAAATGAGAGGTCTCATCCATTGACTTTAAATAAACAATCAATGGCTCATCTCTATCGGCTTCTAAAGAATACTTTTTTGGCTTGGCCCTTCAGAGTATCAACTCCCTTCCCTAATGGGGAGTCTTGAGGTTGCTTGAATCTGGTCCGTGGCTCTGCAACCTTGTAATAATATCAGAAAATTATCACTTCATTACTCATTAACCGTGTCCCGTCTAAACGTCACGATACTGACCCGACACCGATGTTCTCATAAGACTACAATTATTGATTCACCAAAATTCGCCGATATCTTGCCGACTAGCTGTGCCAATCTCTTCTCTAATTCAGACTCCACGAAAAATAACACACACACAACCAGAATAATGATTTGATTTACTTTTCTCAACATTGAGAGAGGCCCAATGGAATGCACACTCATTTCGACTATCGGTTTAAGTTTCCTTTTCGATATGTTAAGTCGGATGTCCAACGAGTAATCGATAGATCTTGACTATTGGATATTTTTTCGTCTCTTAAACCAATCGCACAGTACCTTCATCCAATCGCGTACGCGATGCCAACGCAGTCTTTCGTGAGTTTCTCGCAATTCGCTTCCTTCATTGAAGATTTTAAGCCTTGACATGAATTTTGAGGTTGTCTTGCCTTTTTAGTAAACTGCAATTTTCCCATGAATTGGTTCTTACAATTCTCTTTTGTTTGATATTCTATCACACGTTTTATTTTGTTGCGATGATACATTATTAATGTATTAACTTTGCTTCTGTTTGTAACGACTAACGTCACCGTCATTCTCTCTTTGTGTGTGTGTTTAGGTACAACATTGAAAGTGAGAAGAAAATTCAAATAGGTATCTAAGCTTGGCCTGTTTCGGGCACAATATTATGGATTATTTATAAGCTAAACGTAAGTTTTTGTTACAAATGTGATTCCTTTAACTATTTATACACAGTTGGCTGAAAGGTAGTTGTGCCTAGAAACTAGCCTACTTTGTTATCTAGGCCCACATTGATTTAACCCTCAAGTGCCCGAAAAGTCCAAAAGGACGCCCAGGGTATTTTGTTATGTTATATTATTTGTACTGCCATTGAGTAGAGGTATGGTTGCAGTAATGTGAGGTACCTTCTGGGTGGTTCAGAGTTAGGCCTATGGCTAGGCAACCCTTAGTTTGTACAGTCAATGACAGTAGTTTTCTGCATTCTCGGACATCTATGGACTCCTCAGGTGTACCTGTGCCACCTTTATGTGTTGGTTGATTGGGGTCTCTCCATACCCCACACTTTACAAGGACAAACCCATAAGCTACACATGTATTATTGAAATTAAAGTAAATTTGACACACAATATTTAACATAAATCTAATCGTAAGTTTGCATTAAAAGCTTCACTTAAGGACCTATTGATGAATTAAATACTGTTAATTATTTGTCTATTGTCATCTGCGGTGTCTGATCTCTTGCAAACGATAGTGAAAAATGCTACATGACTGTTACCTATGACTTTTAAAATTTAATGTATGTATATTTGATCACTGTTCATTTGTTTCAGATATGTAGAAGCAGTTAAAGATTGAAATTTATTTTAAAATTGTTGTCTTAAGCTCAGGATCTTCTAAGACTGAAAATCTCCTGTAACTGATTAGGACATACATTTTAGTCTCAAATATGGCATCAAACACCAAACGACTTTGGATAGTCCGTAAGTAGTTTGTTTCTTCCCATTAGGGTGAATTTGGTTAAGTCAATAGTGAACTCGTTAAGGTAAAGTACTGTTTAAACTGGCAGAAAATATCGCTAGCTTTGCAGCAAAGCCTACTCGTCCACTCTTCAGTTAGATTAGGGGCGTTTTAAACTAAAGGTTGTTTGAAAGTAACCTTATTGCTTCGTGGAGAACCTAGCATCAGCTGTTCCAGCCCATGTCAAAAGTTAATGTTATTAACGTCCATGGTGGAATTGTTCATGTGTCTAGAATGAACCTTTTACTGAAACATGATAGAATTTTCAGGGTGTCCACTTGACCATGAACAAGCTGTGAATTAAACCAACCATGAATTTCTACATAAACCTGTGAAACACTAAGGGAAACAAAGTTACTCTTCCTGCTGGTAGAATTTGCGGGAATAAAATGCTATCAAGGGGACTAACATTAATTAGGAAATGATCACGAAAGTAAAAGCTAAGTCTGAAGTTATCCAGCTGACAGAACTGGTACTTTCAATATTTGGCGTGACTGATATGACTCGGAACTCAACAAGAAATTAAATCAGCTCTCAGAGGTTTTCACATGAGTGAAATGGCACTTGGACTTAATGGACCATGTTAATCTGTTGTATTGTTCTTAAAGTCTGTCACTTAAGTTCAAAGGCTCTTGATCCACCCTTAGAGGCTCGATCGTACCGGTGTCAAGTCCCATTCTACTACAGTATGTTTTAGTTAAAGTTGTCTATCTGCTGCATTTGATGAAATTTGTATTGTTAAGTATCTGACACCAGGTACACTCAATTTTCTCCTCAAGCCACAATACAATCTGATATCACTTTATACCAAGTCACTAGTTAGCTACCTTGTCCCTCCAAAAGTTTCAAAACAACAATGAGTCTTGTAAAATCTTTAAGGTAAAGAAAGTAAACATCAGCAACTTGTCTTTCAACTCATTGTCTTTCACCAAGAAGGCCTTTGACAGCCTGCATCAGGGTGATAACTCAAGTTGAACCGTGCATTTCCCCACACTTGGTAGAATCATAGACGAAAGGTTTGCATTTGCAGAGGAGGTGGAAGCGCACACTGCCAATGTGAACTGCCTCGCGCTGGGACACAAGTCCGGTCACGTACTAGTGACGGAGGAGACGACAAGAAGGTCAACCTCTGGGCAATCGGCAAGAACAACTGTATCATGGTTAGTGTGTGCTTTTTACAAATTTAGATTTGGAAAGTTAAAATGGATAATGTGTAATTGGATTTAAATCCAAAGCCAATTAAAATAACCTCTGTAACTAACTTAGTTCAAGGTTAAAATAACTCAAAAGGATCTGGTAAAGATGAGCTTTACTTTGGTGGTTATTGAACTTATAAAAGCGATGAAAAGTTCTGAATCTAATATGTGTATAACAGAGTCTGAGCGGGCACACGAGCCCGTGGAGGCGGTGATGTTCAACCAGTCGGAGGAGCTGGTGGCAGCCGGCAGCAGCGCAGGGGTGTTGAAGATCTGGGACCTGGAGAGTGAAGATCGTGCGTGCGCTCCCTGAGCGGTCACCGGGCCGGCGTACGTGCTATCGACTTCCACCCTTACGGAGACCTCATCACATCCTCATCTCTGGACAGCACCGTCAAGGTATAGTTGACTGCGTCTTGTCACCAGTGTGTAGAGCAGTGAGGTCAGAGATATTAGGAGACCGCTGGAGTAAACATGAGGTCAGATCAACCGGTGCCATTGAAAGTAAAATGCTGACCACCAGTACAAGTATTTCCCTAACGGACAGTAATTGGCCGAGGGGCCTCAGTCATGAGGGCCTCACTTTGAAAAGATTTACAGTTTGTTTTGCTTTCACGTAGCCTTACGTTATCGGCAGGATGAATGAATATTATTTGAGAAATGTAATAAGCAAGATCTGCTATAAGCCTACCATGGGTAGTCAGCTGCATGGTAGAAATTGACATACCAAGAATATGGTGCCGAGGGGCTGGTGCCTAGGCGGGTTTAGGTGTAGTAGTTTTAACATTATCAGTTTCCGTTAAAGTGTTGGATTCTCTTAAATGCTGCACACGGGGAAAAGAGACAGCTTTGAAATCTTTATTGGAAATAAACAATGAGGAGGAACTGGATTCACGACGATTCACAAGACTTAACCAAAGATGCGATCTAGCGCTGGTACCAGAATGACATTCGATCAAGAAAAACACCTGACACAATCCTTACAGGAAAAGAAAAAAGTTGAAACATTTCTACCCGTGATTGACCAGTTGATTGTACAGCTTAAACAATCTGAGCTAGAAATATGTGAAATCGCTAATAAATTTGGTTCTTTGAAGATTTGACTAAACTTAAAGGAAACCCATCTCAAAATCTTCCTAATGACGGCTTTTGCATCTCAGTATGATAACGATGTTTGCCAAACAAGAGCTATTTGAAGAATATTTCACTTCTACAGAGCGTTGTTTTAGACAATCTGTTACAAAATGAATACTCTAGTGAAAATAGTCAGATGAAAATGACACAGTAGAAAACTAACAAAGAATGCCAAACATTATAACACACATTAAGAAGATGATGTGCAGTCAATAAAACCCCTAAATTTGAAAACACTTTACAAGCACTTATTAGACAGTGGCATTTTTCCTGTGTTCCTAATCTCGAGAATAGTCTTAGGATGTTTTTGCATGGTTTCCAATGCATCAACTAGAACAATCAGCACTAGGTAAAACTTTGTTAAGAACAGCCTAAAGTAATATGAAACAAGAACACCTTGATGAATTAGCATTCTAAGTACGAGCAGACTCTATCCATTTTGTGGCGAGGAGGGTGAACGGATAGTGAAAAGCGGATAGACCGGAGGAGTTCATTGAACTTGGACTTCGGGCCTATCTAGATTGATTTTTACTCGTTTTACGAACTTTAATCAAGCGTTTAACTAGTTATACAGTACTGTATAAATTTAAAATTAGGCTATCCGTTTTGATCTAATATAACTTTTACAAATTTGGAACAGTGATGCGATGTATGGTTTGTAGGGAAAATTAATAATTACGCATAAAATTGTTTGTTACAAGTTTAATTGAATGCTATGTATTTTATCAAAACTGTACAATTAACATTTAAAGTTATACATACTGTAATGTCATAATCATAATCATTGGTAAATAAAACATTAACTTATTGGCTCAAAAAGAAACAAAATTACTTTTTAAAAGTCTTTTTTAATAGAAAGGATTGTTGATTTGACCTTTTAATACAGTCTCATTGTATTTTCTTAGGCATATGATGTGTCAGCTACTGTTGCTGCGATATTTAAACCAGCAGTTTCACAACTGAAGGCGTTCAAAACCATGTGTCAATTTTTTAGCGTTCTTTGTGGCCATGAAAATGTTTAAATTTTTACAAAATGGTAGGCCCGATGATACGGGAGGCGGATGAGAATTATGAGCGAGCGGATAGAGTCTGTGAGAGAATGAATGATATTTGCCAAAGTCAAACTATGAAGTGCGTCATTGAAGAGTTTGCTCAACAAAAGTAGGAAGTAATTTATTTAAGAAATCCACGAAGCCCTTCATTATTGATATGGTTGCATATACTCTTAAAAGTTATTCTAAAATGTAATTAAAAACAAAATGAAACAATTTATTTGTTTGTTATTGTCTCAAAACCACTATCATTAATTTACTGTTACTTGTAAATTAGTTCTATTACCATTACTTAAACATCTCAAATGCAAAAACTTAATAAGGCATAGGCCCCTACATTTGTCCTATTAGTAGTCTACTGTACAATATGGACAAATAAAGTTAAAAATATATACAAAAATCTAGTTTTAAACTGTTAAATTACTCCTTTTAAACTTCCCTATTACATACCTCTACCCCCAGACCCCGAAGCCTCATCCTTTATATTTTTACCAGCCATGAAGGGGCCTCTATACAATGAGCGGGAGGGCCACCAAATACCTAAATCCAGCTGACTGTAGGCTAAGTCTGTACATGGACTTAAAACTTCCGTTGATTTTGATGTATTCACTTAAGAGTTGAAGGAAGATTATAACATTTTTCATTGGTGTTTTACAAGAACAAAACTCTTAACTAATTATACTTTGTAAGTTAAATGTTTTGAAGTGGATGATTGTTTAGAAATCCTCTCTAATTACAAGATCTGCCAAAAACTCCTTTAAACTTCCATTTTGGCCAAAAAATTCCACCCGCTCTAAAAATTCTCCAAAAATTCCCTCCAGCCTCAAAAAGGCCCCAAAAAATCCCTCCTGCCTTAAAAAAACTCTCTCTAGGCACTACATATCGATTGCAGAGCTGCTTCATGTTTTTCACAGGATATCCTCTCTATAATGTTCGGTGGTGTTCTTTTAACTTTGGTGTTGAGAGTAGCCTTCCTAAGAAATAGCTTGTTTTCAATAACACAGATTTTATAAACATGTAGCTAGGTAAAACTAAAACAACCAAACAAAATTATTTGCTACTTTCACGCTAGTTTTAGAGTGGCTTTTTGAACTAGAGTGAGAAAGTAACATCAAACAAGCTAGGTTACAACATTTCCATTGGCACTGTTGTCTCCAACTGGCATCAACTGTACAGGTGTGGGATGTGAGCCGCAAGGGGTGTATCTTCACCTACAAGGGCCATTCTCAGAGTGTGAACAGCGTACAGTTCAGTCCAGACGGCCTCTGGGTGGCCTCAGGGGAGGAGAAGAGGGCTTAGTCAAGGTAAGTCTCTGATGAAGAGTTTCTACAAACTGTTCTTTTACTGACCAAACGATCATAATTATCTCATATCGCTTCTACAACCAAACTTTTGAAGGGCATTCAAAAATTGTCTATAAAGATGCTTAGTTAATGGATCATGTTGGGAGAGCAGCTGAACACAATGACTGACGAAGGAATCGAGTGTAACAATTCGAATGAGTGAGAGGGAGTGAATGAACAAAATTGAATGTTTGAAAGGGAAGTTGATTTCAGAATGTCAGGTTCATTGTAGCTATTAATACAATTGTCGACTGGATACAATTTTATTTGTTTCTGAAATAAAATACTTATTTTACAAAATATGACATAAGATTAACCGGTTTTATTTTTTTTTTTTTTTAACGTGTTAAGTATAATTTAAGCACTCTGTTCACAGTTAAATCTGGCCATCTAACAGAGTTAGTTTTAAACATAATTGACCACATATGATGATTGTTAACCAGAAGTACAGTACTGTGGAATCTTCCTAATTTTGCTTTATATTGAGATTGACAGTGCAGGATTGTGTCAATTGAAAGAGCCGAAATAACCTCAAAGTAGCCTACAATGAATTATGAACATGTCACTAAAAATGTGTGTAAGTGAAATGATCTTGTTACTGTGATATCGTTGTTTCCCAGCTGTTTAGTAATCTTACGAATAATACATTTTAATTTGGAGTGCTGCGCATAAATTTAACTCTTAACACATTACATGTGTTATTGGGATGTTGTGAGATTTCTCGAAGAATAATCAAAGCTGGGTGCCATTAATATGGTAATGTGACAGATGAGAAGTGAATGTGTTGTCGAGTCAAGGTTCAATTATCGTCGGAAAGTTTGCTGGGAGATGCATACAATAAGGTGTCTAGAGGTAACGATCGATGCGGGACAATGACCTTGTGTCGAGCATATATTGATGTTAGTCGATGGCTGTGTGCGAACCCATTAGTTACGTAGTCGGAACTTGCCTTCGGGTTCAATAGTTTCAGTACTGGTCAACAACGGAAAGGCTTTTATAGAAACTTTCAAATAATAATTACTTTGATCTAGAATACTTTTTGAATATTTTATTTGTTCAAGTAGTGTGAAGAAATGATGTGTTTTAAAACTAGTTATTTCCCCATTTGGTTGATTCTTGTAAAACCAGTAAAAAGAAACCTGAAATGTTTCATATTTTTGGTAGTTTATGAAAACTTATGTTTTAAGCAAATATTACTTTTCACTTTCCCCACCTCTTCTGAACTGCTAGCCAAAAGCCCAATCCAATTAGTAATAATTAGTATCCCACCTAATCCAATCTTTGAAACCAATGCTCACTCCTAGAATTTATTTTACTTTGGGAAGGCAGCTCTGTGGTTCCTCAAATTTGCAAATTTTTGTTTTAATAGGGTGTTTAAGAGATTTGCTTAGAATGAAAGAAATAATCTCTAAATTTTTCACACTAAAATGAATAGTTTACACTGAATTTCATAGTGCCCAAAATTTCACACTGTACAGTACTCCCACTTCACTCTCCTGTTTAATAACATATTAATATCATGGACCCATATATGCCCATGGGTCATTAACCAGCATACAAATTTTTTTTTTATATTCAAAATTAATCTAAGTTTAATCCAAGGAGCAAGGCCTGCTCAGGCCATCTACTGAAGTAGTTACCATGGTTGCTACTAGGCTAGTGTTCAGTAGATTTACCAGTCAACTGAGGCGAGCTCCACCAGGTGTAAAGATAGCCGTGGTCTAAGGCCCTAGCTGAGAGTAGCAATTTTAGAATCCGTGGTTGTGGGTTCAAATCCTGCAGCGGGAGCAATCGCTATTAAACTCGCGTCTGGTTTAGTGATGGGGAGGCCCACCTTAAATAGCGGTGACGGCACGGGTGAAGTTGGCGAGAGTTTATCTGGTTGCTCAAATCACCTGTTTTGCTTTTTGCTTTATATATAGAGGAGGAGGACACCGTTTGTTGTTTTCGTTTATTACGTTCCCAAAAAGATTGCAACTGAGGGCTTGTGAGAAAACATAAAAGAAATAAGGTCAAAAAGGCATATAAAAGTTCTGGGCATATATGGGTTAATACATTGTTCCACAGTAAAATAGCTGAGTACTGTAAGAAGCTCAAACTAAATGTTGCTGTTTTCCTGACTGGTTGGCCAGGATATGCGGTGGGCGGGAACTTCAGGTTTACAGACCCTCGGTGTCACTTAAGTTTCACCCCAGCAGGTTCCTTCACCTGAAGCCTGGCGACAAGTCCGTCAACTTCTACGACCTGGAGAACTTCAATCTCGTCTCCTCCAGTGATCGGGAAACTATGACTATCAGGTTTGTAGTGTTTCAATTAGAATGGGTTTTGGTTGTGAGGTTTATGCTATGAGTTGACAAGTGAAAAGTTTCCGTGGCTAGTAGAATATGAGCTGGTCTCTGTAGCCTACCGCTTCAAAGTGAACTACCCCTACATGAGCAGTTACCTCCATATGAATGTGGTAACTGTAAACTTGTTTTTCCCTAAGTCCCAATATTTGCCAGTGGGCTTTAACAATCTATCAATGGGACAAATTACTAGTAAATAAAAGATTTTAGTGGCTTCTGATAGTTTTCTAACAATCTCTCTCAAAGCCTGTGGAATTAGTTTCCTGGCTCTTATTGATATGGGGAATTTTTTGTCTAGCGTTATCAGTCCCACCTTCTATTAATTACTTTTTAGAGATTCATACTTTCCCTGTAATTTTCTTCTGATAGTCATTTCCACATAATTTGTCTAGCCACTGTGAGCCTAAATGCTCATTTCGACCACGCCTAAATCTAGCCCTGTATTTGTTAATATTTCTATCAGCATTTAACGTTTCTGCCGAGGTCTAGTAACAGCTCAAATTTCATTGTTGCCAATTTCTATTTTTATAATCTACCGTTTATCAACTGCCGTGTGTTAGTTGACTAGTTCACCATAGGATGGTACTAATACATCTTTTGTGTCAATACAAACACACTTTGTTCTTGTTTGCTGATTATTTTTATAATTTTTGCTTGGATTGTACAGTTTTTAAAGTTGTCAGCCAAACAACTATATATATTCACGTTTATTTTCCTGGTAAAATTTGAAAAATGACTGGGAGTATGTTAGGCTAATTTGCTCAGAATGAGGATATTATTACAATTTTAACAGATCAGTTGGTCATGTAAATTATTTGTATTAAATTTAAACATTGCTGTTAGTAGGTAAAATATATGTATTTAGTTTTATGTACAAATTGTTTTTTATAGTATGCAAGAGGTAAACAAAATTGAGAAAAAAATGGATTGCAACATTTCAGAATAGTAATGATAGTATTCCGCATGCAACACTAAAAAGTAGTGTCTGTTTCCCTGTTTCCTGATTTATTAACATGAAGAACAAGACATACTTTGTTGTTCAGTAGTGAAACACACTATAGCTATGTGTAGTTGATTTCTCATCTGGCATGTACAGGTGTGTTTGCTTCAACTCGGAAGGCAGTTGTCTGTTCGGAGGAGGTCTGGACTGTCTGAAGGTGATGGCCTGGGAACCGTCTCGCACTCTGGAGGTGATACCAATCAACTGGGGCAGAGTTCAAGACATCACTGTCGGCTTCAGTAACAATCTACTGGTCAGTAGTAACAGACAAGTCATTAAATACTTTCTTGTGCGTCGACTGACGATGCGATCGAGTGATGTATTTTTTCTCTGACAGTGACAGACGACACACCTGCGCATAGAATGCGCCATCACGTGATCAGCTCATAGTTTTTGCGATAAATCGAGAGTCGATACCAAGAACAGTGCACATGTTAATTATAAATCCAGACGCTAATGATACATAGTGCTATGTACTAAGAACTTGTTGCTTTTGGCACCAACTTAATGATACTCAATAAAGATGGCTTTGTCAAAAATGTTTTGCTTTTCCAGGTGGGAGCGTCGTTCCAGCTAAGCACTGTCTCGCTGTGGATGATAGATCTGACGAGAGTTGCACCTCTTGGAGACTCCACGCCTCTCCCTCCCTCTCCGTTCAGCTACGGACAGAGCGTACGCAAGAGCTTTAGCAAGAAACCTTCACCGGAGAAAACACCGTGAGTTGCACATACCATTTGCAACGAGCACGTTATTCCACCTAGCTGCTGCTTTTGTATTTGGAGGCTAGGTTTAAATATTTTGCTTCCAAGACTGTGGGCTTTATTAGTGGTTAGTGGTTAGGCTAGATATAGTCTACTTCATTTGTAGCCTAAACAACAGTGGATTCAAAAAGATTTGATAAAATAATCTAATTGTATTGCACTTAACCACCTTGTGTCCCCACAGCGTACATTACCTTTTCTGTAGGGGTGGGCGGGGTTGGAGTTTTCCTTTTGGGCAGGAATCGGGCAAAGAACACTTTCTCCTGCTTGATTTCTAGAAATTTTCAAAAAAGTTGTTACAAACTAAAAATAGTTGAAAAATTAAAAGGTTTTACGGTTTACAAAACAAAAACAAGTACATTCACCTCACAAATCCCCAATTTTTGTTTCATTTATGAGTTTTATGTCAAATGTGTTTGGTACAGCATGATTGTCCTTTGATTTGATATTATTTATCATATTAACATGTAATAAAATTTGTAAGAATTACAGGGCATTGTAAACTCTAAAATTTCAAAAATGGTTCAAATAGTAAATTATTTACCGTACTTCTTAAAAGGATGCAACAACTTAAACGTAAATTTTTGTTTGAATTTGTTTTATGAATACTGGAGCTTTTAATAGGAATTGGCTTAGAAAACTGATCAGCAATCAAGTAAAGATCCCTCCCGCCCAAAAAGATCCCGTATTCGGGAATTCATGCTTGATTTTGGGATTTTAATTTTTTCGGGAATTTCCCGCTGATTCTTGGGTCCCGTTGGCCCCTACTTTTCTGTGTATATTATGTCTGGGACTGAAGAGGTTAAATGCTAATCTGGTTTAAGAAAAAGAATTACCTTTTATTTTTACTTAAAATTACTTATATTTTATGTGGTATGGTGGGAATGTACGGCCTATGCTTTACTCAATTTTAAGTACTAACAATTTTATTTCAGAATAAATGTTAAAACCATAGAAGAGGTAGAAAAACTGGAGACGGACCCAGAAGATGAACACCAAGCAGAAATCCCGGATATTAACGACTACCGCTCTGTCTTTCATCCGAGGAGCGCTCGTAAGTATTACTACAAACAATGTAGCAAACTGCTTGAGTAGTATGTCGTGTAACTTATCACAGTGAGTTCAATGTATGTACTATGTAATAATATTCATAGTGTACAGTTGCAAAACAAGTGTTTTCAAGTTTAAATGTTTCAATGCTAGTGGTAGTTGTACAACCAAAAATTGTAAATCCATGGGAGTTTTCAGAGTCAAACTAGACAAGAACAAAAACCAATACAATACAAATGTTTGCTTAATTCTATTAGTCCACATTGAAGTAAAAAATCATTTGCAGCCTGTTTCCAAGAGTCCTTACCCACCAAGTTTTGTAGTGCATGAGATCTTTTATAAGCTTGTGGGTAACTATCATTTGATGTCTGTAGTAAGCATTGCACCGTAATAAGCGTCCCTACTGTAGTTGCCACACACAATTTTATCGTGCTATGTACTTCTTGTTGGCATATCTCATCTCCATACAAATGAAATATCAGAAGTTGAACTATTATTGTGGACATTTTCCACCGTTAGTGAACAAAAGGATCAGACGTTTCGATCTGCAATCTGATCCGTCTTCAGGTGAAAATAACCTAAAACATAACACAGAACATTAGAAAATGAGCTAGCCTAAAGTAGTCAGCGAGCTGACCAGTCAAACTCTACCAAACAACATTTAGTTGTTAAGTCAAACAACAAATTAAACCTTAGAATTTAGTAATAGCCTAGAGAAAACAAAACTACAATATTACAAACACAAGTCACACTATGAAAGTAAACAAGTCACGGGGTAAATTCAAGCGAATCACAAAGTCCACTAACTGAACAAGCTAACCCTTGACTATGGTCCATTGACTTGTTTACTTTCATGGTGTGTCTTGTCATTTGTTATATTCTTTCAGTTTTCGACATTACTAAACTAACACTAAATTCTAGGATTGGTAGAGTTTATTCTAATATTCTGTTCATATTTTGATTATTTTCTACAGGCTAGAGATCGATTGCAGATCCCTTATCATGATCTTTTGTTTACTGCTGATAGGAATGTCTACATGTAGTTCAACTTTAAAATCATCGTCAACAACAAACTTCAAACAAAGAAAATGAAATATGTCAACCAGTTTTTTAGGAAAAAACTACCGTATATTTTAAATGCTCCATTCAGATCCTGTACTAGTGTACTTAGTAATACACTTTTTTCAAGAATGTGATGAATCTAGGGGAAACATGTTTGAAAATAAAAAAGTGGATTGTACACATCTAACAATGAATTCCACAAGTAAACTGGCTCTACAATCAACAATGTCTTTTCGTCAAAATGTATCATACATTTTAAACTTGTTTGTTTTAACTTTTATTTAGCAGATACTCCTTGCAATAGAAATTCAGGGTTATTTACCAAATGTAGGGTCTATTTAAACCGATTTCTACCTTCAATTTACATCTACCTTATTCAGAAAAGGACCTTACCATTTAAACTTACAGGGTGTCCAGCATACAGGAAAACCGGGAATTTTCAATGTAGGGAAAAAGTTAAGAATTATGTCACTAAAGAGGAAAATTTTGAAAAGGAAGATTGCGAAAGTCGTGGTTTTATCACGGATGCTAACAAAAGTCACAATTTTGGCGTGGATGTTAACGGTAGTCTAGAGATTGCTGCTACTACTCTCATAAAATAAAATTTTTTAACAGTTCTAAATTAAAAATATAATTAAAGCCTAGTAATATTGCTCCTAAAATTGTCAAAATTTACCCGAAAAATGTGAATTATGCAGGAGTTTTGTTTTTCCTGAACACAGGACGCCCTGGCTCATCATTAAAGTTGAATGTTGTTTGTAAGCTGTAGATCACTGTACAATTGTTAATGTCTTGGCTGGTTGTTATGTGTGCTTGTGTATATTGTCCGCTGTATATGTTACGTGTGTTTGCAGTGAACCGTAGTCCACCTCCCAAAATCGTCCCTCCGCCAGTCAGCGATGAAGGCAAGTATTATTTAACGCTAAAAGATTCAAGTGGTACAGCTAAGAATAAAATAGGTTTTCGTAGCGTTTAAGCCACGTTTTCTCGCGTATGTAGGTTATTTATCTAACTGATAATGTGCTATCAAAAGGAATAGAAAGAAGAGCAGACTCCTAGATATAGTAAGAACACCAACAGCTGTAAATAAGAAGATGGAAATTCAGCTCAGCAGAATCACTAAAACATTTAATACACTTGAAAACACAGTTTATTACATAAAAATCTGATAAAAACTGTAGGCGTGAATTGTCTCAAGAAAATTCATATTTTACATTATTCTTATGGGACAAAGTTCAAGATCATAGCCACTTACCCCATTGCACACTCTTAATTAGTTCTGTCTAGATTCTTGCTGCAAAAACTGTTGTATATTTCCAGTAGATTCAAAATCATAAGTTTAATACAAAAAAGACTTATATTAATCTTTTAAACATAGCGGGGTTTCTAATTGATAACATTTGGTCTTGACATCTAATTTCAGATCTGTCCCTACCGATGATACTGCAGCCGAGTGTGCCCCCGCCATCTCTTGTAGAACCACCGCCCAAGGCCAAGTCCCCCACTCCACTGCCTCCTCCCTCCCCCCGCCGTAGAGTGCCTTCTCCCTCCCTCGCCCCTCCTACTGCCCCACGTCGTGAGAATCTTCGCCGTCTCTCCTCGTGTAAAGATCCGGAGCTCAGCACCTCCCCCGACTCAGACTTTCCAGTCAGGTGAGTCGTACTGTTAATGAGTATGATGTTGCATTTTCAAAACTGAAAAAAGGACTTGAAAATAATGTTGTAGTTATTTTGATGTTTGTTTGGTTTTACTTTCTAAGATGAGAGTCATATATTTTTACTTCTCTAAATCTAATAGGAGATTGTATCTATTGGGGATGGGTCGATTCCAAAAGTGGAATCTCTATTTCACTTACCCCATGTGGAATCGAAATCCATAATCGGTTGACTGAAAGAAAAGTTGGTTCTGGTATCAGAATGAATTCAGTAGCATAATCAAAAAAATATACTTATTTCTAGTTTTCTACACTGAAATCGATATTTTTGGTGAAATTTGCCAAGAAAACAAATATTTTGGGATGACAGAAGTAAATAAAATAGCTAAAATTAATAAGAATCAAACCAGTCACTTGGGACAATGTGAGATACGGTTGCCATTACTTAACTTGATCCGCTCAGCAGCTCTGAATTTTTGGGGATTGGACCGGAACGATAAAGTTTTTTGAGAGCTGAATACAAAAATAGTTCCAAAGCAGAATCTAATCTACTCTGCTAGTGTAAAATATTACAACCCAAGCTACTTTTACATTCTAAAAGTATTTAGATGACAAAAACTTAAACTCGAGTTCTCGATTAGACGACTACTGATGACTCCGTTTTCAGGTTGAGCGTGGGTATCCAGCACAGTCCAAGTGAGCCTTCCCTCGCCACGACGCGCACGACACAGTAGAACCAGCTCGGTGGGCACCAGTCGACACTTCCGCCCCACGGTCACCTCCCGCAATACCAACAAGACTGACATCATCAGTGAGTATATATCCAGTAACTACATGCATTTGCATTATCTATTAGGTATTATCTACATTACATTACATTGACGGTCCCAGCATGGGAAGTGTGGCCTGCATGATGAAACTACTGAACACATTCTCTTCACTGTCATGGTCTGGAGCAGGAAAGAATGGCTACTTTTGGTGAGATGACTAAGGGTGGTAAGTTAGCGAAGAGGGACTTGTGAGAAGGATTTGAGTTCTTAGAGCTCTCAAATCTTTTGAGTAGCATCTCTACACCAACACAAGGTGCTAATAAGTCCTAAGGGCTGACGCGCATCAGGATCAGACCCCTTCTCAATGTAGGTATTATCTAAGGCTTGCCAATATTCTGGGAATTCCAAAAACTATGATGGGATTTTCAAAAACTTTATTATTAAAGTTATTATTATTATTATGGGGGGTGCGGTATTATATGGTCAGGGCTGTCAAACTATCAAGTTTATTCCAAGTTGTACGTGTGTCTGGTTTCAGATTCTCAAAACCGTGCAAACAACAACTCAATATCGCCCACTGCCAGGAGTCCGGTGGAGGAGAAGCAAGACCTGGACTTCATCCCGATGTCTCTGGACAGACCCAGCGGACTCAACATGGAGGAGTTCTTGCCGGTAAGTCAACTGTTGATTGTGCCCCCACCTAATCTTGGGAAAGCACCGGCCCGAGGCCAAGTCTTTCACACTACTGTCTTTCCTCTCCCCTCTCCCTTGCTCCACCACCAGATTCCAATGAAGGGAGGTATTAACCCTTTGCGGTCTCATTTTATTTTTAAATTTTTGTAAAAGCCTCCGTATGGGTTTTTCCAGTCCCTGTAAGCAAAATTTCAGCAAAACCGCCTCTGGTACGGTGCATTACCAGTTATTGAACCACTCTCTGCTGGATTTAGCCCCTAAGCTCAAAAGTGCCACTCTCCGCCTCACTGGATTTGATGAGCCATTTTCTCTTCAGTGATCCTCAGCGAGTCGTTGTGGCCCCAGACCGGAATGATCCAATGCACTAGCATTGCACCATACCAGAGCGCACCCGGGTGGGATTCGATCCCACGCTGTGACAGACAGGGGCCAACTGTCCGTAACTATAACCACTAAACCACCGGGCTGTTTGTTGTGGGCTGTCAAACTCACACTTGAGTTGCCGTGGAGGGGGGAGGGAGTGGTAGTTTCCGTCTTCTCTGCTAGGCGCCGTTAGTGTAGCGTAGTCTCGCATATCAGAGACTGTTTCAACCGTCTCCTATACTGCACATCCAAGCGTTCAAAAGAAATAGCGTTTGTCGACCTATAGTCGACACAAGACCTCAAAGGGTTAAGCACAATGGAATAGTTTTTATTGTAGATGCCATTTTTATGACCTTCTAGACTTTACTTAGATTAATATTATAAAAGAAGGGATCCTCAGCTCAGCTATTCTCTTCAACTTTTTGATTGCTGTTGGCTTTTCTGTTTATTTTATATTTATTTATTTTATTGGCTGTTACTGTTGTGCTATTAAATGTGTATTACTGTTGCTAGTGATTCTTCAAGATAGGCGTTAATATTCCTAAATTATTATATTGTTATGTTTTTAATGTATGTGTTTAATGTATATTGTAATTGGACATTGCCTGTAATGTTATGCATTTTTAAATAATTGAATTTAATTACTATTTTTTATATTAGAAATTTTATTTACTAGAGAAATTAAATTTAAAGCTATTCTGTTTGCAGAAGATTTATTATTTATCTATTGTGTTTTCACAGCGCCATGTTTATCATGTGATGAACCATAAAGTTTGTCAACTAACATTGCTTATCTTGCTCAGTCTCCTAGCTTGTGAAACTTGATCTAGTTTTTACTCTTTAGTGTGCAAGATTATTTTCTTTTCATACTTAAGTTGAAGGTATCTTTTAATTTGTACTGCAATCAGCTTTCTTTTAAATGTATATTGTGTTACAGAAGTGAATAGTCCTTCTGTTCAATCTCACTTTTCACATTTTGAACGTTGTCTTCTTAAATTTTAAATGCTACTACAATACTCTCTCTTGTTCGGCCTCGCTTGGTTCGGTCGTCGGATGGTCCGGCCGTCCACCTAAGGCCTAAACATGGGCTACATATACAATTTTGGGAAGTGTATATTTATTTGCGCTGTTTCTTTTAAAATTTGTCCCAAATTGAAACTAGGTTTTGCTGATTGGTACTAGTGTTTTTGACTATATTAATTCACTTAACATTGGCTTAAAGCTAAACTACGTCAGTTTTGGGTTTGGGGGCTCAAAGGCTCCCCAAATGATTTTTCCTCGTATTTTTGGGCAGTCTGGTCATTTTAGTGAATGGTCTGGCCGGTCTTGTAGATCAAGAAGAGAGCCTACTGTACCAGTTATTCAATCAGATATTGAATGGGTTTTTACTGTTTTAAATGATAATGTTGATTTGCAGCAAAGGCTACAGCAGCCGTTCCCCGAAATGTCAGAGGCGGAGGTTCACTCTTCCATCATGAGGGGACACGAGTACATCGTCAATATACCCAAAGGCCGGGAACGCCAGCTGCAGATCATCTACCACATGTGGCACAACAAGGATCTCAAGGTAATTTTAAAAAGAATATTTTATAGATTGTTGTATAAACTCTTTCCATAAATCTTCATCTATTAAACGGTGCTTTTACAGACAAATTGTCAAACTAAAGAAAATTCTTCAGCCAATCGTCAATATCTTCTTGCCAATTCTCTACTCCTGAGAATATTTTTAAAATCAGAAACTGATACAAAATTAGTAAACAAAACTCAAGGGAAAACCAAATATTTTATGTAAAGGGAACAACAATTTTTGTCAACTTAATGGAAGGTATGAAAGTTGGAAAGAAGAAAAAGTTGTTTGCTTTTTACCTAAAAGTTAGAAATTCAGAAAACCTTCCTTAGTTTGAAGTTGTTTGTTGACGATAGAAGAATTTCTGAGGTTGAGATATTATTGCAAACGTTTTCCATAATTTTTTAGTGAACAAGAATAACATGACATTTCAGGATCTGGAATCTGATCTTGTCCATTGGGAGTCCTCACTCTCAGGCCGTAAGTATCTTCTCTGTACACATTTAAAAGACATCCGTGTATTGCATGGGCAACTAATAATTATGACAAAATGAGCTTAAATGATTAGTGAACAGCATTAACATTGACTGGGACTCGTGGTCGCGGGTCCTGTAATCCAGCTTCATGGAGGTCAGGTTTTGAGGATGATATAGGTCTAAAGCGGCTCAGATAGTCTCAGTGATCATCTGATAATACCCATCAACTCCCACCAACGCAGACATATCAGACCATCACCTGTGTGGTTCGGAAGTCACCAAGCCGTTGGTCCTTGTATTTCCATTGGCCATTGGGCTATTAATTAATGACCCATTCTAAGGAAGAGTCGGCCTTAGTTTGTAACAAGACTACACCTCATAACTCATTACTACCACTCATCACACTCATCCTTCACCTCATATTTGCCTTAAAATACCCTCATGAGAGTGGTCGGCATCTCAAATAGTGATTTAGTGATTATTATTCTTAGTACAAAATTAAAATGTCTACATAAATAAGCTTTGTCTTTTTGTATATACTTAGCTAATAAAGTATTCTTGTTTTAGGGGAATTTGGAATCTGGATTTGTACGTGGCATTGCTTCCCACCATCGGAGAACTTCTCCAGAGCAAATTTGAAATGTAAGTGTAACTTATCATACTAATTTTTACAAACACTGTTTTTAAAAACAACTACAGACTGTAATGGAGTCCTGCTATTCCAATATCTGTGAATTCAAAAATATTACGATAAGTAGGAAGTTGTAAAATTCATCAACTACGGGAATAAGTATAGCTAAATACTATTTTGTGCGAGTCATAATCAGTAATTACTCATTATTACTGCCCAGAAACACCACAATGCAATGATTCTAGAGGAGAATAACTCGTACAAAAATGATTGAACTGAAAAAATTACCTTCTTCTTGCAAGTGATCAACTTGGGAGAAAGTTTTTGAAAACAAGAAACCTTTTAAAATATTAGTCATGAAAGCTCCAGGGTAAACTGCATCTTGTCGATAAGAAAATAATAAGTTTTGTCAACTTATAGAAAGTGTCTTAGGTAAAAAAGGTTTCTTGCTTGTACTATTAATTTATTATTGCATTACTTTTGTATGACCCTCAAGCGGACTTCAAAAGTGTGCTTCAACCAAGTCAGAATAACAACTGAATGAAAGTAGCAAATTTTGCAGCATCAAATGTTAATCGGTTTGAAACGAAAACCTGTATCAACCGATTTGGGGAATAGTGAACAGATTATAAATTAAACACTGTAATTCATAACTGTTATTCAAGAACCGATTTCAGTATGGAATCCAGACTCTACACATTATGCCTGAATAGTAATGGAACATTTTAATATAGTTGTTGCGGCCCAATTCTATGCGGTTTTTGTTTACTAGTCCCAAAGCAAAAGTAGAGGAAAGAGCTAATTTATGGGCTTCAAACTTAGCAGAACTTTCACAACAATATTTGTGTCACTGAAAAAGGTCTACGGGGTATATTTTGTATAGAACATGTTTTTTTAGTGGTTTGAATGTTTTAAAGATGGCTGTAAAAATTTAGATCACAACCCAAAGCAAGGTCGGCCAAAAATGGTCCACCAACTGTAAATGGTTTGCACTTTTAACCAACCTTGCCTTGGTTCTTGTTCTTTATTTTTGCAGCCATCTTTGAAACGTTTACAACACGCAAAAAACCGTATTCTATACAAAATCAACACCATAGACCTTTTTCAGCAACTGAAATGTCTCCGTGAAAGTTTTGCCAAGTTTCAAAACCCTTACATTGTTTTCCTGTTTTGTGACTAGTAAACAAAAACCACAGACAATTGGATCTCAATAACAATATAATTTTTCTGCCAATTTTAACAAATTTAGTCTTATTTTTGAGAAAAATTACACAGCTTTTAAACCATATTTTATTTATTTAATGGCATTATTACTTTTGTGTGTATATAAAAAGTTTTGTTACTTTTTTGACATACCGTGTATGAAAAACTTTAATTGAGTCTTCTCTACATTAAACTAGTCAACAAGCTAAACCTCTTATCTGTCACTTTAGATGAAATCATAAATTTAGTAGGAAGTGAGTAATTGAGTTTCGAGTTCAACTTTGAGTTTAAACAGACTTAACAACTATGTGAGTTCTACCCTTACGACTCGCAAAACCCAATAAAGAAACGATGGAAAACAAAGTCAACTGAATGAAATTTTAATATTTTATATCTAAGTTGAACAAATCTATACCGTGCAAAACTAGATTTTAATATGAATTCATTCGATATATTTGATAATTTGAGTTTTTAACAATACTCAACTTCTTTAAGAGAAGAAAGTAAAATGGAATGGGTTCCCATTTAAGTACATAGTTTTGAAAGCCAATAGAAATACAGTTTTTAAGGATAATCGAAATATCATGGGTACAAAGTAAAATGATGTTCTAAAGTATTATTGTTGTGTATTATTTATCCTCTCCTACTTGTCTAAAATAAAGGACAAGTGTTTCTAATACTTTTTTTGGTTTGTTTGTTTACTGACCCACTGTGCAGAACCTTTTAATATTGCAGAGCACAACAGACTACAAAACCTGAAACTGAAAATCCTTTGTTCCACTAGCGTGCTGATATTATTTTGTTACCAAACATCCTTTTCCAAACATCCCCAGTTATTTGACGTTCTTCTGTATACGTTATTATAAGAAGGTAAGTACTAAGTAGACATTTGCTTGCGTTAATTAAGTTGAATTGTTATTCATTTATCTTTATGTGTTCATTTGTTCCTTTAGACATCCTCTTTGATTTTTGCGTCTAAATTTACTAGGACTTCTATTTTTGAATATTATTTTGTTTTGGTTACAGACCACTATTCAACAACGTTCCTCGTAACATCTTAACCTCTTGAACAACTAACATTTAGTTTTAGAAGTTTTTCTAATCTAATAAAAATATTGAATTTTGTTTGGTCAACGATGATAAGGCGAGAATGAATAAGAAGAACATAATATGTCAGCCAGTTTTAGGTGTAAGTTGGTTTGATAAGAATCTTCAGATCAAGGAAAAGTTGAAAAAGTAGGTGTGGGAGGATTAACTACACGCTCTTATTTGCCCTGAGTGCCTCCGTGGTTATTTCGACAGAGGCCTTGCTTCACTTGATACGGCTTAGAAATAGAGGTTCAACCACAGAATATGCTTGCTAAAGAAATTAATAACGGCGTTCAAGCAGTGTTGGGTTGTAGCGTGTTGCTTTTTGTATTTTAGGTAGTAGGTGCGCTATTTCTCAGTATTTTTAGTTTTGTCGTCATTACAATCAGAGCAATTTTTCAGCAAGTACTGGACACAACAAAAGACTCTAGCAAACCACCAAGTTGTACAATTTTCCATCTCATGACCCACTTCTTTTAAAAATGAACTCCACCCACTTCAAACTTTTTAAATGATGAAGGCATCTCCAGTGAGTTGTAAAAATGATAAACAATAAGAAGAAAATCTCCAATACTTTTGCTTTGAGGCAACGACCACTCTTAGAGGGTATTTTACAGATGATGGAGATGTAGTCTTGTTACAAACTAGGGCCGACTGATCTGGTTGGGTCATTAATTAGCCAAACCAATGGAGTGGACCTTAAGAGTACAAACTATAAACTGCACACATCAACTAAAAAAGAGTCAAAAATGAAACTAGATTGGAAAATTACTTTTCAAGTTGGGAAATGTGAAGCTTCAGCTCATCCCCCCTCTTTGTCCTCCCAAATGTCTATTGAGAAGAGGATCTAATGCTGCTGTAGGAGCTAAAGACAGAAAACAATGTACGGTCAAATTGAAAAAAGAAAACGTCATACAAACTGTGTGAAAACTCAAAGAGTGCTGGTAGTCACCCTACCACCTCACTTGTCAACCAACATATGGCCAAACCGTACGACTTTGTGAGGGTGCCAAGTTTCTTGTCGCCAGGAGACTTAGCCGCAAACGTCAGAAATCAAAGTCTAGAGTACAAAACTGTCGTTTATGTCTTACCCGAGCCTCCACATCAATGAAGCCAGCTGTCCTGCACCAGTAACACCACTCAGTGCCAGAAGACATTAGAACGGATTTCAACATCAATAGTCTAGATTCTAACTATCCTGTGACAAAAGGGTAGATGACTACCTCAAGTCTTATGGCCTTGTGGGGTCTCACAAACAAAGGGTCACGAACCATTCAGCAACAGCCTCTGATGACGTTACCAACCTGACTGACGCATAGTTATGTGTGCCTGTGTGGTCAATATAGCTATTTCAGACCATGATGAACAGCGGGTCAGTGGTCACAAGCTAAGGCAGGATACAACCAATACAAAACCAGTTGACATCAGGCCCAAAAACATAACATAGCAAAATTGAATGTGTTTTAATGCTGTTGTAAGGTCAATATTGTGCTATCCGGCATAAGTGTGGGTTTCATAGAGTGTCAGGATCTTGGATCCGCACAAAAGTTCTGTATTAACAAACTTTTTAGGCTTTTTTAAAACCCCTTAAACTATGTCTTTATTAAAAATCTTGTTTGAAAAGTGTTAATTAATTATTTATTATTATATATGGCACCAATAAATGTTTTTGTGGCTATTTTATGAAAATGGAGATGATACATATTATGAAATGAGAGGTGAATTACAATTTAAAATGCCATAATGGACTTAAGCCACTGGTAAACCAGTGAAGTAATGTCTATATAGATCCTATATTTGTCTTATTTTCAGTTAGGTATAGTTTGAGTAGCTAACTTTATTTTGAAATTACTATATTTACTTTGTTAAATATTCCATATTATGGAAGTGTTATTCCAATAAACTCTACTACATAGTAAGGAGCCTTAATCAACAAATATTCTTTTAGTTTCCTTTTGAACAAAGGCATTTCTGGCAGTAAACATTTGATCTCGTTGGGGATCTTGTTTAAAAGTTTTACCAGCCTGCATCAGCAATCTCTAATAAATTTGTAGTCTATGGCTATCTTGTTTAAAAGTAGAATTTGAGTGTGTATCATAAGAATGTATATCTATTTTTTCTTGAATAAGTTGTAATTCTGTGCAGTGCTTATACCAAGATAACAGCTATCACACAATGATATTTCGCTGGAAATCGGTTAGAGTTCCGAATCATAGCATGGCTCGGTGGTCTAGGGGTATGATTCTCGCTTAGGGTGCGAGAGGTCCTGGTTCAAATCCCGGCCGAGCCCGATAACATTTTGCTCGCAGTAACAGCTGTGCGACGATCTTCTTTGATTTCCCTCAAAGCCGAACGTGTCGATAGAATGATACGCATCCACTGATATGTCGATGTCCTTTTTGTATTTTAAGACAAGCCATAGAAAACTTATGTTTAAATTTTTTACCCTCAAAACCGATGTTAAAAAACATTTTAAGTTTATGAACATCCGTTATTTGTAACCGGATTAGTTGTGTTAATACATCGCTAATAATTCTTACATTATCGCCCTATACTGTAGTGGCAGAACAATAAAGGTTGGAATCTGTGCGGTTTAGTTCGGGTTTTTACAAGTGGTCAATAGTTTTGAAAACTATAAATTGATAACATAAATTGTGTCAAACACTAGAACAAAGCTCGTTTAGTACTGATTTAAAAAAATCCAACTAAAGCTACGAAACTTAATCTAATCATCTCAAGGGATATGATTAAAATTTGAAATTAAAAGGTCGTTTATATATTGCAGTCATAAATTTATTATTTTAGATCGTTATAGAATCGGATGGATGTAATAGATCGAAATACAACTTCGAGAATCGATAGTTTGGTTGCCGGAGCGGTGCTGCGCTCTGTGAGCAAAACCAGACACTATTTGAGCCAGCGGCGCCCACAGCACCACGCAGATGATAAACGGCTACGTTAGAGCTAATCCGGTCTGTAGCGTTGTGTTGGTTATTGCTCAGAAATCAGAGTAATCCATCCTGCTTGTAGTTACAAAAATACTATGTAAAATAAATAATGGTTTATTATAAGTATCCAAGCAAGTAATTAAGTTGATTGTGCATCCATCTATTTTGTGGAACTGCTGGATATTTAGATTCATTTCATTGAACAGTTTGTATCAATCCACATTTTATATTTTTAATGCAGTCTCACTCACAATTTGTGGAGCTGTTTATATAAACACATTTTAACTTATATATAATATTCCCAATTTTGTAGTCTACGCGCAAACAAATCGTGAAATTTGAATTTAAAACATGGAACACTAGTCACACTACATGAGTTTTCAATTGATGATCATATTCACCTTATAATTTAACTGTTTATTTTGACAATAATCGCCATTATGTTTTACTTTTAATTTTTCGACCCCACTTTCTTACCACACTAAAATAGTTGTAATGTGTCAAATATTCGCGAATTTAAATTCGCGAAATTCAATATGAACACAACTTGAAAATAACATTACAAAAATACAACGCCGCCGTAATCTAACGTATAGACAGGCCCTAACTACCAAATTACAAGCCTTTGACACTTTTACTGCAGTCCGTACCAAATCTCGGTCATTCCACGGTGATTTTTCCAGCATTGACGGCGCATTAGGTGTCCGACCGTCCAATGTGCACATATATCACCCAAACAGACCATTGTGCCGATTACAATGTAGCGCGCAGGGCAGTGCGTGAAAGGGGTGCGCGTGTCGGATCGAATGCGCGCTACGCGCCGGGTCCGTCTATCGCTAATGCTAATGCAAACAGTGTGATTTTTTACAGCGCGGACGAGAGGGATATTTAAATGAAGACGTGACAGATATAACTGCGGAGGCGCGCTAATTTGTGAGCAGGCCGCGGGTCGTGTTGCAGCCGCCCGCTCTCGCCTCTGTTGCATCGAGTGTTGAGAGAATAGTTATTCAAATCGCTCTTTGTAAAGTGTGACACGCTTTACGTGTAACTGTACGCTCACTGGTGTGAGTCGGTAGTGGGAATTGAATTTGTACACACTATCGAACGTTTTCCCCGATCCAGACCCCGAAACAAAGACAGCCGGCTTTTCGCCAGCCCGTACTAAACATGGATAACCAAGTTCCGAAGAAGCGAGGGCAACGCGACTCTGAACAATGTAAAGTACAGCTACTAGGCTGACCTTGTTACGGAGAAATAATAGGACCCCTGTCGTCCGGGATTGCCTCGAGAGCGCTCGCGGCGACGTCCGATCTCACGTCTGGTTCGGTTGTTCGGATCCATACACACTATCGGACAAGCTAGGTTCAGGGTCTGGATCGGGGAAAAGTCCGATAGTACAGGGTCATCGAAAAAGAATACCGGGATTTTAATTAAATACTAAAAAAACTATTAAAGATATTTTATTCATTTTATAATGAAAATGTACAGGGAAAAGGAAGTTTTTCTTGGTACCTCAGTAAGTTTCAATGTGGGCTCCATTTTTTGCCCGACAGACATTCAATCTGTAGTCGATTTCTTGCTATTGATTCTTTTGGACTCCTAACACAGGACTGGCGGATGCGTTCGACATTTTCCTCGGAGGTTCTCGGCCGGCCTGTTGAGTGTTTTTTCTCAACGTTTCCTGTTTCTCGAAACTGGTTGATCCATCGACGAATAGCTTTGTCATCTGGGGCTATTTGCTCTACATAGGTTTGTCTAAAGCGACGCTAAACACTCACTACTATACTTGCGTACCGTATTCAACCGAGAATGGCCGTTGAAGACATTGCTGGATTTATTCAAGTATAATGTCAGTGGTTGGCTGATGCTGAGCATAAAATATCTGCAAAATGATGTTTCATGTAATACCGATGAGTGATGACTGAATTAATAGTATTGATGAGTGATAAAACACCCCTTGATATAAGACTATGTATCTGGGTCCTTCAAAAAAGATAGATCATAATAAATCAATTACAACTGATTTATTTGTATTTCTACACTTTACATTTGCTTAACAAGTACAACATATAAATCATTTTGAAGAATACTCCCTTGCCGAAAGAGTGTTTAATTCTCACCCCTTGATTGGCCGCTATCGCCACTAACAGAGAGTGTTATGGGTTGCAGGTACATGACGGTAGGCAGTGATGCGCTGAAGCTGATTCTTCACACGTTCACGCCCGTCTATCAAGTCCAACGTCGTCAGCTCCGGCTCAGCCGTCGGCGTCGACATCTCCAAGGAAGAAAGGTAAGCGGCTTGTTATTGTGTAGAACTTGAGGATTAGAAGAGGTATTTACTATGCACTGCCAACCAAGGAAGTAAACAAATCGGTTGTAAAGGCCTGCAGTAACAAAGATCCCCGTTGAATTTTTGAAGATGTGCTTTACAAATAGTCACCGACTAGTATTTACACCCATTGGTCTAGTTTGGATGACATATACCACTTGCTAATAATTATATAATGTTTTAATTGCATCAAACTAAGCAGAAATGTTACCTACCCTTTCCGGTATAGAATAAAAAAATTTTCCTCTGATGTTTTTTTATCAGAGCCAACATCATTGACTTAGGTTGAAAAAAGCAGAGGGCTGAGTGAGAATGGAGCCCTGAGGTACCCCATAGGCCATAGGCCAGTCTCATCTCCGTCAATCTTACCTTGGAAATGTCTACAAATTGTTTTCCATTATTAAGATACGATTTGAGCCAAGCGAGAGGCACTCCTCGAATCCCATAATAGTGTAGTTTATGAAACAGAGTAACATGATCAACACAGTCATGTTGATGTGTAGACTTTCAATTCCCTCTACTGTCATCTCAACTAGACGAACAACTGCGTCAATTGTCGACTTGTCACTTTGAAACCGAATTGGTTTGCTTTTCAACAAGTTTGCAAGCCTGGTGAGAAAGAAGTCCTTCTCGAAAACTTTGATATCTGACTCAAGTGTTCTGACTCTAGGTACAAGAAGTGCATGAAATGCTACAACAGCTTGGTGAGTATTCGCGCGTTCCTACTCAAGCGGCAGACGATGCAAGGCAAGCTCGGCCATACGTTCCGCGAGATGCTCATCCTCTTACAAGCTCTCGACTCTCACTAACCAAGACTGAACTCAATCAAACCTACTAGACTATTTTATTTATTTATGTGTATTATTTTGTAATCAAACCAATCACCTCTGAGGTGTAAAAACAACGAATACTATGAGTTATTTTAGGAACTTATTATAATGCTTTAAAATGGCTCTTGTCCTCCTAATTAGCAAATTTTTCCTTGTTTTATTTCTACTTAACTTTTTTCAATTGATTTTGTTTTGCAGCTTTATACAGTATTTTTAGTACATTTAAAGAATTTTTGTTTTATTTTACTCTATCGTACTTCACTGTTATGTTCATTCAGTTTTTGTTGACATCAATATAAATATTATAGAGATCACACCTAGCTTTAACTTTTGTTTTTTGAATCAACAAAGCTGATACTCACTTTAAAATAGTAAAATCATTCATACTAAAATTGCTGGGCATGTACTAAATGCTTCAAGTTTTCCATAACCTCATAAAGTTTTTATTTTTTGTAAATAATTTGTAACTAGTCTTAAATTAGTATTGCATTACAATTTCATAGCACCAAAACACAATATATTTTTTAATAACTTTTAAAATCTTTGAACCAAAGTTATGGTAATAACTTAAAATCTGAAGTTTTAATGACATCCTTCTATAGTAAAATGTTTTATCAATAGTGGGTTTTCAGATTTGAAAAGACTATTACAGACATTTTAACTAATTCGAAACATGAGTGTTATTTTCTGTTAAGTACAAGATATTTATTTTATTTCAGTTAAAAGAGAATTATGCAACAAGTTAGAAGACATTGAATTCCCAAGTGAGTTTGGGGATTAATACTTTGTATTTTTACTCCATAATACATGCTTCCTATCTCGTAGATGTTCTAGATTTGTAGTTCATCTTTGAAACCACCATTGTAAATCCAGCTTAATGCAAACCAAGCATATCCAAACTTTCACTCTTATCATAGCTAGTAAGATAATGTGGTAGTTTCTAAAGCAAAATGTATGGATTCATCCACTTACCACAGGAAATATCATGAAACTATTGATTCTTGATTTAAAAAGTGTAAAAATCATCTTTCTGCCTAGCAAGACTAGTTGACTATTGTAGTTTTTAAAATGTAAACCCATAAAAGGTCTTTAGCCAGTATTTTTGTTTGGTAGCGTGTAAGTTATCACCGGACAAACCAAAATCATATAAATAGTCTAGACACTATCTGAAGTTTGTAAGTACTGTAGTTTTTACTTTACCCAGAAAGTTTACAGAGATAAGTTCAACTGAATGCAAGTTCTTGTTTGCAGCTATCAATCGTTGTGTAGTTTAGGATGAATGGCTGTAGGTGTGCCACCTGTTTATTTTAGACAGCTGGTCATCATAAGATGTATTTTCTCTATTTACCAAATCTGCGTTTGGGGCTTATATTGACAGATTGTAAGCCAAATTAAATGAACAAGAGTGCCACTTACCTAAGTTGAACTTCTATGTGTAAATTCAATGTTGAAACTAAACAGGCTGTTACGAAAAGAAAGATTAGGCTACATTTAAACTGTTTATTACAGTCCTAATAAAAAAAAGTACTTTTACACGATAAAACACAAAAACGTTGTTTCAGACTTTTATTGAAGGCTTCCTATATATAGAGGAATATAAATAAAACTAAACTGTGGACTAATCATAAAACTTTTAAGTTATATATGTAGTCAACAAAACAAAAAGGTTTGCAACCAAAATTCAAAATTGTTTCTCTTAAAGAGTCTCTGTTCTGAATTTCTCGGTCTAGTGAAATCTGGCAAGTTTTCTGTGGTATTTATTTAGTTTTTATTTGTAAAAAGATCACTATTCACTAGCATAACTTCTTTTTAAAGCAACCTGTAGTTAATACAATGCGAATTTCAAACTTAAACTCGTGTTCACAATTTGTACTTAGCAATTGAATTTCTTTTTAGAATTTTATGTGCAATTCTTGCCTTAAATCTAGACTTCAAGCTCTGTTAGTCACACTGTAAAGGATCTATATTTTTAGTACACATATTTTGTAATTAAATTATATTAAATATGTAAATTTGTAAACTACTGACAATACTTTATTTTAGTTTAATAGTAATATCTTTACGGCAGCGTCAGGGTTTTGTTTGATTTTTCCTTTACACGGTTAGTTTTTAATGTAAATTTGTTAGGGTAGAAACACTTTAGAAAGGTATATCAGTATTTGGTTTGGCTAGAATCAATTCATTTTTAGTCGTAGTCAGGTTTTATTACTAACTAACTAATTTTCCTAACTAATAATAAATAATTTAGTATTATGACTAAAATTTGACTGCCTTGAAAATGCATCCGTCCAAATGAAGATTGCTACTTAAGGCCTCAACTTTGCCTTTCAAAACTGATATTTCAGTCACTTTGTGGATTTGCAATATCTGTGCCTTTGTAAATAAAAAAATCAAATTTTTGAGCCTTGCCATTTAATTATGTGTAGTTTTTTATTTATTTTGAGATAGTTACATCTAGTCTAAACTTATTCTAATTTATTGGGATCTTTTATTGTGGTTGTTTGCCATTTAATTTAGTTTTTATAACATATCAATGATTAAACAAATCAAACTAAGTTTTATTTTTTGAACTTATTAAAATTAAAGGCAAATAAGGTTTAAAATTTTAAATCCAATCAAATTATTTACAACGATGGTTAACTTTTTCGATAACAAAATGTATCAAAATAAATATGTTTATTATATTGAGTTGACTACAATGTAAAAAGACATAAGAAGTATAAAATTGTTTTGTATTTTAATTTATGTAGAAAATATATTATGTAAGTATTTTGTGTAACTTATTGTAAAATCAACTGTGATAGTTCAATTTTTAGAAAGCGAAAGTGCTATTGATAACTTATTATATTCTATTGACTGAGTTGTTTTATTTTTCTTTTTAATCTTTCCTTACAACTTTTGTTAATGAAGTTATTTTTGTCTACTAATTTGAGTTTTAAGTGTCATAACTTATTTCTTTTAATCTTAAGGCTTTTTATTGTGCCTGTGGCTTTATTTTGAAACTTAAATTGACTTATACATTATTATTATTAAAGCAGTGTGTTCACCATCAAGGTAATCTGATTTAAATATTTAAGGAAAACTCTTTAAAACTGGAAGTTACTATTAACAACCATTGTAAATCTTGTAACTCCTTTTATATCAGAAATGAGCCCATTTATTACTGAACTATTTGTCTCCATTTTGTCTCTTCACAACTAGACCCAAGCTTGTTTTAGTTCCCCTTATTTGCAGTTTGGACATATTTGTTGAATTTAAAATTGGTATCAAGAATAATACTGTTTTGATCAACGATAAGGTATAATTTTGACTTTTATCAATACCAAAATGTATAATGGAACTTTTATGGATATGGCTATCAGCAAAAGAACTTAATATTGTTTTGTTAAAGTTTGTTGTGCCTTTGTAAGTTCCAGGACATAATGTATTAATGAAGAAAAGTCTCATTCCTAGTTCATACAGCTAGAGTATTGTAACTGTTTGTTTTCTTTCTAAATGCAAGCTTCTAGATGATATGCAAACTATTTTCAGTAGAACTATGTTTGTCCAGACCTCAAGACTATCCGTTTCAATTTTTGGACAAAATTTTATTAAAAATAATTTTTTTTACAAAAGTTAAAAGAACTCTTTAGTGTTTAACATAGAAGCTGAGGCAAGAGGTTTGTGTTAAATTTCAAAGTTATTTATAATCTATTCAATTTTTCCTTTTAACGTTCAGATTTTCAAGTACTGTGTATAGATAAATCCAATCTGGTTCCATTTAGTCTGGATAAACAAGGTTCTACAACATATACTTAAACTATTTCCACTTGTTAGCCGCTATTGTTAGTCAAGGTTTCTGTGGAATTAGAGATGGCGGAATACACTTTGTAAATGTTGTACATTTACTCACTACAGTCGCACTGAGTGCCATGTAGTTGTATATAGTGTTTTGTTCATTTTGTAATTATTCCAATAAAGTGCTAATACTTACCTGATTCTTTTTATTGTTCCTAAAGATATTGTCTACGGGACAGTAACAATTTTCAATAAATTCTTTGCTGTAAATAGGTTGTCATGGTAAAAATGCAACTTTGTACAGGTCAGAAAGTTAAATTGTTATAGAATGATTTCATTCACAGAAGGCATCAAGTCTACACATTTTTATATCTTTTTCCATGGCAACTAAATTAGATTTTTATTCTTCCTTTTGCCAGCATTCTTAAATTTTCTGTAAGTTTGCCAAATTTTTTTGTTGGAGAATTATTGGTTTAGCCACATGGGTATCACAGCCTCTGGCTATTTGTGCTGAGTGGGAAGGTTTTGAACAAGGGAATGGGTCTGCATCATGCTTGGGCGACTGGTTTGGTCTTTGACCAAGATTAAACCATTGATTTTATCGTCTCCGAACTGCTTCCCAGAGGTCTTCTGGATGCAAACCGGAGGTAACCAATAATATTCACTCTCTCTTCAGCCAATTCACTCTCAAGAGTGAACCTTCTTTGGCACACCTCCAGTTAGTCCCTCTCTAGATCCATAGAAAGGCAATGTCATACTGAGTAGCCACAAACATACCCAGCTTTAGGCATGATCTCTCTTATTTGCTGTGTCTCACTATCAGGTTATGTGCACAGGTAAAAGTACCAGTCAAATGCCGACTGGGGGTCAATTGCTGAGCTTGATTCGCAATCTTCGCGGATGGGAGCAACAATTTGACACTTTCCAACGGTTAGGTTAAATGTCACAAATGTTTACACCAAGTTTGATTAAAATATGATCATGTTTACAACATCGAATCCCACATTTTGGGGCAACACCCCTCTAAAGGACACTAGCCCTGCTATAGGAAATTTGCTAGGTTGTCCAGATAATATTGACTATTGTATTGTTATATTACGATTTCATAGCATTAAAATATATAAGCTCTATAGAACACTGTCAGTATTATCATTATTCTGTCGACACATAAAGTCGAGTAGTTATGAATTATTACTCGCCAGTTTTAAAATTCATAATAGTGGCGGAGATCAATTGAACTAGAAACCCCTAATAAATCAATTTAATTAGGGAGTAGTTTTCTTCCTGAAGTGGCCGGAAAACTCGGGTTTTCTAATTAAACATTACCTGCCCTTCGGGCTCGCTGGGGGCGCAGCCCCCGAACTCGGCCGGCGGCCTCGTATTTTGGGGACATTCGCAACTGTTTTGCCGCTATGATGCAAAATATCGGTTAAGTACAAGGGCAGATTTTTAGACGCCATCCTTTTACGCCGCCAACTTATCAGAGCTTTGAGAAAAGAATGTGTTTAGACTTTTCCCGAACGTTTCACACCAAGAGCTTCAAAAAGAGTATGTGAAGGGGGAAGCATGCCGGGCGGGAAGTAAACATTTACTCGTTCAGTTACCTGTACAACCGGCTTTATACTATAAAAAACTATTACTAATAACCACATATATATAGCCCAGTAAAGTTAAATCTACAATATTTTAATCATATCAGTTGGCAACCTGTGTTTAGTTTTCCAGTTAATCAGCTGTTTCTTTATCTGTGTGGTGGGAGGGGAAAGAGAAGAATTGACCGGCTGGATCATTTTATCTTATCTCTCACTATTACACCGCGTCTGTCGAAGGTTTATTTGTAGGTGATTTTGAGCTCGATGGCTCTTTACAGAATTGTACAGTTTATCGTTGTTTTACCGGGTGTTGTATTGTTATACGGAAAGCGCGTTTCATCAAAACAAAGTTTGTGGTTGGTCGTTGGAAAGTTTTGCTAAGTAGCATTGTGCAATCAAAATGGCCGTGGTTAACGATTTTTCGTTGTTTACTCATCGGAAATTTTGTGTAGTGTAGTGTTGTGTAGTTAAGTGAGTGCCTGTGTTGAACTGTATTCTTCTCTACGGTGCGTGTGTTGGTGTGTTGTAGCTGTCGGTAAGTCTTTATCTTGTGCTTTTTAACCCTTTCGCTTTCAGTGTTTCATAAGTCGTCGATTCAGCGAACATCTCTTCGGTCTTCGCGTATAGGTTAGGTTGACCACTCAGATGGGATTTATTTGATTCCCTCCTTTCAAAGATTCAAATTCCTTATTTTGGTCGAGATTTATAAACGATGGATACAGTTTATTTAGTAGAGCGACCATCTGTACCGCACGGCATCATTGACGAGAACGGAGGATGCATGAGGTTACTTTTTTGATACTTTTGCTTTGGAAAACAGGCACGCGCTAGGAGAGATCCCACCGTTAGATATCCAAAAAGTTTTAGAGATCCCAAAAGTAGGAGAATCACTAAATTCGGTGGAGATAATGTTAACAAGTTATACAAGTCGGTTGAAGAGGTTGGTTCAGTGTAAATTGGCAATTCGGTCGCTGGAAGTTGGTGTTTCCATAGAATAAACATACTGTTATGCTTATTATATGGTGTTTCAAAATTAACAGTGAACTGCAACTTTAAAGGTTTCCTGAAGCACACTCAGTAGAAAAAATATGAAAATATTTCAACTTGGTCGGACTTTGCATTTTTCATGATATATGAAACAAAACTATAGCACTGACAAAGATACAAAGAAAACACACTGAACCTCATTAATACTATAGTTGAACAGCACCATTACACATCATGCATACATGCGAAATAACATGTTTACATGCAAATAATCGTTGCAAAGTCACTAATATTTACAATATTTCATCAAAATTAGTAGTTTTAAATCAACTCGTTTACGCCAACAAACCCATATAAAACATACTAATTTGGTCAAATATCTCAGAGAAAAATTATCTAATTTACAAAGTTAAATGGATAAGAAATCTCTTTCCATGTACAAGATGGTCTATTCGAAGGGAAAACTTATATTCTATTACTTACGACCCTCCAATAAATTCTCCAAATTGAAGAACGTCTCAAATGCTCTTCTTTGATATAACCATTGACTTTCAATTTTCCAAGATCTTGAAATATGAAAAGTCAATGATAAAACTCACTAAATAAAATCATTTTGTAAAAATATTGTTTCCTAGCAACATAATTTACGTATAAAATTTATTTGTTTACACAAGACTGAAAATTAAACCATAATCAGATGTTTTATTATTCTAAATTATTTTTTAAGCAGTGGTTATGAGTTCAACTTTTAAGCGTGCATACTATATAAAATTAATTTTCAGGTAGTTCTATTACTAACGAATTTTCTTTGGACAAATTATACATTCATGCAGTCAGCATGGTAAGAACCAGACCCGGGACCATGGAATGAGCACCAATACTAACCTTAGGAACGCGTTTTGAGCATTTTTCAACACTTTAAATACATAGGGCGTCCAGGGTAGGTCATTAATATGACACACGGGTGTGATGAAATGATTAAATGATGATTAAATTATTTATTTTGTCTTTAAGTTTACACAATCGACAACGTCAACTCTTTTCTTTACAATTTTCAATAAAACAAGTGAGATGAAAAATGTACAAGTCATTGAGCTTAAACTAAAGAAAAAATCAGTCTTCTCTGCCTCCAAAATCTTTGTAAAGAGTAAAAAAAAGTAATTAATGAGCCAACGTTTCACCACTCTTTTAAAATTTGTTGAATCTAAATTTCTTGCTTCCAAGGGCAGAACATTATACAGTCGAACATCCGAAAAAAAAAAAGATTGTGCTGTTTTATTCTGTCTACATCTGGTGACAAAAAGGTCACAATTGTTTCAGAGTAACTAGAACGTTGGTTGCAAATTCCTCTTCTCTAGCCTTAATTGTTAGGAGGCAATTGGGAGTGGTTGTCATTCACTTGCTCTTGATGTAATGCGGTATGAAAGGTATTAGAGAGTTTTTGAAATGTTTGTACTTTACACCTAAACGCAAAATTGAATGCTTACGTTTACCGTTGAACCTTGTTTTGAAAGTTTTAAATGTGTTGGCTATTTTCATGAAGTACCCTACATCTACTTTGCACAATATCGTATTAACATAAAACATATTTATTAGTCCATATACAATCATCTCGCGTTGACATCAGGAAAGTTTGCAGAGAATATGGAAATATTAGTACGACTTCTACGTTTTCTGTGATAGTTCTTTGCGCCTTCAATTTGAAAGTGATCGCTGCACTCACACCACTGCGACGCAGCCACTTTTCAACATTTCGAAGGCGCCAAGTAATAATGATTTTGATAACAATTCAGTGTTTTTCTATTCTGCTATAATAAATTGTCTGCCAAACTACCTCTAAGAGTCTAAGAAGATTATTCATCCAAGCAAGAACCCATGTTTACCACTGAAATAGAAAAGTATTGATTATTTCTCTCCTGTGGCAGGCGGAAGTCCAAGTTTATCTTCTGTTTCAAAAACATCGGCTAGTAGAGTTGTCTTGTCTGGCTCAGTTCTTTGAAGAGTCGCGTGTGCCGACCTGTTCTCAAGAGAAATGGTAGTAGCGATATTCCAACTTTGCTCCGCTCACTCAAAAAAACATGGTTTTGTAGTTACATGTTTCCGACGCCGTTTATGAACCGAAACGTACAAATACGGGTTTATAGGATAGGGTGGGAATGGTTCTATGTTGCTTATGCCTAACAGAGCAAAACCTTTTGTGGAGAAAATATAATACCTTTTAAAATAGCCTATTTTAAAAACTTGAACATTTTGGCTAATTTTATGTAAGTGTTTTTACCATTATACAAATCTTGAGACAACCTTTTAGATTATGGAAACCAACTTTTCTAATCTCTACTCCAAAAATAGCGTCTTTAACGGGGACTACAAGCAGTGTTTTGCACAACCTTTTCAGGGTGATCAGTCCCCTTAAATCGTTGATGAAACATATATAAAAGCACTAAAATGCTGACCGCACCGGATGTACCAACCACCGCTGGACACGCAGCTGAAAAGTAAAAACACAGTCATATAATCACCATATTTTAAGTAACTATTTAATCTGAAGGATAAACTCCAATATTGGACAAGTATATAAAGAAATTTAAAATCAATAAAACCAATATTTAAAGTTTTAATGCAAATTTTGACTATCAAACTGTCACCGTCAGATAACCGCTTATGAGATTACTAGTAGAGCATAATTATGGTGAACTTTATTATCACTGCTTTAAGTGCGGAGCACCATTTCTTAACATCAGACAATAACAGATTTGTTAGTCAAAAGGCACCTCGTATTAAAACTTTAAATATTGTTTGCTTTTTTTAAAGTTTATTTATATGTAGGCCTTTTATCCAATATTGGAGTTTATCCTTCAAGATTTATAGTGACTTAAAGTATACGAGTATGTTTTTACTATTCAGCTGCGTGTCGCCGCGGTTGGTACATCCGGTGCGGTCAGCGCGGTCGTCATCCGGCCTCCATCTTGGCTGCGGTTGCTGCGGTCTGCGGTCCAGGCTCTGGCGACGGGGAGACCAGAGAAAATAATCCTCAGCCACAACTCTGAGGCAGTCAGCTGTAGTTCCAGACTAAAAAATGAGTCTGAAAAAAATGTGTCCGACTCTCCGGACCCACGAGCTCGCCGAAACATGTTGTCCGCAGAACGTTTAACACCAAATTTGTAATTTTGTTGGAAAATGAACAAGGGTTCAAGGCGCCCATGGAAATATTCCAGGGTATCACCCAACTACCGGGTATTTCGGGGATATTCCTTGGGGGAAACATGAAAAATAGCCCGAAAATTTTTTTTGTGCATTCTGGATAAATAATTTACCGTACCTAAAGACTAAAATTTTCCATTTACTTTCTTTAAAAAATTAGGTTAATTAATTTAGGTATAGTAACAGTTTTCTTTGTGAGGTTCTCGTGACGATATTGAAATGTTCTCATGTGACCACAAGATGATCCAACAGATTAAAGTATTTTCGCAATAGGCGTTTTTACCATTTTATTTTAATTTAATAGTTTTCACTTCTGTTATGGTGGTAGAAAACTAATAAATGGTTGTCCGTGGGAAAGATATTGCCAAATAATAAAATATGCTATAAGATTGTTCCCTTTCTGTCTTTTCTTACTGTACTCTTTCAACTTTCTAGAACACACTCCCAGTATTTCTCTACCAACACTCCATTGATTTCACGATATCAACACTATATGCTATTTATCATTTCCGATGTTGTCCTTATGCTTAGAAACGAATTCATTTTCGTATTTCCTCTTTATTTATTTCCTATATAAAAAACAAACTTAAAACAACCCCATCTAAATCACAGTGGAGGAAGGGTATAAAAACTAGTACAAAGGGCGTATCGGTCAAGAAGGGTTGATGATATCTTGATGATCGATGGAAACACGTGTTTTCCCGTAATCATCCCCAAGATTAGCGCCGACAAAGCTGCAAAAAACGGCGAGTCATCGACATCACGTAGCGGCGATGCGTTTTTGAGAATCGGGCCGCGCGCGAACAAAAGCATAAATGTCAACATGGGCCGTGACGCGCGGGGTCGGCGCAGTTTTTATACCAAATTAAGAGTCACCCTTTCGGTCCATTCGCAGTTGGACTTAATGTGTCCATTGATTTGTGTGGCGTGACCGTGCGCGTTAGTGCGCAGGCGTGAAATCTGCGCTGATTTGGCAACGTTTGATAAGGTTTATTGGGTGTTTGGTTCAGAAAACGGAAATTTTGCTATCGAAAACCAATTTTATACAATATGTTGACAGTTCAACAAAATAATTTTAATACAGTAACACTTGACAGTAAAATTTAGTCAAACATCTTTTTGAGTTCTATATTAACACACGAAAATTTGTGAAAGCAATACTGTTATGTTTTGTGTTCTGAATTTAAAATTAATATTAAGTATATTTTACCCTCAATTTGCTTTTTTTACAAATTATTATCTTTTCATTATAGTTAAACTAACAATGGTTCAGTTTAGAGATGTGTGCATGTGGAAAATGTTATGACAGTTTTTACCGACGATTGTCATGCGTATAAAATAATTTAGTAATATGAAACAAAATAAGTATTTTTTTGCGAATTTTCTTTGTAAATATGAGTTATTTATGCCGTCAGCATAGTGAGACGTAGACCCAGGACCATGAAATGAGCTCCAATCCTGACCTTCTGAGACGATTTGAGCATTTTTTCAAAGCTTTATGTAACTCTTATGTTTATATCTCTACAGGTTGCTTGTGTCCAATTTTCATAACCTTTTGGTAAATGTTCCTTTTGTAATAACTCGTTCAGGTTCGTTAGCTAGCAAAATCGGACTGCCGAAAGTCCCCATTTGGAAGGAGTTTTACAACAACGCGGTGTTAATGATCTAATAGAGCTATAATTACAGAATGAATAGTCCGATTTTAATGACATTTGAAATTAACTTTTTCTCATGATAGTTACGAGTATTAAACCTTGCAGTAGATCTGTAGGATCACGTAAATCTGAGGACGAAGGCCGAAGTGAGACTGTAGCGAATAGCCTCGTAACGCCCGTCATAATACAGGAACAATAAAATACGAAAAGCTGAGGCCGAAGGCGAGACTTTTAGCACAGTAAATCGTTACAACTAGCGAATACAAATTTGTAAAGAAATTCGCTTCACTAATAAAAATAATATATTTGCTATAGACAATACAAAATATTGCGTAGCAAAACACAAAAACAAATTACAATACAATGAAGTTAAACATTCACACTCACACACACTTACATGATTTCACACTCATTCCACATTCGCACTTAACATCAGACCTGGCTTTAGAGGAATTAAAATACGATTTAAAGAAATTGGTTTTCCGTAAGATCATCTATGAACTCATCCACCGAGGAATAAGCTTTGCTTAACAACAACCGTTTTATTCGAGATTTGAAAATTTTGGTACTTTCAATTTCTTTTAAATTTTTAGGAAGGTGGTTGAAGAGTTTTATACCTACTTGCAAGGGTAGTTGTTCAAATTTAGATGTTCTATGTTAAAAAATTTGCAAGTGGTTCTTTCCTCTTGTGTTAAAATCAAGAGTGATTTTAGATTGAACCAAAATTTTATTAGTTTTACATTACAAAATCACTTCCAAGATATAGAGACAAGGAATTGTCAACAAACCTATTCCTTTAAGTATGTCTCGACATGATTCCCTGAAACTTGCTTTTGAAATTATTCTAATAGCTTCTTTTTGCAGCCTAAAAATCCTCTCAAATTGAATTTTTGAGCATCCTCCCCACAACCTTATTCCATATGACAGATGAGGGAAGAATTTGAACAGAGCAGGATTTGGCTAAACTGCGTAAACCGAAAAGTCCTGAGGAAACTCGTTTACATGTTTCGTTAACCTGAACCTTCCAAGTTAATCACTCACACCAGCTTGGCTGCGTGTCAGCAAACTATTTGATTTTTATACTTCCCTAAGCCTCGAGCCTTGGTTGATGCTGCACTGTAGCGTTGTGACGCCGGCCATCTGCACATGAGCAGCGCAGCAAGACACACAAGGGTGTTTCTGTTTAACATTATTATGGAAACTGAGTTTTTGTCGAGAAGCGAGTCAAGCGGCGCGCCCCGGGCCCAGTCCTTTGTCGGAATGGAATAATAGTGTTGGAATAATAATTCCGCCTGTTTGGTAAATCATGGGTATTAGTATTGCTGCTGTAATGTTGCCGGCCTGCGAGGCGTTCAGCTGACCAACAAGGCAGTTATAGAGAAGAGACTGTTGCTATTAGTTTGAAAAGGTAGGAGGGATGTCCCTGTGTTGTTTATTTTACTATTTGAACACATTTGTAGACTGGGAAATAAATATCTTGCGGCTGGTGTCACAACTAGAATATAGTTCTTCCTGTTCAAATAGCATCAAACCATCATAATTTGCTTGAGATATTTCAGTCTCGCTGTGGGGTATTATCTTCAGTCACTGATTGGCAGACAGTACGTAGTTTCAGCCAACCAGTGACTGAAGATGGTACTCCACAGCGAGACTGAAATATCTCAAGCTAATTATTATGATGTTTTGACGTTGTGTGAACCGGAAAAACAAGATTATAGTTGTGGCAAATACATTGTTAAATTGTTTTTGACAAGTACTTTGTTAAAACACCTTGTTTCACGTTTTGCCTTTTCCATTTCTTCGCTCTGCCATGTTCAATCCCACTCTAATCTCATGAAACGGCCAGTGTTTGATAACTCGGGTCACGTGACTATTCTACCCCTTTCCCCCTCCAGCCTGATATTCAGTTGTCTCCCCTCTATTACAGGCTTGATTGTGATAAGCTGTTTATCTATATCTAAATCCTGGTTGACAGCACGGCGCGGCCAATCTAAGAAATTGAATCTAAAACATTCCCCCTTTGTTTACGTGTTGCATGTGAAATATTGTGTCCGTAGCTGCATGCCTCATTTTACGGCCGACGCCTGTCAAAAAGGAGTAAACCGTCAAAATGTACGATCTTTATTCAACTTTAACAAGAAATAAATTTTCTTAAAAATCGAAATAACATGAAAAGTCTGTTTTATGGACTGCAAACCTTTGTAACGGTACTTTGACACGCGTCTAAAGTTCCAGTTGATTGGAAAGGTTTCACCCCCATATAGAATTAGAATTAGACTAGAGTATGCCATAGGATGATGCTGGTTATTTAAGCACTTAACGGATATTATAGTTTCTAAAAGTAAGAATTCACCTGTTAGTTCATTCTAAAACGAGCTTAAATACTTCGTAAATACTGTTTACACCCTTTACAATATAAGGATTAATACAGAACTGAGATCATCATCAATTAGTTAATAAATTAATAATCAATCTGCACTAACGGCCAGGGATCTTTTCCATCGTTAGTGAGCAAGATGATCACGACGTTTCGGGATCTGCAATCTGATCCCGCCTTCAGGTGAAAAGTAACCTAAAACATAACACAGAACATTAGAAAACGTGCTAGCCTAAAGTAATCAGCATAAACTGTTTAGTCAATCACAATCAAACAACATGTAGCTGTTAAAGTCAAAATACTAAAATTAAAAACTAGCCTGAAAACAAAACCACAAGCATAAGACACACTAAAAACTTAGCTAAAAGAAACACGTCCATACTCGGTGTGTTATGTTTCAGGTTACTTTTCACCTGAAGACGAAATCAGATTGCAGATCGCGAAACGTCGTGATCATCTTGCTCACTAACGATGGAAAATGTCACAATAAAAATTTAAACTCTGAAACTCTCCTATCGCTTACAACAAACTTTAAACAAAGAATTGTCAGGGATGATTAGTATCAGAGAACTTATAAATGGGTCTAGTCAAGAGGCCACTACGACTCAATCTTGTCTTGCCATATCATCATCAATCTCTATACATCCTAGGCTGTTATCTGTCGATCCTTTTTGACCTTTATTTTTCATTTGTCATCATATTTTCTATAGGGAATTGAGCTATTGTTTGTATTCATCACAGCAATGTGTCTTTTCTGCCAATCGTATTATAGTGAGCATTTCAAATGTCATGAACATTTCAATATAAACACTAAAAGTTCTAAATGTACTTTACATTAGAGTAATATTATAGTCAACTAAAGTCACTGAAAACTACGGATAGTTGAACATTTAAATCACAAACGTTCCTTCATTTTCTGCGAGCTAAGTCATTTTTCAATTGGAATTTTCGTGCTGAAATTTCACTAAAATCAAGGTCAAATCCTCTAATTCTCTCTGTTTTCAGTTGCCCTCCCGTAACTTCACAAATCACAACCGCCCCGATGATTGCAGGGTATTTACTCGCGGGTGAAGCTGTATATTGGCAAACCTGTCAGCCGGATCAGAATCAGCTGATCGACAATGGTCTATTATTGTCAGACTGACACGTAATCAATGTCTACTTACTGACCTCTCGCATTGTAGGCTCGTCAGTCGGAGTGCGCCGTCAAACTAATTGTTGTGATCGATAAGGCACGCGCATTGTTCTTTTATTTACCGAACAGGACATCTGATGTTTTCCAACATCCAAATTGATAGGATGATTGATAGACGATATCTAAAGCTATTTTTAGACGGTGACTTTAGGTGGGTGGAGTTGAACAAGGGTTGTTAATTTGAACTATTTGCTTAGAAAATAAATAAAAATAAAAAATAAGTGCTCTAGATATGTATTATTATTTTTAAATGGAAACGTGCTTATGAAAACCCATACCAAAACTAAGTCAGTCCAATTGTTGTTACAAAATACGCCATTCGAATCTTGGGCTCTGTCAAAATGTACTTACACGATAGAAATTTTCACTTTTCCATCCCTTTAAATTTATGAAAGTACCATACTTTTCGTCAAGCAGATTCACGTCAATTATTATAAAATTTATGACGTCTATTATATAGACGTAAGCCAAAGATTGGTCACTTGACTTTAAGGTTAGTTGCATTATTTTGGTGTTCCACACGGATCAGTTTTGGGACCAATGCTACTTTTATTTTACTTTTTTACAATTTTGCCCTAATTACGAACCATATTAATGCTTTTCAAAGGACAAGTTGGGTTTGAAGAACATAGTTTCCAAACATGTTCCATGTTGCAAATGGTTGGTTGCTTGAATGTTAGGTTTGTTGCATTTGGTGTTCCACACGAATCTGTTATGGGACCAATGCTACTTTTACTTGGTCAACTAACAAAATTATAACTTTTTCATGCAATTTTACTTTTATTTACGGACCAGTACCGCGTGTCAAAGGACGAGCTGGGTTTGAAGAGCTTAGTTTCTAAACATGTTTCCAAACACGAGGACGTGAAGAAGTTGGACCCCTCGGCTCACATTTCACTGAATCACTCGACGGCGTCCTTGCCCGACACTTATCAAACATCTGTCCTCTCTGCTCGACACTTTTTTGTCCCTGACTGCCCTTCTTGCGCTTTTTGTCCCGGAATTATCTGCTGCTGCGATCTACCGGCGATAGTGAACACCCTCCATTCGTCTACAAGATGCTATTGAGATTGAGATGTTTGTATTATTGTTTGGGTCATTATCCTTCTGAAAGGAGACATTTTATTGTCAGCTGAGAGGGACGCAAATGTGTCCTTTGGTAGTAGATTGATTTTTTCTGTCAGAAGAGTGTTTTAGTTGCATTTGTCTCTTTTATGGAGTAAGATTTATCTTGTGAAGAGTTTCACAGACGGAAGACATAGGAAGGATAGTTGACTTTACTGTAAAACGCTTCAACATTACATATTTTTTATTAAAACTATTCTTGCGATCACTTTGAAAGTATTAAGGAGGCTAAACGCCTACTTTTTGGACATTAAAACTAGTTACAGGTCTCAAAAGTACAGAACATAGTTTGACTTGTTTGTTAACTTCGGGAAGCGTTAATTAAAATAGGTTGATGCTTTATTTATTTGTACGTAAAAAGTTAAGACTGAAAAACCAAAACAAGTCAAATTTCACGAAGGCTAAAAAAGAAACTGCCTGTTTATAATTGCTGCCAAGAAGACTTTAATTTGTTTTACAAAAAAATGAGAACAACCTCAATGGTTGATATTCACTTTGGGTTTCCCCTGTAACCCTATATTCTCGATCAACCCCTAAGACCCCGGATTGCTTATCATTAGGCAAAGTAAATACCGTCTACAAGCCCGACTGCCAGCTGCTCTGTCGGCATAATGATATGCTCTGATAATTGTCGCAGTATCACGCCTTTCCTCCCCCTCCCCACTCCTGAGCCAATTAACCCCCTCTCCCCTCTCTAAGCAGTCTCTGTTGCATACGATATGAATCTTAATCCCCCTCCTTCTTTACTGTGTCGGCACCCCCGGATAAAACACTGACTAGAGTGATTTAAGCGATAAGCCTATCTGTTTTAACTTTCAGGTTTAATGTTTTAAAAAGCTTTTCATTACGCCTAACGATGGGAAATCTTTCGAAACCCTTAAAGTGTTGTACAGTACCTGTCAGCCATTCCCCCCCTCTCCATAAGAACAATGTAAAAACAACCCGTTTCTTGAGACACCTCACGCCTGGAACGCCGACCCTTTTATGAAAATTCTACTAGTTTCATAGTAAAAACAAGACATTCAAATTGTCTGCAACTTTTGAAGAAGAGGTCATGGGTTCGATTTTCGGGAAGGCCCGAGTACGCATCTTTTACAATGATATGACATCGATTATCGAACTTCGATTTTGCCTTTTGGTTACTTGCTCTGGGAAACATTTTACTGGACTCGTATAGTCCCCATCTCTCTCCCCACTAAAAATTGTACACAAAATACTACCCACGTTGAAAAGACACATTTTGGAAAACCTATTATCTTGCGTCTCTTCATGCAACTCTTCACTGTTATACATTCAGGTTATAAAAATGTTCAGCTTAAAACCGTCTTTTATCTCCATCTGTAAACAATTTATCACTGCAGCAGCCGGGATGTGTTGATACATTCAGCAGAAAATTATTGAATGTTTTAAGAGCGCTGGGGTGGAGGCGGTGGGGGGGGTGTTAGGGAGGAAAGCGCAATATCCAAGGGATCGGAATCAATAGAAGCTGACTCCCCTTTGCTTAACCCTCGGCCCGCGCTGTGTTCGCATGCGCCCTTTAATTAATAAACCCCGGTCCGGCTGACCCCCGCGTCAGGGCTCCGTTTTTCAGTACAGGGACAAACAATTAAACACGATTTAGTTACTATAGGAGAATTTTGACTAGTTTTTTTAGGACTTCCAAGATTTTTTTTCTTTTTTGTTTTGAAGGTCGTAAAGTAAGTTCTCGTCTAAACTCGTCTGTCTAATGTTTTACATCGTCGCCGAGTGTATAGAATTTAATTATTAAGGACTGACACAACTGAGCTAAAGTGGAATAAAATAGCGGTTGAATTTTAATGCAGTATTGTTAATCTGAATGGGAAAAAATTGTTATACTTAAATGGCACCAGTGGTAAAATTTCAATGAAATAAATAACATGACTTTTGCTACATAATTATTAAGTTGTAATCAGCAATACAAATTTTGACTTTGACTTTGTTGGTTTATTCATGAGAAAAGGAACTTGTGTCACGTATTTCAAAACAGGGCTGTATTCTGTTTTAATAATTTACCTCCTTATTGTATGTACTTTGCATGTTTCACCATTGTACGCGTCTAAGATGAATGCCTCCCACATCTACATAAAGCAAGAATATTGACTAGAGAGAATTTATCGCGAACAGCGATATTCGCTGTCCAAAAAGAGGTTGTTAAGTATCAAAATTGTTTATTATCACAAAGAATTATACAGGAATTACATATAATACTCGTACATGAATATATGAGAATATAATACATGTAAATAACATACAGGAGAATAGTAATTCGGTTTCGAATATAGGAGGACGACGATAAATAAGGATCGACACGTCTATTTTGTTTTTAAAACTTTTATCCTAATCAGACACAACTGTACACATTCCGTTCGCTTTGAAATATTCCTCCTTCCTTCTACAAAGGGGATTTCTAATAGTCCAGTTTTGCTGACCAACGAACTGGACTTCAAAGAAATACCGGGTGATAACAAATGAAATAGACAGTTTGGATAGTTTATGTAGAAGATTAATTATTCAAAACTTTAGATCATTACGCATGATTATATCGAAGGACTATTTAAGTTATATTGAAAATATCTATTGTGGTTACTGATGGTTCTTGGAAGAATGGCTTGTAAACCTTTTCACAAGAAACAAACGTTTACTTTATAGGAGAATCGCGTATATGTACAGTCTCTCTTGGGTTTCTGTTCCCCATAATCGTGCATTATGTCTATTAATGTTTCCACTAATGTGAAAGAAAGTGCATTCATTACTGAAATTTGACAATTAAACAATGTGTCGTCATTTCAAGACAATGTGTATCTCCTGTCAAAAAATTTACGTACAAATTTTCATTGTTATTTAAACTTTGTACTAAAATGTAATTTATAAGGTGTCATTTTCAAACGTTGCAGAATTGTCCACCATAATTTGTACCAACATAAACTTTAAGATATTCCCCACAAACCTATGTCACTTACTATGTTGAAATACACCAGTTTATTTTGTAGAAACTATTGAGTTGTTTATTTCATTTGTAATCACCCGGTATTATTGAAGTATTAAATTGTATGAAATTTGGACAAAATGCGACCAGTGAGGATTATTACACGCCATTATATGTCCATAAAGTTTTGATGAAGGTGGGTGTGTTCTGGGGGGTCAGGATCGGTGCTCATTCACGATCCCAGGTTTGGGTCATCCAGAATGCTGAGAGAGAGAGAGAGAATGAATGAAATTGTTTATTTAACCTGCCCTGGATTAGACCAAGGTCCACTCTTCCTCCAGGACAGGCCCCAAATTACATACATTTACAAATCAGTTGTGGTTTAAAATTAAATCTTCTTTTTTATCAAATAAACTAAACTTATTTCTAATGTATATACTATTTACATAGGTTTCTACAATACACTGATCGATCATATATATAGCTAGGTTGTATTTAAACACTAGTACCTGCTTAATTTTGATTTAAGTTTTATTTTGAAAGTTTGCTGAGATTCTGCTTCATGTAACCCAAGAGTTGATTAATCTAATTGAACTTACATGGAAAGATCTGGTATAATTCTGTTCTGTGAATGGGAAATTGTAAAATATTATTACCAAATCTGGTTTTCTGTACGAAATGTATTATATTTTTCAACAAGTAATCAGGTGTACCACTTTTCATAATCTTATTCATTAATATTAAAACATTAAATTCTAATCTTTCTTTGACCTTTAACCAACCTAATTGTCTAAAAATGGTGTCACATGATCATCTAATCTTAAGTTAAAAATATATCTAATACATGTTTTGAGCTCGTTGTAGTTTTGTAATCAGTGTAGAATTTAGGTCACAGTATGCCACATTTGCATAATCAAAGTAAGGGAACACAAGTGAAGTAACTAACAATTTTTTTAATTTCTAGTGAAGGCTTAAAATATAACTTTTTTAAATTGGTATAAACACTGATAAACTTCTTGTGTATGTAATTCACCTGTTCTGTCCATGATAAAGTGTTAGTAACTCTCAAACCAAGGTTAACAAAACTACTTTCATATACAAGTTGCTGGTTATCAATAGCTACAGGGAATATTATTCACATTTAAATTTGACAATAAGCGTGGATGTCCAACAATCATTGGTTTACACTTTGAAACATTTAATTTAAGACCATGATCTTTACACCAGTTGAGTAACATCGTTAAATCAGCATTTATTGAACTAACAGCATCATTTATATTTTTCAAATCACTACTTACATAGAGCTGCATATCATCAGCATACAACATAGATTTACTAAACATTATAGGTTCATTTATTGAATTGATATATAAGGAAAACAGTAAAGCTGACAATGTTGAGCCTGGGCACTCAACTGAGTTTATTTTCCAATCTGAAAACTGCCATTTGAACTTTTAATCTTCTGTACTCTACCATTTAAATAGGATTTGAACCAATTTACTGATGACAAGCTAAAGTTATATGATTCTAAGATGGACAAGAGCAACTCGTGGTTTACACAATCAAAGGCACGTGAAAAGTCTAGCAACATCAATATAGTGAGCTTTCTTTTCGTCTATGGCTTTTCTAATATCATCAGTCACTTTAACTAACATGTTTGGGTGCTATAAGATGCTCTATATCCTGATTGGAATTTATACAAGATATTTCTATTATTAACATAATCATACACCTGCTTATAATAACTTATCCAAACCACCTAATGCACACAAAATGTTTATAGGTCTATAATTTTTACATTCTATAGGGTTATTTATCTTCGGCAAGGGTAAAATCAAAGCATGTTTCCATTGGCTAGGTACACAGCATTCACTAAAGAGTAATTAAAAATGTGGCATAACACCTCTTTAATCTCATCAAACAATAATCTAATTAACTTTAAGGGTATACCATCGTTTCCTACCGCATTTGATGATATTCTTTTTAGAACATTTAACACATCATCTTCATTTATGGGACTAAAACTAAAATTATCTCCTTCATTACTTTTTGTTCTTATAAAGGTTGATTAAATTATAATTAATGTTATTATCTACACCACAGAAAAAATCATTTAAAGCATTAAGACTTACTACTGGTGCTTCTATCTTTTATATCTTTACCTGATTCGTGATCTCTTAGGGTTTCCAAACATCAAACAACTGTAGCAATGAGACTTGACCAGAGAGAGAGAGAATATGCTTTATTTGCAATCTTCCAGATTGAAGTTTCATGATTATAATTCAGGTGTACATAGTAGGTTTAAACTTCAGTTATTTACATGAGTTTTGGACAGTCCATGAATTCTTTCAAACCGTAGAAAGGGTGTTCAAGCAACTACTCCTGAAGTTTGGATTTCAGCACCTTCGGACTCGACCTCTTCACTTCCTCTGGTAGCAAGTTGAAATACTTCTTCCAGTGTATGATGGTTTGGTCTCGTATTCTGGTGTGATGAACTGGGAGACTGAAATATCGAGCGTGTCGGGTGTTGTACTCGTCCATAGTTGTTTTTCGAAAGTTTGTCGAGCGTGCGAAACAGATTACCTCATGATATTGCATACAGTCGGATCTTCCGTTGTATAAACTTCTCTACACAAGTCCATCCAGTCTAAGTCAGCGTCACTCTCAGGGTGTTTTGCTGACGGCATAAAGAGTTAAATATCTAATTTTTTCCAAGTGTTCATATCATTTTCTGCCTAATCTATATTAAATTGGGCGCAATTTTTTTTTATTTTAATAATGAATCAAAACTTAATAACTGTGATGTGCCACTTATCAGTGTCAGTCCGGCGAGCAGCACACACCGCTGATCAGCTGATCAAGGTATAATTGCAGCTGAGGTGGTCCCCCTCCCCCCACGGGGGTGTGCGCGTGGGGTGTTTAATAACCACCCTTGCTGCTCATTGTCGCTGTCTCTCCGTGTTAACCTCGCAGTTTTAATTGCCGTCACATTGCGCCGTGAGCCCTTCAAGTCGAATTTGACACCGGTGATTGATTTTGGTGCGAGCGTGCCGCGCCGGGGCCAGCCCCCGCCATGCTTTATTATAGGAAGAGTTTGGAAATGTTGCTAGACCGTAAAATGAACACCAATGTTGACCTCTGAAACACGTTTTGAGATTTTTGTTTTTCAAAATGTTATATACTTGTGTGATCTTTACCGGGTGATTTTTCGCCCAATTTACATAAAACTGCAGGCTCGAATGCTTCCTTCGTAAATACCTTGGTCAAGTTTGTTAGCCAGAAAAGTCGGAATACCGAACGTCTCCTTTAGGACGGGCGAACCAACCAAAAAAGCGGGTTTAATGACAATAGTAATGACAGTAAGTTGTATCTGATTTTGATGAAATTTGATCTTATATGATTGTATGGGTTTCATTGATACCCATCAATATACTTAAAACAATGAAAATACGTTCAGTCGTTTCAAAATGGCGAAAGTTTATGTTTCGTTATAAGGGCGGATTGAGATGTCCTATTTTAATGACTTTTGAAAAGCTTTTTTGAAATGCTTTTTCTTTCATGATAAATATAACTTGCAATAAAAGATTATGAAAATCTGAGGTCGAAGGTCGGAAGCGAGGCTAGAGTGAGTGAAACGAATTAGCTAATTCTAGTAGAAGTACAACAACCATTGCTTGACTCGATGTTGCCAGATGTTTACAGGGTATTTCGGAAAACACTTTCCGAGACTCCGTAGTAGTATTTACCATGCTGACGGCACGTATATATAATTTTTCTAAAAGAAATCCGCTAATAACGTGAAGTAGTACCGTAGGATACTAATACCATAACCTAAAGGACTCGGCATAGACTAACCGCATAGAGTTCGTTTGTCTGTTCTAATACTTTGGCAAAATACTTTTGAAATGCCACACAAAATACTGTAAAGCGTCTAACGTGTAATTGTCAATTTGTAAAGCACCCCCATCAATTAGGTCCACTAATTTGTTCGCTCAAACAATTAGTCTAAACGTTGACTATTCCCAGAATAGCAGTGAGATGTGTTTCCGCCCCGGATGACCACCCCCCTCCCATCTCCACCACCCCTTGTAGCACTTTGTACCTGCAATCAGCTGGCTCGTTAACTCCCCTACCCTCCTCCTTGTACGATAACTGTCAAACAACTCCTCCACCGGCAGGCTCTACAGCTGTTATATCTGTAGCTTGGTCACGTGTCACTGGAATTTGAACAGAACCAAAGACACTTTGACGAGTTGTGAGTTCGCTGACAGAAGATTTTGACGTGCTGCACTAAAGGACACGTGGTAACATTGCAAGATTATCACTGTGGAGAGGAAAAATGCTAGAATCCCACCTAATCTCATAAGCTGCCATTTCATATTTGAAATTTTGGAAACGCATAAAATTCAATGTGAGGCCAGAAAAGTGTAGTAAATAGCTGTCTGAATTTTTTTTAGGATTTTAGGTAACTGATCACTGATTTTATTGTAAGCAGACGTGTAGCCACAATATCTACCGTGAATCCTAGCGAATTTCCTATAAGGGGTGTACGTTACACCGGAAGTGTCCTTTTGGTGGCGTTGGGGGAAGGGGTCGTTTATGATCCGATTTCGATTAACTTAGTATTACAATTTTTGCACCGTTCCAAACATGTATACCAAATACACAAAAAACAAATCAGCCAGACCAAAATGGGGAGACAAATTATTTTACACCATTTTCTCGGTCTGACTGAACGAATTCAATTGATACTTTGATACTTTGATTTGAGACACCGACCACTCAGAGGGTATTTTAAGGTGAATATGGATGATGGGTGAGTGTGATGAGTGTTTTGATGGATGATGAGGTGTAGTCTTGTTACAAACTAGGGCCGACTGTTCCCCAGATTGGGTCATTAATTAGCGACCAATGGAATGGACCAACGGCTTAACGTGACCTCCGAACCGATTTTTTTGATATACATATTAGGTACGGTGTCAAGTGGTATCAAGTGTAATCAAATAGAATCCAAATACTTTTAAAGCATAAACGCCCATTTTTAAGGGAATCGTCCCTCTCCATAAGGTTACTTCCGGTATAGACTGAATTTTCTGATCAACTGTTGTACCAAGCTCGTGTACATTATGTGTGTACGATATTAAACAACTTGTTTATGTTTAACTTTATAAACATATGTTAAATAATAAATTAATATATTGTTTTGGTTAGAGAAAAATAATGTTTTTGTTGAGAGTTGAAATGAATTAAAACGAGCTGAAGAATTGATTAAGTTTTATTAGTCAAGATATTACATACGAACTTAACCTAGAGATTTACCAAGGGTACGTTTGTACCATGTTTCATGAAAATCGGAAAGAAATTACACGCGAGTTTTTACATTCCTGTAATCTCCCATACAGCTCATTTCAAAGCTGGACCCAAAGACCAAATGTTTCTTCTCAACTTGCTATCTCTACTCGCTTCTGTTCGCACTCCACTTTGCACTGAAATGGATATTATTTGTTATTCATGAAGACACACTATCTACGGCTACGGCTGGAAAGCACGTGAGCGAAGGTCACACGTACACACACGTGACGTCTCTACGTATGCTAACGCATGCGTCATGCGTCACCGGAGTTCCCGCGTTTGTTTCGCTGAATCTGTCGCCAAGCGTCACAACACAGCATGTGTTGACCTTGACACTATCACTCGGTACTCGGTAGCGCACTGTGAAATTGAGAACCCTTTACAAAAAGAAAGCTGCGCCTAGGAATAGAGATATGCATTCTAAAACACTAGACATGTTCTTCTGCACTTAAAATTGATTTACGTAGGTGTATGTCATATTTAGGACGTCGGTAAGCGTGGAAATGAACATTTTGTTACGAGAACAATTCGTGAAATGAGGCGGCCGGATAGAGCCCGAGTGAATTCAAATGAGATAAGGAATTTAACATGGGAAAATTTGCAAACTCTGTTTTACGTAGGTTAATGAATTAAAACATGAACAGGTTTTCTATAAAAGCATAGCATTATTGGTGCTGCTCCCTACTAAAACAGAAAATGGATTTTGGTTGTACATTTTATTTTTAAATACTGAATTCAGCATACTATACGTTCTTATGGAAAAATCGAGTTTTTAGTTCAGAAGTACAAAGGTTATTTTATGAAGAAAGTAAAAGTTTTAGTGTTTATATAAAGCAGCATCAATAGATCTATGCTGGTTCTATGCTAGATCTAGAAAAGGTTTTCACATTTAAGTAAATTAACTTGTTTAAAACGTCGTTTGTAGTTCTATCCCATGTTATAAGCGGTACTCTGAGTTGGACTTGTGGCCGCTCTACCCGGCCTCTTGTACTAACCTCATATGTAAAATGTGGTTATTAAAGAGGCAAAGCTGGAACGGTACACGAAATGCCTTTTATTTGACTCAGCATGAAATAAACATATAACTTAACACATCGACACCATATATAACGATAGCCCACTAGTCCTTTTGCTAAAACTAAAAATTGAATACTACCCCACGGGCTCCACCCTCCTAAAAAAGTTGTTCCACCCATTTTATACAGTTATTACTCAACAGATCACCGTCATCAAGAGCTATCGACCAAAGTTTCAGTCTAAAACTATTTTTCCATTTTATTTAGCCGATTTCGTCCGACTTTGACTGCACAACTCAAATCAATATTTATCCATGTGATGATAGGATATTCTGCAACAGAAAACTCATAAATAAAACATTATAAACAGCTACGTTTACTACAACAAATTGCAGCGTAGGACCGTACAGTAGTTGTATTATATCCCCCCTCCCTCTGGATGCAGGGGCTAATTATTATTTAGGGCCACCACGTCAGAGGTATAAAGGCCGGATTACAGGAGCAGGAAGTTGTCCAAAACACGTCGGATAATCCGGGGATAAGCTTCAATTAGACACAATTTTGATCCGGGCCCAAAAAGTGCTGACGTGCCCCTCCCCCCACCCCGGTAGTCATGGCCCATGTCTTACCTGCGCAAATAAAAGCTGCATTGAGTAGTTCATTTTAAGATTTTCCATTCTGCCCTTTGCCTGGAAAACATTTAATGTTTATTTAGCATATTTTGGTACGAGTATTTAAATGTTCAGTGCCTTTCAAGAGCTAGACTATTGAATCATTACTTACACTACTTATAGTCTTTTGAAAAAAAAAAAAAATTTTTGTTTAACGAGGCGAGGTTAGGACTAAAAGTCCTCTCTAACACTCAACCTCTACCCACGCACCAAGCTACTAACAAGAATTTGAATTGTTTCAAATGTTTCAATGTTTCAAATTTAAACGGAATCAAATTGGAATTGGACTTTTGAAATTTGATAAGTTAGATAAACAGTATTTTTGGAAATGTTATTAGGAAAACAATATTCCAAGTTTCACAAAAATATCTCAAAGGAGTTTTGAATTATTAAATTATTTTCACATATTTACATCATGGTGGACTACGGCTAAACTAAGCCGAAAAAATTGTTACTAGACATTTTCGATTTACTTTCGTATGTAGAATCCGGTTCTGCATAGCGCGCTACACATTTTTGTGACACCCTGTATATTGACTCAATACTCACACAACCGGGTTTCAATCATTCAAGCTCGTAGCAGAAAAAAGCAATAAAGGAAGGAGCGTATGATGTAGAGCTCAGGCAGGTGTCCCTCGGGATAATCCCGGCTGATCCCGGTGCGCAAGTCTGGATCATTTACAGTGTTACCTCCAGGAGATTATCCCGGTAACCCTTCCGTCCCTGATCCTCCCCTCCTAGAGTCCATGCAGTAGCCGGCTACTGGTGTGAATACTCGTTCTGATCAATCAATAAAACATTTCTGGATTCGTTTGGGTTTGAGACTGGAACTGGTTCTTTTTATTAGTAGTGCGGCTAGTTAAAATATAAAAGTTTGGTCTGAAATAACTAACCAGGCCGACACGCAGCTAAGCGCTAAAGCGCCGCTGGGGCACTATTCCAATAATGGAGTCGACTGCTCTTCAACCTCAGAATCATCGAACATGGCTGTTGATTTATGGTCTCAGATTGTCCGCCACAAACTCAAGTGAATGAAAAATGGTTTTACGGATCGTCTTAAGATTGGGCTTGTTGAAAATTTGAATGTTATTTTGAAACTGTTGAGCTCAATGAACGTCACGCTTTGAAGATGGTACGTCCTGGATTGAAAATTGTGTGAAACAGAGAGTCGTGTCATCTGCGTACGAGACGAGTTACCCTTTTTGTATCGATGCCGAACATCATTGACGTAGACTAAGAAGAGTAGGGGGCTAAGTATGGAGCCTTGGAGGACTTCAAATCTCAGCACCTCTCTTCCCGAACGGACGTCTGAAATTGTGTTCGTCGGATGAATTGTGTTCTATTGCTGAAATATGTCATACGATTTAATCTACGTGAGTATAGCACTCCTTGTATCCCGAATAATTCAAATTTGTGATCGAGGCAGTCAAACATCTTTGCTATTTTATTCGACTTTCAATTGCACGACTGCCAGTCTATTGTTGATTGACTTCAAACCCGCACTGGTTTGATTACAGTAGTTTTCGTCTTTCCAATCAATTCCAAGAAAAGCTGATGATGCTTGATATCCAAGATGATTGTCAAAGTCTGACGATCGATCAGGCACCTACTCACAGGTTTCAAGAGAAGTGAAGACCATACCTGCGTCAGTGTCTGGGTATTGGTGACGACCTCACAAGCCGCTGGTCATCTAGCCGCTTACTTCCAGCTGATCGGCTTACCCTGATGCTGGCTGGGAACTCATCTCTTCTTGCGTAACTTGTTTGTCATGGATAGCCTCTGCTGAAGCCGTAGAGCGACGTCTCTCATGACCCAACCTACTTGTTGATCGACCTGCATACCTGCAATGATCTGATTTGATTGCTTTTAATAGAGTAGTCAGTATTTGGCTTTAGATTTGTTAATATTCTGTATTGCATGAAAGAATCGTGTGCAAATTATTTGACCTATCTCTTTCGGATCAAATTTATAGTGAGGTATGGTTAATTTTTACGGTAATTTTGAGACCAAATTTTTGAAAACTCAAAACACAGGATGGCACATAGATTTAGAGGTTTGATAGAGTATGACAGATTAACCTTGTCTGTAGAAGATAACCTTTTTTATGATTTTAGTTGCATTGGCTCCCGAGATGTTGAACTGATCTGTTACAACGGTACTCATAAATCCAAATCTGTTTCATCTTTGTTTTTAATTTTGCGATGAAAAGAGAGTCGTGTTGTCGATGCCCTTCTGGTGTAATTATCTTTCCTCTATAAATATAATTATGAATCCTTGGAGAACCTTCATCTTTAGTTTCTTTACCCATATCCGATCACACAGACAAGATGCCGCCAAAATTGATATGACAAAATGGCTATAAAAATATTCGCGTTGAGGCAGCTCTCTTTTTAAGACATGGGATGTATTGAGTGAAACTTTTTTAAATTCCGGATCTACTTTACATATGCATGTAAACACAGCGCAGTCCCAATTGCTCGACGAGTACGATGCCGCTACAAAGGGGTGGGGCTGGTTCTCACCGAGTTTCCAGAAGAGCGCGTCCCGCACCGTGTCCAAAGGTGATAATAAATAAAATTGAGCCCGGGGCCGGTGCGCAGTCAAAGGGTTCGATTGACATGTTCCGGTACGGCTAAAACGTTTGTTTCCGTTTTGCCGGGCTCGGGCAGCTGGGTCGCGCACGCTCTCTCTGACAAATTGTTCTAAACTGTGAGCTGCACGCAAAGTGAGGATGTTTCCTCAGAGACGCTCACCTCCGCGTCATCTGCTCCCGCCGCGCCAACACAGGGCAGACACTTCTGACAGTGTGCCAAGTGAAAGCCAGCTGGCGCAGAATTTTCAAATTATTAATGACACTTCAGCAACACTTATTAATAAAAAAAAAAGAATCTCTTGAGTTTTATATTTTTCAGGAAATAGATTCCATAAGTCAGCGGTTTTCCAATCTTCTAAAGACGAACGTTCATAAAACCTGCATTAGTGAATTTTCTATTACTGAGAGCAAACTAATTGGCCTTCAATCGTAGATGACGTCGAAATTAGCTTTTCTGAATCAACAAAGTTTTTAGTTGTCATTATTGACAAACATCTTAAGTTTCATTAACACATTGATCATGGAGCAAAAAACTGTCATCAGGAATTTTCGTACTTTGACGACTTTCAAATCTTCTGCCACCTCTCACCTTATTAGGAATATATTACGGCCTTATCTTTCGTAAGATGACATTGTTTCAAAATGGTTAACTATACAATATTGTTCTATTTTCAGATACAGTTTGGGTACTATGAAACAAAAGAGTACATTGATAAAAAGAAATAAATCGATCTTACTACAATATAGATTGCAAAATATTTTATAAAAAACATCAATATTTATTAAAGTTTTAAACAATTCATGAAATCAACGAAAAGTACACATTTAAGGTAGATTAGGACAAATGTAGTTGGTCCAAAAAGTAACCAAGACCAACCAAGCGTCCAGTTACAACGCTTTTTCTAATTTTTTACTTCACTATCTATATTTTTTTGTTTGTATGGCTGCTCAGCTTACGTTACTTTGGGCTCTCTAATTTCCTGGCTATGTCCACAGTTTTAGCATAGACTAACGGAATCTATGGTATTAGTTTTCTTCTCGACTGAGGATGGAATCAAATATTGTCAGATTCCGAAACGTCGTTAATTTCTTAACCATAGAAATTGTGGAGCATTTCACACTAGTATTTTTTATTCTTAGTATTGTCATGTTATTTTTAGGCTCAACAATCTACGGTGCATATAATATACATCTGATGGAGACGGTATTGATGCCGACGGCGCCCAATGGACGTCGCGACGCCGCGCATGCGCCCTACAGCTGTTACCATGGCAACACAAACCCCCCTCCCACCAGACTCTCCTCGTCTCCTGCCATTGTTTTGTGCAAAGAGACTATTTTCAGAGGCGATAAAAGTTTCTTAAATAGCACCCAACTGTTGTCTTGTGCAAGCCCTCTCGCATTACTAGACTATCGTACAAAAGGCAGTCTGAGAAGATTTTCGTAAAACCAGATTATGAAATCGCTCTTAACATCGCAAAAGTTTCATCACAAATAGATAAAATCCAAAGAAAAAACGTAATAGTATTACTATAAAAATTAGACTAGACCGATTTTGAAGTTTTTGCAATACTGCTTGAAGAACCTATGTGAAACAAGGTTCCTATAGCACTATTAGCTACATTAAATTGTAATGGTCAAATAGTGGACCATAATACAACTGAGTAGAATTTTATGGATTTAATAAAGTTTCTAACACATTTTAATTGCACACACTTTAATTATACATATATAAACTTATACATACCAGAAATAATGTACAATTTCCTTAACACTAAGCTCTAATAAATAATCTTTGGTATATCAAGAGGATTTCCTGTTCACAATTTAACATGACAAATAATTTAATTATGAACATTTAAAATAATACAGGTTTAAACATTAGATTTTTTATTTAGAAGGGAAAATCGAATGATTTAGTCTGTCCTCTAAATTCGCAGTGTAGCTTACCCTTACATACGTGGAAATCTGGGTACGGTTGGGAGTAACAGCTAGATAGGTTAACAAACACCTTGAGTTGTAGTCTACTGGTTGGCAAATTAGAACAATAATGAATTCCGTGTAGAGTAATTGTCTTGTAATAAATTATCTTCGGTAAATTGTATGCGAGTTAGTCACATATAACTAGTTGTGGTGTCCATGGGGCATCTCCGTCTTTTTCCTGCCCTAAAACAAACAAAATACATACGTTCATACATATTTGTATGGCTGAAATGCTTGTATATGCGTGATAAAACCTCATGCTTGTGTACAGGCCTCTAATTTAAGGAGCTTTAAAACTATGTACAACATAACATTGAAAAAATAAATAAGATTCAAACTCACGACCTTCGTATTTGGGACAACCATGTATACTTGGAACTTGTAAATAATGGTCGTCACCTTTTGAGTAGTTTTGCGTGAAGTTTTTATTTTACTTAATAAGATCAAATCATTTGCGATATACTCATGTGATACCGGGGGTTCTGAAACACCCTATGCTCAGGAAATCCTGAGAATCTTTTATTCTTAAGAATTATTTGTAACGCACTCAGTCAAGCTTTCACGAAAGATACTTTCAAACCAAAATTGAACATTTGGTTTGCTATCTTGTGGGTTTTAAAACTGTACCTAAATTTCATTATCGTTTACAGTTTTGAATTTTATTGTACTGTAATGATACCCTTCTTCTGTAAAACTCTCTCACTATCTTCTTTATCTCTTCAATACATTAAAACATGTTAAGTGTATTTGAAATCAATTCGAAATTTATATTTTGTACTTTGTGTCCTTTAGAGTTGATGTTTTAGTATTATAAAGTCATAGGTATCTTAATCTATTATGATTAAAGCAACGGTTTTATATGAACCTGGGTGCCGTCTATACCAATGAAAACGGGGAAATCTTATGAAAAGGTAAAGACGTACACTTTAGTCATTATGACTTATTTTGTCTTCATATTTGTACTAAACCAGAGTTTTTTTTCAAATAATAGGCTCATTCTCATATACAATACGGCTTTGTATTGTATTTGTATTGCTTTGTGCTGTCTTCGTCATTCCTACAGAAAGAAGATTCAAACTGAAGAAAAATGAGTTATCAAACAGTTGTTCGAATACTTGAATATTTGTTTCTGATTTTGTAGAATATGTGTTGAACAAAAGTATTAGTACTTTATCAAATATTTCTATCGTTAATTTAATTCGTGTTTGAAAATGGGATAGCAAAATTATTATTTGTTTTGCTGTAATCGAAATTGTCAACGAACTAAGGTTGGTGTTTGTGAATTTCCAAAACTAAAGATAATTTTGTGTACTTGAACCATGCATGAAGTTGTTATATCAAACTTTAAAATAAATATAATACCACAAAGGAAGAAAAATAATAAAGACATTAAACTGAAAATCACATTTAATTAATAAAACTTTGGTTAGGTAGATACATGTGTACAAACATTCTTACAAACTAGAAAAAATAATTACAAATATACATAAACTTAAAACTAGAATAAAAAACGTACTTAACATAAAATGTAAATGAAATTGTGCAAAATAATAGGACATTCGAAAATTACGTTGAAAACATAGGTCTACATGCTTGTAGTATAAAAGTGTATAATATTAATTCAATTAAAGTCACAAATCAATGATAAGTTAAAATTGTTTTGTTTTTTAAACTATCGTGTATTAGATTTAGACAAAAGTATTCACATTTTATTGAGGTCATTGTACAATATTTGGATTGCATTTGCACTTCATCATAGCTAATTTTGACACATACCAAACTTTAAAATAATAAAATCTTCGGTACCAGGTTTGTAACTACTATTTTTATTCATGGATCTTTTAAAAACACCAAAGGAATTATTAAATACATAGTTGTTAAGGCCTAACACCATTTTAATAAACATGAAATTGGCTGTAGACAGAGATGCTTGACTTTTAAAATCGCCTTAAAAATCAGTACAACTTGTTTTAATTTTAGCTTTGTTTTAATAATTTTTCATGCTTTTATATCTTATATTATACCATTACTATCGAGCTATTTTCACATCTTTTGAGACACAGTACCCACATCCCTTTATAAAATCAAATCTTTTACTAAATACCCACAATTTAATTCCAGTTTACAATGTAATCCCCTCTAAGGACAAAAACTGAACCGGTTTAAACGGTGATGACATGCGCACACAACAAACACGCTAGCAGACGACGCGACATTTTTAACAGCTGATTATAAATCGCGGGGCAGTAACAGATGTTTTCGTGCCGTATTGTTGGCAGAATTGGGCGTGACGTCATTTGTCAACTTACAGGGTGTCCGGCAACGTCCGGACCCTCGTTAAAGTAATGGTCTCCCATGACCCGGATAAAGGGCATTGTTTTAACCTTAGGGACCCGAACTGGACAAAAAACCAGCCTTACTAACGACATCGTTGATGTATGTGAGCCTTTGTGAGGACCAAATTGACTGCAATTTGGACTCCGTTGTTGGAAGGGTCAGTCAAAGTTAGTTTATTAGATAATTAATCTTGAGTAGGCTGTGATAAACAGGATGTAGTTTGATTTAAATGATAAATAGACGAAGTTTATAAATTAACTGCGTGGAAATTTTATCGTACAACGTAATATTAAGCAGCTTAACGCGTAACTTAAGTGAGATTAATAAATAAATAACAAACAAAACCAATCAAATCAGAAAAGCATCAAAACAATAACATAATGGAAATTAACATAAAAATAAAAATAAAAAGGACTTGGAACTCTATTTAGTTAATACTGTAATAGAAAATAAGTTTGATGGGCATTTTATTACATTTTAAGTTAGATTTTATTACCATAAACATATTCCGTAAAGACGAACAAGGTTCAGGTAAAGAGAATTAAGGTTACGCAAAGGAAGGAAAAGTCCTATTAAATACTCTTCATAGTCAAACGATATTTATAATTTTCGTTGTTCCCAGTTCATAAACTCTTGTATATATTACTTTAAATTTATGTCAGAAAGTTACTCGTTCTCACACCGTACCGCATATTATAATAGATCGAAAAAGCAAATGAAAAGTAACAATTTAAAACTCACTAAGCGTATATAGTTTCAAACAAAATGCAATTTGCGGCTAATTTCAATTCACTCTTACAAATATAACCAAGCTAAAATATACCGTCTAACATATGCCAAATCACGTCCGAGGATTAGGCCTGAGGCCTAGAGAGGGCAGTGACGTCATGATTGCGCTGAGGATTATGGGATTGCAGTTGAAGTGGTACCGACTGAGCCTAGGCCTGAGCACGTGGGGATTCCCATGCCCAGTATGGTGGTTCCCAACGCCACAATACAATTGTACAGTCATTGCGTGTTGTAAAAGAAACAGATTGTAAATTATACATAACGATTGAAATCTTAATGTATTTAAATAAAATAAGGGATGGGGTGTTTGTGCTCAAAAGCGTTAAAAATACTGCCCTAAATTTAGCGTGTTTTGTTATAAATTAAACAGAAATTATACTTATTTTCGATAGCGTATTCTAGATTATAGCTATTAATTTTATTATAACAAACAAAAATTGAAAGAATATTGTAAGTTACATAAATCCTAGTGTGTTAGAATACATAAAGGGATTGGGTGTTTGTTCCCAAAAGAATTAAAAATACTGCCCTAAGTTTAGCATTTTCTTGTTGCAAAGTAAACAAAAACTATACTTATTTTAGACAGACGATAAATTTATCATTTATTTAGCTTTTGACTCAATTGTTTTATGTTTACAAACCAAACATTAAACAACCAAAAGTGAACGATTACATTAGGCAAATACATAAAATACGCAACAAAATTCATGTCCATTTTAGAACTTAACAATAAAGTACATAAATAATTGGTTGTTTTTTCCAAAAGCGTTAAAAATACTGCCCTAAATGAGCGTTTTTTTCAAATCGAACCGAAATTATGATTTTTTTTTATTTTAGACGAACTATAACTCTATTATTTATTTTAACCAATTTGTTTTATGTCCAAAACCAAAAATTAAACAACCAAAAGTGATAAATTAAAATCTTAGGCAAATAAATAAAAACCCACAAAAATGTACCAGTAATGCACTATTTTAGAACTGAACACTCTTTCCAATCTGTTCATGCAAATTATACAATACAAAATAAAACTTAATCGTAAAATAAAATCTAGAAGCGTAAAATATAAAACAATAATAATGAGGATAACAAGGCAACTAATGTACAGTAACAAGGGGGTTGGGCACGAGTAGGCAAGGTGGCTGGGTTACGGTGGGGTTAGGCCTACTTGCAAACTGAGGCCTACGCGCTGAGGGCCTCCGTGGCAGCGAGCCTGGTGGTGGGGGGCCTGCTGGAGACCGGCAGCCATGCGCAGCTGAAACACACAAACAAACAATAAACAAACAGCTAAACAGATCATCAAAACACAAATACACAAATTAATACTATACATATTTTAAAACATGGACTACGGACGTACAAAGAGAGATACGGATACATGGTTCATAAGCGTAGTTCTTTGCTGTTTTAGGGGGGAATAACACAATTGAAATAACAGAGTCAAAAACATTACTATGAATCAAAGTGAATTTCATGTAATGAGGGATATTTTATTTTGGAAGTGCTCTTGAAGGAAGTTTAGTGGAGGTTTAAGCTATAAATCTGCTATTAAGCTGCGTTTAGTCATACTGATATAAACATGTACCAAAAATGTTTATAATCAACAAAATCCAATCAGCCAGACCACGATGTCAGTGATAAAACTATTTGGCCTCGATATACTGTACAAAATAGTATATCCATAATTTGTTTTTTTTTTAGGTGAGGCATGACTGATGAGACAGCATGCTAAATTCCACTCTTTAGACAAGTTTAATTCCTCAGTTGGCAAATTTACGTTCTTTAATTTAATTCTCACCTCAAGATGAGTCATCTGTACAAGCAATGTAATAACAAACTGAACAAATTGAAACAGTCTAAAAAACTCAAACAGAATGAGAGTAATGAAGACATTTTCCGGAGCGACGCTTCCAGCTAGGGGAGATCCTGACTAATAGAGAACAAGATGGCGGCCCTCCACGGGGGGCTATTGACATATTGACATTTGTAGCTACGGGGCTCCGAAATTACTCGACCCGTCGATTGTTTTTGAACTCCTAGGCGTCCCGACCCCGGCGGCGACCCTGTTTGTGCACAATGTGCCGAACATGAGGGGTGCTGTGTAACAGTTAATGTGATGTTTTGGTAATTTCATCGAGTGAGGGCCGGTAAAGAAGAGAACTCGCTGAATAAATTACGTTTAGAGTTGAGCTTTTGGGTTCTAATGGTGGGCTGTTCTGAAACGTATTCTGTCGTTTTATTCTAGAGATTTTTAATACTCGTAGTTATTAGTCCTCAACTCCAATTTAGCTGAACTGAGTCACTCGTCATGAAAGATAACAAAAAAACAGCTAAAACCAAAACCTATCTAATTAACCCATACACAATTCACCGATGGGAAAAATAATTGTTTTTGAAGGGTATAGCGAAAACTGATACTCCTGAAGACATTTAACGAAGCGATCAAAAAGAGATCATTCGGATCACAAGTGAAGCGTTTGATCATTATTTAGGCTGATCAAAGGATGATCCGCTTGTGTCCTTTGAAGTGATCAGAGCCAGCCCGGGGAGTCCGAAGGTAAGGTACCCTCTAGCGAGGGTCTACAGTTCGAGCAGTTTGCAAGCAGGCCCCGTGCAGAAATCTGACGACAGGGATGTTTCTGCCTGCAACACCTGAGACCTTGAGGGACACAAAGCCTGCTAATGTAACGGGAGGCGACTTTAAATCAACAAAGAATGTGTTGTGAGCGGAGAGGATAATCCGGGTGACAAAAAGTGCGTGGGAGTGACATCGTATCCTTGTCGTCGGGTCCAGGGGGCAGGGTAGGAGATGTCGTATGGGAAGCGCCGCCGGGGTACTGATAGGATGTTGATACTGGTACTCGTGAAGAAGGGTGAAGCTCTGCAGGGTTATGGAACAGGAAGTTGATACTGTGGATTAACGGGGTTTGATGAATAAAAGAAAGGGGAACGCTCATGGTTTGGACCGCTTTGCCAAACAGTGATGCCCACAAACCCTAGGTTAAATGACTAATTAAAACTCCATTGGCGTAGAAAGTCAAAAGGAAAGGAAAGGAAAAGGGGTTGAGCGTGATCGTGATGCGCGTAGTTTACAACTAGAAGTGCAGAGACAGAAAACGAGTTAACAGCTGTTGAGCAAACGCTTCCTTAAGTGAAATGTGGATAATTTTATTTGTGTACCAATATGATTCAATTGGGCAATTTCGACCAGAAAATCGCCAACGAAAGGAAAACGTACCGTAGTTCATCATCTGCTTCAAATTTTGAATGTTGCCCAGATTCTGTTGTGAGTCGTTTAGAACGAAAAATAACTCCTGACCGTCAACATGAAATCGCCTACCTTAAACATCGTGATGCGTTTGTACAGGTAAATTTTCTCAGAAAGAAAATGTGTGCAATAAGCCACGAGGTTATTTTTAGATTGCACACACTTATGAATTGTAATAAAGTTTTGTGACAATCCCTTAATACTATATGAATATTCGCTCATAGAATCTTACAAACTACTTTAAATGATTTCTTATACGTGATTAAAATACTAAGTCATAGTTCAAATATTTGAAAATTGCTTACGGCTATCAACTATGTGAATTTATGCTCAACACAAAGGCGAAATGCGTAAAAGAACAGCAATATTGTCAAAAAGCTCACAGAAGTGGAAACGCTCTTTCGAGATTGAAGTTGAGATTCCCCTCTCCCCAAGCCAATTTGAGGACCGGCAGCTCCTCCCTATAAAGAAGTCCCTCTTCCATTACGATCGTAAAGGATACAAGACGAGGGGAGTCAATGTAGGAATTGTACAACACTCAGCCTTTGCAGTTTGCAAAGCTGTTGAAGATGAAGCATTGTTAAAGCGCGATAAAAGAGGATACGAGGTCTATAAAAGATCTGTATTGCAAATTTAGTTGGTGCGTTTACCCAATCAGATTAGTGAGATTATTTTCAAATTAAACTATTGTTTTTAATGGTTTTGTGGAAGACATCGCCAACCAACTGAAGATTTAAAAAAACTTGATCTTGTTTAGCTATTCCAAACGCAGTTTTATTTTGACCATAAATTTACAACTATAAACTTGTCTCCCTTACGTCATACCATCAATCACCCTTACAAACACCACAGGTTATCCAAACCAAACAAATATTTCCGCCTCCCTTTTTGAAAAGAACCTCCTTTCAGCGCGAAGAAGAGGAGCTCGGACAGGTTTTTGTGGTCAGCCATCGATCTCCAAGACGTGTCAATTCCTCGGATCAGTGTTCTCTTCGCCAACAGCTGATGATCTGTGTGTTCCTGGAACCACCTGACCCGTCCCGCGTGGGAACCCTGACCAGGGTCCACCCCTGCGCGCTACTCGCGCATTTACGGATTACAGCCGCCCTCACGATCGATTGCACAGCTGATAGCGCCGCTAAGTGCTCGCCGACTCACCGCTGCCGATTGATAAGAAGGATGTTCCTTTGGAATGTTGGATTTGCGAACGCTTTCAGAGGCGGATTTGCTTTTATACGTTTGTGTTTGGATGGGCTTTCTGTGTCGGGAAATGAGAGAGTACGTGGTTTTTTTATGTGATGCGATTATATATTTGCTAACAGTTTTATGTTTTAAAAATTTTTCATCGAAGTACAACTGATTTGGCCTTTGCACAATGCAACTTTTCCTGTTCTCTTTCTACCGGAAAAATATGTGCCCTTTTGATTATAGTATAAACTAGCTAAATCCAAGCGATAGCTCAAAAATCACCAGACTGATTGAAAAGGACACAAAGGGTACATCGATAAGACAATCCATTGATAGTTTTATGTTTCCGAAATTTTGTTCAACAAAGTACATCTGATCCAGGCTTGAGAATAGGACGAGATTTTTCCTGTAAACTATACAAATATTAGTTTTATTCCTTTCGGAATAAATTAGGTTCTCTTTTGAGTATACTATTAACTAAATAAACCCAAGCGATAGTTGACTGATTGAAAAGGACACGAAGGGGAGCTTGATAATGATAAGCCGGGTGAGTTATGTCGTCAGGCATTCGAAGGATTTAAGTTGAGGGCGCTTTCACAACGACTACTACAAGGGCAATTAATAACCCAGAGAACATATTCAAATACAAAGAACAAAGCGGAAAAATATGCTGGGTCAAATCCGCGAATCGATTTCGATTCCGAAGGGCTACTCCTTTATCCCAGATTTAATTAAGAAAATACGCGTAGATCGTAGATTAGAGCGAAGGGTTGATTCGGGCAAAGCCTCCTAAATGGAAAACAAGTGCAGGGGTGGCAGACAATGGGCGAGTAAGCACCTGCCTTCATGATCGCGTCAGTGTAGCAGGCGTCACGCGTCGTGCATATCAACCAGGCCGTGCACGGATACACGTTGTTCTACACTGGTTATACAGGGTGTGCGTAATGTGAACATGTGATGCGCGCGTCACGCTCGCTCCAACACCCTTCCCTTCTCTGCCCTACGCGAGAGGTAATTAATTACGCGACAGCGTGAGTTGAACTTTTGGATGTCATCGCGTCATCTGTCGATGCACTTGCGGGCTGAATGTTAACTAGGTTAGGTTCGTGAAGGGTGACGTTTGATATGCATAACAAACAGAACATAGGGAAGAGGAACGATTAAGTTTGGAAAAATTGGTGTGTTTATGCATGAAACAAAGTGCCCTGGCATGTGAATTCAGGGAAGTATAAGGTAGTTCTCAGCTTAAGCTACATACTCGGTAAATACGCTGTAGTGTTGTACAACTTACGTTTAATCCTGAAAATCATGTTTTCGAAAAGGATTTGAACTTATTTTTGGAAACGTGCTCAATTTTTCTGTACCAAATAATTTGCAGTCTATTTAAATTTTATGTATACAGGGTAAAATTATCACTTCTACGTCAATGTTGTTTGGAAAAATTAGTTTACTGGTGATCCAACAAAACAGTCAGTGCGATTTGATTGATATCTCTTACAGGTGGTGCAAAAATAAGGAATCTGAAAGGTGTTGATAAACAGATGATCAAATTATTCCTTCACTTTTGAAGAAACAACTATTAGCTTTTAGGTTATTTTTACTATATGTTGTTTATATTTATATTAGGTGACACAGCAATTGCATTGGCGTGATATAGAAACATTACATCGTCAATCATAACATCAGGATTTGTCGTGAAAGCTACAACCAGCGAGGGACCATATTTCTCCCGCCGGGAACCAAAGAGCGCTCCACAGTTCAGTAGAAACGGGCCAAATATTGTAGTGGGTGTTAAATGGGGTGCGAATGGGCGCTGATGTCAACTTGATTTGTGACGGTTCTCTGGGACAATGGTAGGTAGGCCTGGCGTGGAATGCGTCGACGCGAGCAGTCATTTAGACAAGTTTCAAAAGTCAATCTGGGCCCGCGCCAGGGGTCCCAAGGGTGCCGGACAGCTGGGCTCGTAGATTAGACAACCCTTCGCCCTTTTGAGATCTCTGTTAGCTTTGTAAACTGTGACTTGGACAGGATTATCCGCGACATTGAAGAAGGCGTGAATGGACCTTTCGTGCGTCTTCGGCGCTCAGGTGGCTTTCAGTCGCGGTGCTGGCAGCGGAAGATTTACGTTTTGTAGAATTGGATATTTGTCGAGAAGAGCTCTGTAAGAGTACTCGAAAAGGCAAAAATAAGTCAGGTTCAGCAAACGAATCCTTCACGAGAACAACATAGTTATCCGCCAGATACGAGATGTTACAATATCATATTAACATTTTGCGTTCGAGAATCTTTCTGAGGTGGAAGTTGATGATATGCAGTTATTCTAGAGAGGGAACTCCTCGACAGCACCCAAGAAACTAATATAATAGAAGTTGCACCTACAAGTGACCCAAGAACAGTTAGAAAAGAAATTGACCGATGGAAAGAGTTTATTATTTAACTTAATAAACTCCGATGAAACAACAAAGCTTTTTCTTAGGAAAATGCTAATTAAACTGCCATCTAAATCCTTGAAAGACAAAACCCAATAATAATTTTCAAGCTAAGTATTCATACGCACTCCTGTTAGAAATGCTACCCAATACAATCGACATTTTTGTATTGCCCTGAAGGATCATAACTGCAAACAGCCGTAACGAAATTCTTCCTTAGCCCTAGGGGTTGTAAATCCTTTATGATTGACATGTTTGTCCACAACCCTTCCGTGTCGAAACGCTTTGTTTGTCTTCTAGGTATAACTCTGGCAAACACAGCCCGAGGGACTGCTCGCACCGTGCAGTTTGGTAGTTTGGCACGTCCCGTGTTCTAAGTTCTTCGGGTGCAAAAGATGAACAAAGCGTAATCGATAGAAGAAGGCTTTCTAATCTTAAGAAGTGAGGGCACGGGAAGCGATTTGATGAACTTGTGACACTCTAAAACAGATAGCAAAACCGTCAAATTTCATCCCCTAGTTCGCGTTGAAGACCCGGAAGAAAGGATCAACGCTTTTTATTATGATTGACGCGACTGCACTGCTCTCTGCAGGTGGCTGGAGAACTACATGCTGTGCAAACACCCCTATCCTCACCGCCTACTGGGTCTGTTGATTTAACAATGTACAGTCGAACGCGCTCCAATCTTCATCCCTTCACCCTCTCGCGCTCAGCAAACAGATTACAGGAGCATATGCATGCCCATTGCTCTGCTTCCCAGGCACAATGCGTCATTTGTTATAATCCGCTGCTTTTGAGTTTGAATAAAAGAAATTTTCTTTCAAAGTATGAACACTTTTAGAGTAAGGAAGTCTCCTAAAACAGAAAGCAAGAGAGGATTTCTCAATTATTTAGTTTCGAGTGCTTACCTCCAGGTCGGGGTCAGGTCCTCGCTCTTGCTGTCCCCTATATTGTCTCTGTTTCTCCTCGAACTCTCTCAGTCTCAGGTTGTAGCGCTCAATCTGTTCTCTCAGCATCATGTCTTCCGTCTGTAACATACGTTGTAATCACTGATCCAACGGAAACAGACTGTAAGAGCTGCATTTCTTAACGAAATGTTAAGCAACTTGTTCAATACTGTTAGTTCAAAAAAACTGCTGCTGGGTGCGAAAAAGATGCTAGCTACTGGTAAAAAAATTCAGATGCAAACCCCAAGGTCCGACCGAGCAGTATAGACACTGAGATGACCCAAGAAATATGTCAGAATACTCAAATGAAAATGGTTTAGACAATTGTTTAGGTCATGCCTCATTTTCTGTTGAATTTGGGGGCTTCGATAATAACTCAAAATTTGAATAAAATACGTTATAAGAAAACTACAATAAGAAAGATCTTATTGGTTGGATGGTCAATTGTATGCATCAAAGCTTTTTTTCACATCCTGCTTATCAAGATATCGATCAACACTCGGACCCCGTTTACCCTCTCTGGAAATTTTGAATGAGGTTTATCGTAAACTTTAGGCCTACTCATATAGTAAAGTTATTTCCCTCCTGACTAATATTTATACACGAACATTTCACCTACCATTGCTTTTTCTTCGTCAAACTCAAGGCAGCCGACTCCGTCCAGTCGCTCCAGGTCGATCCATCCCCTCCACCTGACGCAAACGCCGTTCATGATGAAGTGAGATCTCAGGTGAACCTGGAACAAACCCAGATAACTCTTAGATCAACCATTCAGAGTTATACACTTCTAAAGTGCCTAACCACAAAAAGTAAAATTACCTGTAGTGTTTAATGTAAATTAGGAAAAAAGGTGTTCTCAAGGCTGAATTCTTGGACCTCTAATCTTGTTTGTTGCTATGTTAACTTTGTCTATAAACGATAATACATGTAATTGGAACTATAATAGTTTTGAAAATAAGCTAAAGTAATCTAAGCCATTTGAGAACAAAAAACTGTGCTCATGGAGCCTCGTAGCTTGCTTCCTTTTGAAAGGCATATACCCTTGATCAGGCTAGAACAACCAATGTTATTATGTTTATCAACATTAGATTTGTTTTATCTTCCTTTACTTCCTCAAACTCGAACTACGATTGTATAAACAACGCTAAACTGAATTACGTCAAGTATTTCAAGATTAAACGACGCCGACTCAGTAAACCATGTTTGTTTACACGTTAGGTTATGGCAGGATGCTATAAACCTAACTGTACAAACATTAGTAAACAAGACGATAATTCTGTCGACTGCTTCTCCATGTCGATAAATACTGGGATCCTTATTTGTTTGAATTTCATGATACACAACTTTTATGGAATTAAACTCATGGATATTTAGGTGCACAGCGTATACCGAAAAGATTTGTTACAAAAATAGCGGAAGCGATTCAAGAGCAGTGCGTCTTGAAGCATGACCGGGTTCGAGCGAACAAAGCAGGCTCGAAGCTGTAAGCAAGCGCTACAGAGACGTCAACAGGGAAGAGCGACAATGAGCAATATTATAAATATTGATGGCTCGCCATTGTGAGGCAATGATAGGTGTCTGATGGATCGGGGCCACGGGGGTCCAGGTGCAGCCCCACTTTCCGAAATTGACTAATACCGGACCTTCGCCCCTCGCGTGAAATCCACACTGACAGATCCACAATGCACGACAAAGGTCGGCTACTTGACAATACTTCAGAGGATGTAGAGGGCATCATCGCTGACTGGGAGTGCAGTGATTGATGATTTGATACAAGATTGTGACTTAAATTATCTTGGAAATCCATTTGTATCAGAAGATACTGTTGGATTGTAAATAGAACAAAAGCAACTGTCCCAAACGACTTTGATAGCTAATTAGACAAACTTAGATTAAGTTAAACAACAAAACTTCTCAATAGCTAGTCTAGTCTACCACCGTTAGAAATTACAGAATTACATTAAAAAGTCACTATTAAAACTAAAATAGAGAAAATTGAAGCACCGTTGGCTGAGAATGCTATAAAATGTTTTAACTTCAGATTCCTTAAACAAAATATTAAAAAGTAAAATTATTATTAAAAAATTATTATTAGTATTAAAAAAGTAAAAGTAAAATATTAAAGTAGTAAAATTTCATTCTGTAATATTACGTACCAAAAATACAACAGAACAAATTATACAACAATTATTGTTGAAGGGCTGCAGAAAAACTAAACGTGAGAATACGTTGGTTTAGCGTAAAGTTATTCATCTTGAAGTAGGCTAATCTATAAATTATTAAGAAAGAGGAATAGAAAAGAGAAAAAACATTCATCAATTCGTGGTTCAAGCCTAACAAATTACTATTTCAAAGAAGCACTTTGAGATCATTATTATCGTCGTGAGCTAGTATTAAAAAGAAAAGAACAACGGCTTTGTCACAAGAGAAGCTATCCATATCAGTCGTGGGCATCATGAGTGTCGAGTGAAAAGCATCGCCGAAGACGTGAAGAAGAACAGGTCACATCACAAGGGTCAGTTTCTTCAAGAGAGCTATCGATGTCTCTTCCGACAAAGACGTTTAAATGTACCTCTCAGGCTAGTATCTGCGCTGATCTAATCTACGTAACCTATACTTTAGACGTCTTTGGTAGATGACAAAACACATGTTTTGTTGCGAACTTCACCTGTTGTTCAAGTGGCATGATATGGCCCTGGACACTGAAGGGAGTTCAAAAAGGTTTACGGCCAGTTCTTCTTTACTTATACGGTTTTAAGACCAAGATATTGTAAATGGACCAAAAATGTCTTTTTTGAAATATTTGTTCGCTTCAGTTCTAAATAAACCGCCAGTGCAGTTCCTTAGATAACGTGTTTTTTGTTACAACAGCTGAGTTTGTTACAAAATTGAGTTTAGCTTTATTATTTTGTTCTTGTATGACTTTATCCTTCCATTCATATATTATGAATTTGCTATTATCAAAGAGTGTTGGACAGTGTACTCAATATAAAAGATTTTACACTCATACAGTTTTACTGTGTCATGAACATCCGAATGAGCTACGGAACTCCTTTCAATTTGTTCCATGCGTCTAACAAATTAACAATCACGAAGTGTTGTAGATCATTACTCTATTTCACCTTCCTCCCGCAGTTTTCCAGAAAGTTCATATAAACTGGAACTGATTCGTACTTGTTTGACAAGACCAGACAGAAGATTGTAGTGTAGTTGGCATGATCACTCGATCCTTTTCCAGGTTTGATTTTGTGTTAATAAATGAGTCAACGTTACCAGTAGTATTTTTTCATGAAAAGGAATATTTTATTCCTGATACAGGTCTACTCGTTCACGCTTGGTCTCACAAGCAAGGCGACTCTGACATTGAGGACGGCACACCCCACGGATCCCGTTACAGATTTGACGCCAAATAGAGCGCTGAATGGACCCGTGTCAGACAGTTGGAGGGGAGGGCATCCGTCAACATCGAGACGGACATGAGGAGTCAACGGTCTTGCATGGTTTTGTCCTTTCAAATACGCGATTTCAAGAATGTGTTACAGTAGATCTTAAAATAAACTGCAAGCCGTTGAGATGTTTGTCATTGAGTCCCTTTCCAAGTTGAGTAGTAGTTCTCTGTTAATGAGTATATTATTCCAAGTTAACATTATGTGAGTGTACACAATGAAGAAATTTCAAATGTCTTTCTTTTTGGCATGTTTTAAACATTTTGGATGTGTACGATTAATGACTCATTATGTCAATTTCGTCACATGCTGAGCATTTTTAGATCGGCGTTCTCGACCCATCAAATTGAAATAGGTTTTCGGTTTTATCCTTAGCATGTACAGGCAAACAGTTTTAAAGGGTTTGCAAAGTTTTTAAAACATAGCTGAAAACGAGGTTGGATGAAAGCAAACAGCCTAGTTAATTTTTACTGGAATTTCCTTGTAGCCCCTCGTTGTAGTCTCTTGGGATGCATTTCAGTATAACCTCTTGATGCAGTATTTTCTTTGCGATCCTCTTTGTGACAACTTTTCCTAGCGGGGCAGAAAAGTCGAGGTCGGGGGTGGACTGCCCTCGCCTGGTTTAAAATTGTCAATGTTACAGTCGGATGCGGTCCCAGGAATCACTCAGTGCGGTTGCTGGGTGCGATCCAGGGGTCGAGCAAAATATGAGTAAATTACACCTCGTTTGTATTGGTGTAACTAACCTGGATACAGGTTAGGCGTAAGGCTCAGATCTTTAAAAATTATCAATCGCTCAAAGAGCAGAAACTATCATCATAGCCTTCAGAAAATTTGGTGGGGGGCGTCTCTACGGACGGATCAAGTAGGCAAGTCCTACTTAATATTTGCCTAAGGCACCCTGCTTATAAAATAAGTGGCTTAACTAGGCCTACTTACGGACAACACCCTTAAGATAGGGTTTGGGTCGTAGCGAGGTTGTAGCCTCAGGCTAGAGACACAACAGAAGCTCACCAGGTTGACAAGAAAGTCAATGCCAAGTTTTCCCCTGTTTTCTTCTAGTATCACCCGAGTGTCGTGGGTTTGAAACTCCTTCCTTCTATTCCAGAATCACCCGACTTCGGTAACTAGACGGGTTATATCTGGCAAGGTAGCGTGGTCGAGTCGTGGTTTCTAAGTCTTGAGGATAAAATCCACAAGACAACAAACTGAGTCGAATCAAAGTATTAGCCTGAAAGAAACAAGACTAACACTAGATCATAAAAAGCGAATTACCAAGGAAATGGCGAAATAATTTCCTTAGAGGTTATCAGCGAAAATTTACTAAGCGAAAAACGTGGCTTCACCTCTGACACTCTATGAAAAACTGGGAGAGGAAGGCTCGTCTTTTTGACGTTTCGGCTGTCAAAATGCTTTTTTCGAGAGATCGGCGGCAGTAAGCGACAGACCACGGTGAAATACGAGAAATTAGACATAATTTACCTCCATGCGTGAGGCTAAATTCACCCGAAACTGGGTTATTACAGCGTACTCTGTGGTATTGAGATCGGGAAAAAAGGCACGATAGCATTTTGACAGTTGACAGATTGTCAGATCGAAATTGAGGTTATGTCACCCGAATTAGTCGTAATTTACGTGAAAACGATATTTAAGGTTGAGTTCGGTATTTTAGTGGTTGTTACAGCTGGGAAATAAATGAATATTACCAGCACAACCTTTATTTACGGGGTTATAAGTCGTTTGTTGTCCGTCGCTTCTGGTGCACAGGCTAGACATGGCGATAGAGCCTAGTCCTGCCACATCTGCTGTTCTAGGGAGGACGACTTCGTTCGGCCTATTTGCGAAATTGTGCCCCTACCAAATTTCGGCCGTTACATCTTCTTCTGAGCTCTTGTCAGTTCTATTTTAAGTCCGATACTTAATTTTCTCTCCATTTTCAGTTAGCTAGCTGCTAAATCCATAACCCACTTTCTGGCCACTTCTTGCTCAACTACTTCCGTTTTCGTGTCAGTATCGTCACATCCTCCCCGACCCTTGTAATGAAACATGAACACATTATCCCAATGATGTCGCTGAACACAATAACGAACCCTCGTTAAACAGTCTCAGCCTGGTTGTTACAGCGTTGTTATCATCTGTTCCGGGCAACAGCTGCCAGGCCCGACCTCTAGTGGCCAGTCGGACAAACTAATACCCTGCAATATGTCCGATGTAACCCTTTGTAGTCCGACAGCCGGTTTATTAAAATGGCTCCATTAGTTGTGACAAATGGCCTCGTATTCCCGAGCTGCTCAGGCCCATTTTAGTATCGTGCGCATTATCTTTGGCTTTTTGTTTTGGGCCTGTTCGTGAATGAATCATTTATGATAATTGGGTGTAGTTGTCATCAATAGTGTCAAAATGGTTGTTGGCCGTAGCTTATATCTTGCGATGTAATTTGACCGAACAAAATACGTGTAAATTTATCATGTATAAAATAATTACGTCATTGCAATATTCATAAAAAATAGTTTTGTAATTTGTTCAAACGATAACCAATCCGAGTGGACTACTCATGCGATTATTTGTTTACGCACTGCACAAGTTTCCTATTTTATGTCTATGTTTCCAAGCTTAAACGGGCAAACTATTTTGATCATCTAATAATAAATCCTGAAAAACTAAAGGTAAAATTTAAGACTTGCCTTAAAAGGCACCTTGCGATTTCTTAAATGTATGGGTTTGACAAATACATCCAAATGTAACACGTAGGAAAAATAAGTATCCCAACTCTCACTTGATACAACACACAGTCCTGTGACAAATTAGCAGGACGCTTTAGCCCGTAACGCCCCAAGTAGCCCGGGGTCAGTCGGTCGAGGCGTGCGAGGGAGTGTCAGAATTACCAGTGTCCAGCATCGCGCGCTGCCCCTAGCTTCCAAATCTGAACAGGCCGCCGCGGGGCCCCACCTGGGCGGGACGCGGGGCAGCCCCGCTGTGCCACATTTTGACTTCACCCTTTACACATGTTTTGTGCGCATATTACCACCCAGAGAGTTGTTACAGTCTCGCTTTATGAAATTATCGCTTTTTTGGGGCCCGTCTGCACTGTTTTCCCATCTGTCGCAGGCGTAACCCTTGCTTCCATTCGATTGACCCTTTTGACTGCCAGGGCAGGTAACGGGGCGGGAGACAAAAAATAATTGAAATAAAATCGAATCAGTGCGCACTGTTGCACACGGAGCGTGAGATCGTCGCATGTTGTGGAGTGTGAGGTGTTCAATTAGTGTTGAAAGCGTTCCTGCAGTGCCAGGAGTTGAAACCAGGGTCGATTTGGTGTGAAGTAGTCTTTAGGATATATACTTCGCGTAGTACGTTTAAAATTCAGAACAAAATACAGGTTGATGGTTTTGCTTTTCCCGATCACCGTCTGAGACCATTTTTCAGCAACACGTCCAAACAGAATTTACAGCCTCTTAGGGTAGAAGCGTGAAATCAAAACCACTTGTGCCGAATCCAAGAAGGAACTCACTTTCTATTTAGTGGAAGGCGTCGGCGTATTGGAGGCCCAGGGTGGACAAAGGAAGGGCTCCGTATTTCAAAAACCCATCGGCCCGAGCCCCATAACAATAAATATGACTTTGTATTGCCGGGACGGGCGGCAAAACTTGCCGTTTCGGCGACTTTATACCTTGAGGTGTCATAAATTACGAGACGCGCCCTCTTTGGACCTTAATTGTCTGCTAAGAGACCGGCAAACTCTATAGTCGAGAACAGTGTTACAGTGTTGTAGATGTAGAGAGTATGGTTTTGGCCTACAACTTTCCATATATGGGAATATAACACGAAAGAACGTTAATATTATTTGCTGTACCTCAGCTATATTTTGTAACGCTAAAATACATTTGTAAAAAGCTTTCTCACGGCAAAAATATTTACTAATAGTATAATTTAATAGAATTTATATGTACTATAATGATCAGCTGTGTTTTGACAAGTTTCATGCTCTAGCTCTGTTAGTTAATGCGAAATTTGAAAATATATTTATAATAATAGAATATATTTGTAATAAAACAGAATTGATAGCGTGAAAATATATTTATGATTTTTTAAAGCTTTTGCACTATTGTATTTACATATAAATTTCATAAAAATCAAAAGAATCTTTAGAAATTTGACAAATACGAGTATAAGGTACATTTATTATTTTCATTTCATTGCACAATAAAACTGCAGCTAAAAAGAGCCGCTAAAAAATTTAGCACTAAAAGATGTAATTTTAAGTCCTTCAATATACTTTAAATTTAAAGATCGTGGTATTTGGTATTGATTGATATTTGGACAATAGCGAAATAATTGGCATCAGTAAAGTTGTAAACTTTGAGAGGGTAAACGGGCTAAAAATCAAATATGGGCCTTTCTAAAAGCCCTGATGTTTAGGTTGATATTCAGCCAGAATCAAAATAGTTGACAACACTAAAATTGTTGACTTTGATCCTCCAAAGGGGAGCCGCACTGAGAAACGTTTTATGACCGGCAATAAACCTCAATAATTAGGGTCTAATCCTCGACCAGTTGCCAAAGGCGCGAGAAACAGGAGGGGGTGTGAGGAGGGGGTGTGAGAAGGACTGTCACAGACTTTGGCCTGTCACTCATATTAGCTCATTCATGTGGACAGACAATTGCCGACCCATCTTGCACTCTGATGACTCATCCGTTTGGAGAAAACAGGACAACTCCCCTCTAGCTAACTATGGCACCTTTAAGCTTATTACTTTGGGAGATACCTTCTTGTCCTTCCATTGAAAAATACCTAAGACGCTTTGCATTCTTTTCGGTATTATCTTCTCTTCTCAGTCAGAGCCAGATGTACACAAGCTCCTTCCACTGAAAAGTCAACGATCTATTTGTCACAGCTTTCCTACCTTCATTCGAAACCAGGCCGACACGCAGCAAACTCTAAAGCACCGTAAGCAAAGATGAAACAATTTCCTTTGCAATTTGTTACTCAGCACCTCGAACAACAGTACGATTCGCTGATTGTATCTCTAACTCTCTACACACACAACTTAGCTTCAGCCTTCGGCCTCAGCTTTTGAGGTCAGTTAATTATAACAGTGGAATTTCTGTTAAGTGATTGGGTTTGTGGTTTTGTTTGAAAATGGAGGCGAAAAGTTCACAATTATATACGGAACAACTACAACCTAGAAAACAATACCTGTTTTATTTTTGTAACTTTGGAAAATAAATATATACTTTCATTCTTTTTGTGTATTGCTATGGCGAACTTTACGAAGCTTTTCGATAAGGCCTTCAACCTTTTACACGTTATTTTACTGCACGTTTTAATAAACACTAAGAAGAAAAATAACTCATTCCATTAAAATCGAACAACTCATTTCGCTGATATAGCGATAATTACTCTGGTCATTATTTTGAAATTACTCTACGGATTTTATAGTATTTGTAATGTTCGAGGTTAGCACTAAAAACACATCAATATAAATTTTATTTATATATATGACATTTACTATTTAAAAAAAAATTAAACCGGTATTTTAGTTAGGGGCTTGAAAGGGGCTTTCGATATTCTGATTTTCCAGCAAGCGATCTAAGGCCTAAATTTACAAAAGGAAATATTTTACCAAGTTTGTCAAACATCGGACAAAATGTGAAACCTGTGAAGATCTCACACCTACATATATTTATCATATATACAGGGTTATTACAAATGATGTTCACGATTTCTAGTGTTTAAAAAATGTAGTTTTATATGTTATACAAAGAAACAAAATGGCTACATTTGAAGAAAAATTCAATAAGTTTCATCACAACAGCTATTCTTAACTATAAATTTTTGATATGGGTACTCCTTGTGCTACAACAGATTTCAATCCTATAATCAAGCTCTGGCTATAAGTTGATAAGAGTATCTTGATCCATTGTTTCGATGGCAATCCATTGCTGGATCTCAGGTTTGCTAATTGTAATACTGGTGTGTACACCTTATTTTTGATGTATCCCCACAAGAAAAATAACGGAGTGTGTTATCCGAAGATAGTGGTGGCCAGTTCAAGAGTACATCATCATTCGAACCTCCGCACCCGAATCATGCCCCAAGCACAAATGATGAGCTTTAGTAACAGTTTTTTTACAAATGCGGCCATTAATTTTAAAACTTAATTACTACTACGATTAGATTGGTTACTAGGAGGATCTTCATTAAACCTGGTTCTAAAACCTGGTGGACATCTCAAGTTAATTATACACTTTGTTCCAAACTTTCATCCCAATTATTTTTGCTGAGTAGATTTGCCAAATTATCAGAGTTTATTTCTTATGAGATAAAATTATTCCTCACTTATAGAATCCAGATTAAGATACGGTATTATATATATATATATATTTTTCTTCAAATTTATATTAATGTTGTTGTAAGTGTTCACCGGATGATGTTCAAGGGCCAATTATAAGGGATATTCAATGTGTTAGGATTTGAACGTTGTTAATTAATAATTATCCCTCATAAGGATAATAACCGAAATTGAAATAGCTTAACTCAATAATGGTCAATAGCATAAATTAAATCTTTTGTACATATTATATTCATTAGACTGCATGTTATATTATGTTAACCTATGTATATTCTGTTTGAATGCAGTACTTTTTGTTCATCTTGTTCATCTTGTTAATTTTAACTATTAACTTCAATTTTTGTAAATATGTATTTATTATTAATTGTTAATCTCATGGCTAAGTGGTATTTAGTGACGATTCTAAAGCCCTAACTGTGTAATTTATATGATTTCCAATACAGTTTGTTTTGTTGTTATTTTTAGTCCATGCTATTTTATGATCACATAACAACATTAAAAGTTATTTTTGACTTTGAGGCATAATGATGTAACAACTAACGAAGCGTCTTAAAAGTATTTTCTATTAGTTAGTAATTCAATTTCACGTAGTATTGGATTTGTCATGACAACAATTAATTACCTTAACTAGGGCTCAACACATTATTTATACTGTGTAATGTGTATACTTTGTAACTTAGGTTTTAATCAACACCGAAGTCTGCATATGGTCGCTGTTAAACTAACTCGATAACAGTGTACGAGGAACGCCAATATTCCGATTTCAAAATCAACTTATGACTCAAGCTTGCAGGGTTCTCTTGGTGGTGTGGAACTGGAAAGTAAACACAAAAGCAACCGTGATCAGGGTACCGGCCGACAATACAACTCTGTTTGAATGGGGTATTCCGTCTTCCAGGAAGCGCAGAAGTATCTAATGTTCCCTTTCACAACCTGTCACCCCATTTCAACCTCGGCTACCCCGCCTCCTTCTACCTGCGTTGTTTCTCGCGCCTACTCACTCACCGTGAAATGCGCTTGGATATCTTGCATATATTAAATGTCTCCAAGTGCTAGACTCCTCTAAAGTGGAACCAGTCGAATCATCACACTTACTTCGAAACCTTCAATCCAAAACGTAATAATATAATTCGTAACATGACTTTCTCAATTCCCCCGTAACAACTCATTTTTATAGACAACTAATTTGAAATCGAAATTAATACTAAAATTATACACACAGTTAATTGTATCTAAACCCATCCATAACTCTTCTCCTATCCAAATCAACCTCTGACATCCCTCTGATAATGAAGTTGCTCTTATTAACACATGATTTACGTTTTGGAACATCATCGCATAAAGAGCACATGTGAACGATATTACCATATTGCCAACTGCTGAGTAACGACAAGAACTAAACGCAATTTCAATCGCAACGTTATTAATCATCGAACAAAGAGTCAAATTTGATAATCGGGATGTTGCCCCGACCTCCTACTCCCCTCCCCTTAGGTTAAAAGGGTTGTAAGTGCCCCCGACCCCCGCGCTCTACAGTGAGTCGAGAATCCTAGGCATTTCAATAAACAACGAACAACGGGAGTGTTTTGCGTTATTGTTGTGTTCAATGGGGTTGGAAATATATTAAGTTTTGAAGTGTTTTTGTTTGTATGCGCCGTTTCGGCTTGTGATTTTGGTTGTCTGTAATCTAAAATATTCTTCTAGCTCGAAAAAGTTAACGCTTAATAACATTTGGTGTTTGAAAAGTCATTAACTTTTGTGATGCACAAAATAAAATGTGACTAGTTTTATTTTTTGTGTTCCTTTTGGTAATCGGTTTAATGTTTTCGTGACACTTTCGATTTAATCTAATTAACAACAATAAAGCCGACAGAATATCTATAACTTCACACACCTAAATAGGTTTTTGGCAGACTTTAGTGGTAACAATAGCAAAAAACCAAACTAAAATAGTAGTAACCCCAAAACAGAACCTTGCGGCACACCACTAATGATCTAATGACTGGCCGCCAGAAATATTTCCACCAACCTTTACGCTCGTCGTCACACCAATATTAACGGTTTGCACTACGATCAAAATCTTTTACCTTCTACTGTAAGGGTTTAGGTCAGTCGTTGATTTAAAATTTGCGATTTTTTAGTTGGAATTCCCAATTTTTAGATCGAAATGTTTAATTTTTGGACGGAATGTACCTCCACAATCATGCTTCAAATGCAACACCATTTTCCATGTACAATTTGAACATTGTTCACTTTCATCACATCAAACATCCACTAGTTTTATCAAATAAACCGTTATATTCCCCCTAAGTTTACTTTACCATGTAATAACTAATTCATTTAACTACATTGTCAGTTTGCTCGGTGAAAGCGCGGCAGGTCGACAAAGAGTGGAAAATGTGATTTCAGGTACGACAAACCACAGAAATCCATTACCGGGCTGGGCTGGTGGGAAGGGCAAAATTACAGAGTAGGAGAATCAATCCCTTCTAACAACTGGGAGCTACGTGATCTATAGCCAGTCCAGCAGCGAAACTGTGTAACCATACTGTACAAAGTGTAATTGAAGCAAATGTTTGTAGAAATAGCCTGAGCGCCGCGACGAAGCTTGCTCTAATTAAGAAGAATAAACCCGATAAAATATTTATAACTTCACACACGTTAAAAGTAATAGGTTGGTGGCAGACTTAGTGGTAATAATAGCAAAAAATTAAACTAAAATAGTAGTAAGCCTAAAACAGAACCTTGCGGTACACCACGAATAACCGAATGATACAGGCCGCGATAGATATTACACAAATGGTCATTTACGATAAAGCACAGTAAGAAAAAGGGGTTGATTGAGAAATCGTTCAGAAGGTAGTTATTAAAAAGTAAGGAGTATCCTGGAATGATGAAAGAGAATTAATGAGCGAGGATAATTCTAATACGATGACGCAAGTCTGGGTACAAAGAAAAGCCAACTTTTCAAAGGATACTTTACGTGGTTCGACTGGGTCTATAGGTAAATAATAACTGTGATATACTTTAATACTTCAACTGTAGTGAATTTCACGTTTACACAATTACAGATAATCTGGACTATGAATAGCTTCAGGTATAAGCGTTGTAAGAACAAACAATCAACAAATAAAAACTAACAAATTGTCCAACTCACGCCTCACTTTCTCACGACATATAAGCTTATATCACATCATATATCCTGAGTTTTTCTCGCAAGACAAAACCATGTGACATATAACATCAATTATAAAACAAAAGCAAATAATGAAACTAACGTGTTAAGTCATTTTTTCTGTTGAACCGTTTAGCCGGTCTAGTTCACACCGGTCCTAAACAAACGTGTTCTTTTCAACAGGGAAGAAGAGCGATTTGTTAATTATGACAACAAAAAGCAAAACGACAAGTAAGACAACAAGAGATTAACCCTTAGGACTGCAGAGGGGTGAGATGGAAGAAGAGGGAAGGGGATGGAGGGGGAGAACGAGCTGTGACTTTTAAAGAGGCGACCCTCCTGCAAAACGTGTTGTCGTTTTGACTGATACAGCTGTCAGTATTTTTAGTGCTTTGGTAAAAGTATGTACGGTATATAAAACTACTATAAATTAAAAACATCACAAATTTAAATCGACGAAAAAAATTAGCAATCCTTATTCTGAAGCTAGTTGCTCTACCTGTTCTGAAAAATTGTTGAAATAACATCGATATATTATCATCAACGCATCACAAAAATAAAAAAGTACAATTTGACAAAAAAGTAAAAATTTCTAAAACCTAAAGATAATTAATACAACGAAATTAATATGAATGCACTTAAAGAATAAATTAAACAACTATGTTACAAGAAAGAAACTGACATGACATGAATGATTTGAACTGGAAAACTTTGATTGCAAACAAAACTAAATAAAAAATGTGTAAATACAAAAGCAAAATTTGCAATAAAGATTTTATCTTTTAACGATACAAAGATTAAATCCAAATTAACACATTGTAAACCACTGTATTCAACCCGACTTACGGAAAGCCTCGGCAGGAACTAAAAACTTCAAATTAAAAAGAAAAGAAGCCGATTATCATTCAAAATAGAGTGGGGAAAATCAGGGAGAAATGCCCAAATTGTACACAAAAACAAAGTGGTTGGGAGTACAGATTGTCCCATGAGGTACATCACAGTGTAAAATTCCAATCATTCTAAATGAATCATCCAGATATCCACTCCAACTATCCAGATAATGAAGAGGCAATTTCCATGGTAATTTAGCACTTCTGAAGCAAACACATTATGTACCCCCATGAAAGAAGAAAAAGAGTTTGAATACAATAATTCCTTTTGACCTGTCAAAACGTGAATCTTAAAAAACGTGATTCTTTTATTCGGAAATTTCACCACCCGAATAAATCACCAAAAATCAACTGTACTACGTATATTTGAAATGTAAACTACGAAGAACTAAAAATACATTGGAAAATGTAGCCTACTTGGTTTTACTAATAAAAACCTTGGATAATATAGTATGTTTGCGAGAGAAAGTCGGGCTGGCCGGCGCCTAGAGCAGAAGAAGGACCGGGCCACCCAAGGGGTGCTGAGCTACCTGACAAGTATATTTGCAGCTCCGGTTACAACCGCAAGTTATCTACCCACAGAGTCAGTCACTGGACATAATCAGACCTGGACCCATCACTCGACCTCGGCTGGTCAAACCCAGAGAAGTCAAACCTCTCGAGGATCTCCAAAAATTGTAGCAGCGCAAGTGCTTATAACAACGAGACCTTGAAATATAGAAACGAAGTCGTGCGTGCAGAGGACTAAAATGTGATACTCTCCAGAAAATATCTTTGCAAAATTTGTTTTTAGGAAGGTTTGTGAATGTAGAAACCATGAGTTATGGACCTCAAGAGGGATAACTAGCTGGAAGGACTCAGACAATTTTTTGAACTTTTGGCTTTAAAGGACTTTTAGCAAAATGTACAGTGTACAGCACAGTGTATGATGTGTTGTATTGGTATGTAACCACAGATACTTCAATAGTTATGAAAACTCACAGCCTTACAAGGTTTACATGGCAAGAGCATGTCTGCTAAATGGGCTTATACCCCATGCATATTACCCCAGTCAGATACTGACTGAGCAGAGTTCGATGTTAACCTGATTACCCGTTACCTTTGTAACATAACCATAGTCCCTATTTTCAGCAAAATAATCAATGGATTTTGTTGATTTTTGGCGCACATGTTAGGTTACGTTATCATTAAAAGGTTACGCCAAGTTTGATCAAACTCATACCATAAATACAGTTTTTTATAGCGCGAAACCCAATTTTTTGGGGCAAAGGCCCCATCACAAAAGGCAGCTTTCGTGGTAAGATTTTGCTAGTTAACAAACTTGATTTAGACAATTATACAAGGTACATTTGTACCAAACTTCCAGAAATTCCGACCAAAAATGCGACTTGAAGAGCAAGGTCCAAAAAGGGCACTTTTGTTGTGATACCCGAGCGTTAAGACTGGGACTCGTGGCGTGGTCCTGTAATCCAGCTTCATGGAGGTCAGGTTTTGATGATGATATAGGTCTAAAGCGGCTCAGATAGTCTCAGTGATCACATGATGATACCCGCATCAACTCCCGCCATCGTTTAGACATATCAGACCATCACCTGCGTGCTTCGGAAGTCACGTTAAGCTGTTGGTCCTTGTATTTCCATTGGTCTATTAATTAATGACCCATTCTAAGGAAGAGTCGGCCTTAGTTTGTAACCAGACTACACATCATAACTCATTACTACCACTCATCACACTCATCCTTCACCACATATTTGCCTTAAAATACCCTCATGAGAGTGGTCGGCATCTCAAATAGTGATTTTGTAATAGAAGATTCGCTAGGATTCACGGTAGCGCTTGTGGCTATGGTTTTGTTTGTCATGGGGCGTACTGCTGGGCTGCTGAGAGAAGCGTGGGTGTCCCACGGCGAGGCGCTGCACAGCCGTCACCAGAGTGAATGCTGCACAGTGACGGTGACACGGTGACGGGTGGCACATCTCGCGCGCATATTGCCCATTACCATTGTCTTAGCAGCACATTGTCAACTCACAATGTACTCATTGTCGGCCGTATTAACTGCCAACTAGACCTCCCTAGGCGTCAAGCCAATTTCTGCCGTCAGGAAACATCAAAAACTCACCCGCTGGCGGGAGTCCTGTTCTGTCTGGTACATTGAGAGAGGAAAATACGGGCAGAGTGAGAGTTGTCGGTTGAATAGAATTGGATCGCAATAAAAATACGTGTTAGCAAAAGTAACATGGAAATTCTCTCTGAGTGATTAGATTTAACTCTGCAGTAGTGAATTTTCAAACGAAACCACACTCATCAAATTGAAGTGAATATAAGCATCAAACCGAGGAAATCGCATATTTTAATAGGTGTACAAATCAACTAAAACAAACTGGCAAGCTGCCCTAATGTGTTACAATATTCTATAATTTGAATTTTATAAACTTTAATGTCAGCAGGTTTTACAATGAAATTGCCTAAAATGTTGGTAAAATGTTTTAATCTTTCGACTGAGGTTCAAACCTTTTACAACGGTTTAATCTTTTGAAGTTATGGTTCATTATGTTTTCGGTGCATTCTTGAATAGAAATTTGTTAATTGTAGCGCGTTGTAGTAGCAATACAACAGCAAATCTTTTGGTTGTGAGGGTACGGGTGTATAAGTTACAGATATTTTATATTATCATAGATTTCTGATTAATAATTTGTTTGTAACATTGCCATGTAAAAATAGAAAGCATTTCATTATTCCCGCACTATATACCTATATAAACAAAATTTGCCTGTTTTTGGCAAAGTCACCTGACAAATCCGTGCTTTTGTGAGGACACAAGCTTTTACAGTACCCCCGACAGTGCACGGTAATCAGTGACGTCACCAGGTGAGCAGCGCTAACGAGGGGGAGTTTACAGTGATTAGCGCACCATGGAGAGGGGAGCGGGCGCACGCCTGAGAGCTCCCACCAGGAGACTCGAGCTGAAGAGTGCTAGAGCAATGAGACGGAAACAGGACAACAAACATGCCGAGGACCACCAGCACTGCTGCCAACCTTACAGCATTGTCAGGCAATTATAGACAACAACACGCTGGCCAGTGGTCATAACAAGGACTTTGTGCTTGAGTGCCGAGCCGACCCGCAAGACAAGGCGTGCTTATAGCGCAGAACTCGCTGGGAGTTCAAAGAAAAGCCCTAGAAGGAATGCTCCACCGCTGAAGTTGTTCGAAATTCGTCTCAAAGGTTTTCTGATTGGAGAAACATTCTTATTTAAGCTTTCTTTACACTTAAAAAAACCAAGAAACAACACTCTTAGGCTTTCGCGGCTGGTGTCCAACTACAATCTAGTTCTTCCGGTTCACACCACGTCCAAACTTCAAAATTGGCATGGTACATTTCAGCCAATCAGTGACTGACGATGGTACACTACAGCGAGGCCGAAACATCTCAAGCAAATTACTATGAAGTTTGGAGGCGATGTGAACCGGAAGAACTAGATTTTAACACGACAATTGTTCTATTCCTTAAAGATTATTTTGAATTTGTATCTCACGCAATTATCTTTTCTGGATGCTAATACGGAAAAAACAACATAGCAAACATATTATTGTTTTCGAAGAGTTATTCGAGTTTTATTTCCAAATTTTTGTCTACGGGTGTACGAATCCTGCCGGTATCATTGTGGAGACGTCACCTACATGACGTGCGCGTGAGGTGGTGCGCAGTGACATCGCAGCAGTGGGTCTGCAGCGTGCACACTTCTCGTTAGAGGGTTAAAGGGTTTGCAAACACAGGATAATTAGCGGCGTGTGCAGTGAGCAGTGTGGAAACAAAGGCTCTTTCATCGTCAGACAATGCAAGTACGAGGTCCTACACGTGATCACGTGATGCGGCCGCCGTGATAAGAACTACGGGGGTGCGGGGCACTTGGAAACCACCAGAAATCACGATCAAGTTCTTCATGACGTAAATCTAGGAAGTGATTGTACTAAAACATAAATACAACCGGACAAACTTTGAAACGTTGACCTCCTCAACTCTTTAATATTTAAACCATCGGACAGTAAACCTGTACATAAATAATAACGCCGCTGGCGTGAGTGAAGTGGATTTCCTTTGTGATTGGTTGTTACAAATTGCTACCCTTGCAGCCTCGCTTCGGCTTGCGGCCTCCTTTGGTTCTGTGCGTTACAATCTAAATATGAAAGAGTGAAACCACTCCCAAAAGAGTGAAAATCGATCATCAACAACACTCAAAAGAGCGAAATTTCACTCTTTCCGTATGGTCTTCACTCTTTCGTTTTTAAAGTGTACGAGGCCGTTCGTTTCTTCAATCTCACTTTGGCCTTCGGCCTCAGATATACATGGTATTTCTCTGCAAGTTTTAACACATATCATGATATTTACATATTATACACCCAATAATTTCCCAACGATTTCCATCAGGACATAACAATTGGATAAGGATGTCCTATAGTATTTTTCTCGGCATTAATGCGGACTTGAAATATAAGAAACATCCGTAAGCAACAAACAACCGGCGCAAACAAACCGAGCGTTAAACCCTCTTATAATAATCTTGACCACAAAAGGACCCAGCAATAAATATCCGCATATAATCTCCTGACGTGGTATTAGCTCATATCTGAGTTGTCTAGTAGCCGATGCTACATCCCTGTTAGCCGATAGGCCCAGGCCAGCAGGACAATAGACTGGTCAGCTGTCTGTCAAGTATTACGCGAAATCACGGAAGCGGAAGATTCTTCGGTTGTAAACAATTCTTCTCTCCCTTGTACGGAATTTGGGAAACGGAGCCAGTTTTTTGCCCTCCGCACGTGCTCGAATAGTCAAAGACACGTTGAAATTGATGCCTCCACACAATTCGCGAACACCGTTGAAAAAATTACTTTTTAAAACAGAAACAAGTCGTGGTACTGAAATTGTAACACATCGAAATCTGAACAATTTACAATTTCATAACCCATTCGATCATTTCGATGACCACTCATTCGAGTTATTCCTTCTAGCCAGAATGTCCAGTGCAATCAACTAAACTGTCTCTCATTTTTGTTATTGTCTATGCCAATGGCATTTTAATCTGTATCTAGGGTTTGTGGGAATCACAAAACGCATTTAGGGAAAGCGGTCCAAACCCTTGTGCCTGCGCCGGGAATCGAACCCGTGACATTCCGCTTTGCAAGCCGTGACTTTACCCACTGAGCCGCGGACGCATGGCACTGTCATCATTGATGTAAGTCATACTCGTCCGTATTGTAAAAACCTCCGGACCAATTTTTTTCAGAATAGTCTAAACGCCTTGAGCGTTCAGGAACTATTTTAGAATTTGGCAACCTTTTGACCATCTGAACTCCTGTCTGTGAAGGCAAACGTTCGTGAACCACCGTTCTTCCACTGTCTGACTGGATTTTAGTATCAGCGTATGTACATGCCTCTTATGAGATCGCACTTTGATTTGAAAAAGGAAACTCATGTTCCACTATGTAAAGACAGGGATCAATATTTCGACTTTTTGAACGCTTGTCTGCACGACTTTCTCCATTGAAGTTTTGCAAACGTACAAACTACTTGCTTTTGAAGAATGGGAAATGAGAAGGTGTTCTTTTTCCTTGGGATTCTCTTTTGCAGTATTTAATTTCAGAAAAATTTAAAATTATACTAATGATCATAACACATTTGAATAACTTGGAAAACTCCTCAACCAGATGCAATCGTATCGTAAGCTTAAAAGTGATGCATGATACTAAAAAAGCATAGTAGTAGCCTGTACTGATGATAAAGAGCTCATTCCGATATGATGAAGCAAGTCTGGACGTAAAGAAAGGCCAACTTTTCAAGATATATTTGGCGGACTTTGCGTAGTCGGACTAGGTCTATACGTGAATAAAGTCGTAAGCATATAATCGTGATGTAAGTTGGACTAACAAGTACGCCAAACAGTTTTGCTATGCATATCCACTACTTTCACACCAACCTCTTCAGACCCAGACCTATACACCCAGACAATATAGTGTATGTAGATGTAGTTGACTTGGGGTTCGAGGAGGACAACACGAGTTCGGTCAACTAAAGTTGATTTAGATTAGAACAAACGCTTAAGTGGCTGGAGTCAGGTCCATCATCTAAAGATTCTGGTTGAGACCTTGTCAATAAACCATTTTCAAAAGGTTTGCTCATTTCACAATCGAGTATCCTCAGTGGACTTGCTGACACTGAAATGTTGACTAGGTAGCTAAAGTCGACCTTAGCTAGACCGTCTGCTCCAGAACCTCCAAGGAGGTCCAACAGCAGTCAGCAGAAGGCCATTTAAAAATCAATTACCCCCTGACAGGCATGTCAGAATGCTGTGCAGATGTTGGTAGCACGCGCTCTCTCAGCTCTAGTACTTCCGGTCAGACGCCCTCTGTGCCTCCTGGGCGCTGCTGGGCGCCACGTGCCCCCCATCTCCCCGGGCGCTGTGATTAGCTGATACAATACCATCGGGGAGGAAGGAAAGCGGGACTTGGAGAACATGGACGTCGCCCGGTCGCGCAGAGGAAAATGTGCGCGGGGAGACAGGGTAGATGGGAGTCAAACAGCCAACGCGTGAATCCTAGCGAATTTCCAATTCTTGGCCCTCCCACACCGGAAGTTCCCTGCTTGGAAGGGCGTTTACTTCCAAAAGTAGGGTTTTATGCTATAAACACTGTGTTTATGATCCGATATCGAATATTATACACAATCCAACCAGCCAAGATGACGGCTGAAAATGTTGTGTAAATGATATTGATCATCTTTCTTCTTATACCTCGGCTACAAACATAAGTTGTCAATCTATTCTTAAAATACCCAATGCCAGCCTAACTCTTCCCTTGTATTTAAAACCTCTCTTGTTCCAAGAACTAACACAAGGGAATAAGTCTGAAATCAGGTGTTTTGATAAAGCTATTTAATGTAGAAATTTATTGACTAAATTTGTTATATAAATACTGTATCCAAAAATTGGTGTTACTATACTATAAAGAGTATTATAGTAGCGTTTTGGCTGTATGAGCGAAATGTAACAGAAAACCTTTACCATCTTTACCATCCCTCGTGAAGTTTATTTACAATTACCTCAGGACCGTTAACGAACAGGAAACGAGCAAACAGATTAAACGCTAGCTTGTTTATATCGTAAAACTTATCGAGTCCCTGATTACAAATGAGTAGGCCGACCAGCTGTTTCAGATTAGGTTCTAAACATTACACGTTTCCTGTTTGATAAGAACCTTTAGTACTAGGATACTATTTGTGAATCTTGCTACCATGCTACGTAGGATGGAAGAAAATTTGTAATGGGACGCAAATTCGTATATGCCTTTGAGCGCCTCGTATATTCCAAATTCGTATATGCCTCATAGTTTTCTTGAGTAGATTATTAAAGTTAAAAACATTACAGGACTTATTTGTAGTTTGCTTATTATTGCGTTACAATCAAAACTACCATTGACATATAAATTATACTATACATCTCCCAACAACATTTACAACAACTATAATTATGTGCTCTTCATTTATTATAAAATATAAATTTATTCGACTTTAAAACCTCAAGCCATGAGTTCAGTTAAAAATTACATTATTAGTGTAATAATTCCATGAAAGCAAGTGAGTAGGCTACTTAATCACAATGATAAGAAATGCTGCTACTGACACAAGGGCCAAGGCTGTCTGTTATCAAATCCGGCCCACAGTTCCCATACGTCTCGACTGTATCCGTCTCCTTATCAGAACACTCGACGGTAGTTTTTACAGTGTTATAAGTAAAATGTGTTTATTCTATTTACATTCTTCCGTAAGGTAGAAAGTTTAACCCTAATTTTTTTAACACCGCACTTGAAGTAAAGCCATCAACCAAGGATGTCTTTTCTAACAATTATTCCAAACAAAATTAGAATAATCACAACACAGCGATAGGATTGGAAAAATAACAAGAAAAGTTTTGGGTTAACTAAGTCCAAACTGTTTAAATCCAGAAACTGCCATTTTAAACCATTAGTGTACCAAAATGTCTTTGGATTATTCACAACTTGTTATGATGTTAAGACTCTGTATTGGAAGAACTATTGTGGTGGTGTATGTAAATTTCATTCTAAAGACACAAAGTATTATTTCATAATAATTTATACAGCTACGCGTATTTTGTTGAAGCATTTTGAATGCAGAACTATAGTTGTAAAGACTTTTATAACGCACATTAGAAGGTTAGGAAGGTCAATTGTTTGGGGTTTCTTGTATGATTTTTTTAAGATACTCTGTTATACCCTGAATTTTCGGAGTATTGTATGAAATTATTCCGTGCAATCGCCTTTTTGACAATAAATCTCGTCATATTCGTTTAGTCAAGACAGATTATTGTTTCAATTCTGTTGCGAGTAACTACGACTTATCTATTTCATGCAGTTTGTATATCTGAGTTTTCTTCCAGCGATTGACTTGAATAAACATGAATATATTTCCTATTTTGAAATGTGTTGTTGACGATCGTAGAGATTCTAAAATAAAAAATATTACGGACATTTTCCATTGTTTTTAAAGAACCCAGAACAAGAAGAACTCGAATCTTGAACAAGAACAAGTTTCGGTATGTTGAATCTAATCCCGTCTTCAGGTAAAAAGTAACCTAAAACACTCGTCAGCTTACGCTGTTGCTAGTACTCAAGGCCAGCTCATTTCTAAAGTTTTTATTTTTATTTTAGGTTAATTTTCACTGAATATGGGATCATACTCCAGTTACCGAAACTTCGTGTTCTTGTTCAATGAAAAACTATAGAAAACGACCTCAATAATATTTAAACCTTAGATCGCTTACATGTATACTACAAATTCGTCCTAAAAATAATGGAATATGGTTATATGGTCCATATTTAGATAATTTAGATGCGGTAAAAACTTTACATTGACTACTTTGATTCGAGACACCGACCACTCCTGAGTGTTTTAATCAAATGTATTTGAGGGTGAGTGTTGTGTTTTGATGGATGTTGAACTAGGAGCCGACTGTTCCCCAGATTGGGTCATTAATTAATAGCCCAACGACCAATGGAATGGGCCAACGGCCAACACTGCCGAACCACGAGGGCGGCCATCATGAAAAGTCATCACTGCGCCCGGGAATCGAACGGGCTGTTTTGAGTGCAAGGCACTGTACCACTGAGCTAAGGCCACTCCCGAGGGACTCTATGAGTATAATGGTTTTCTACACAGTGTCAAATTCAACAGTAAACAGCGTATCAAGTAGCTCATTCTGCTAATGCTCTTAGCAGTCCCGCTTTTACATCCGACCCGATCTGACAATGAAGTTGAACTCGCTTATCCTCTCACATCAGAGGATGTCACCCCTGTAAAGTGATACAGTAAGGGTTGCTGCTGCTAGGGGAGGTATTGAAACAGGGGAGTTCCACTGGCGGCCATTTTGCCCCCACCATTGTCGCTGTGACATGTTGTATAGACACTAGCTTAACGTATTATATTATAAGTAATGTTGTCAGCCGGCTCGAGGGGCTGTCAACCCCTAAATACAGTCGTCCATGTTTAGCTCACGGTACGGCTTTATCTGGCGCGTTTGTTATGGTAATGGGTAACTAACTGTAGGAGGCCGTTGGAGGTTGTGGACTTTAGGCGTTACCGAGTTTGGGCTTTGTTGAAATTGAATTTCTGAAATTTTACTGCACGGTGATATTATAGTGAAACTCTTCCACGAAATTATTACAACTATTCATTTTGGATTGCTCGACGAGGTATTGTGTAAATTTAGGGTTCCACAAAATGTTGTGAATTGTGGATTTTTAAGTTAAAAGTCTTTTTATAAAACTAAGAACGATAGGTTAGTTTTACGTTTTACTTTAGACGTAAAAAAGTTAATAAAAATTCGTGGACGTTATTTTACAACATGTCTAAATACAGTTTTCTCCTTGGATTTTATCCATAGGGGTTTATATTATGCCTAACCTGTAGCGAGGCAAATTCATAATATTGAAATTACACAGAGCAGAATAATGTAGTGTTGCAGAAGATTTGAAATATACTAAAGCAAAACCGGATTTAAATGGTATATCCAGTGTTTGCTTGGGACAAACACGACTTACAACTGATTGGCTCTAGATTATTTATATTTGTTATCAAAGAAAGGCTCTTGAGAGTAAACACTATAAATATGAAAGAAAACCACTCCCAAAGAGTAAAAATCGAGCCACTCAGTAATGAGAGTGGCTGGGTTTCAACACCCAAAAGAGCGAAATTTCACTCTTTCTGAGTGGCCTTCACTCCTTCATTTTTAGAGTGAAACCTATACAATTACAACCATTTTACTGATGTAGCTTATCTAATTAGTACACATACACAAAGCTATGCATTCAGTAGATCTACAATTATCAGGTCAACTAGCTGGATACGCCACAAAAGAATTTCAAATGCGGCTGAAAGAGCCCGCGAGCCGTTTTACCGGTAGAGGCATTTTATATACTACACAGACAATTTTCAAACGATGGATGGCTTAAATATAGGTTAATGTACCAAAGTAGGGAAATCTGGAAGCATAAAAGTGATGAAGCATATAAACACAAACACGTTAATTTGAGTAACATAATACAATATTATGTATTTGAAAATTTCAAGGTCATGTCCTTATGGAAAAAGGTTTAATCTTCGAAATGAACAATTAATTTGTTGATGAAAGTACACATTTTGGAGTTTACATGTAGCAGCATCAATCAATCTTTAAATCCAAAAATTTCACATTTAAGTAAATTTACTAGATTAAAACGTCTGTAGATTTTACTCCATGTTATGAGCGGTGTCCATAGTTGACCCGCGACTCTCTCTGGCCGTTAAAAGCGCAAGCCTATACCATATTTAAAAAATAATCTCGCCCCTGCATTCACCCGGAAAATTGGAAACCGGATAGTTGAGGACCGGATAATCGAAGTTCTACTATACAACACCATCTACCAATACAAACAGTGGACTCACCTTGCCATGTTCCTTGTCAAGTCACACTCCCTGCCGGCCGTGCTGAGGTGGTAGCCATTGGCCGTGGGGTTGAACACCAGCTGGAGGTTGGTACCCGTGGCGACAAATGCCTGACAAAAATACATAATAATTAAAAATTTAAGCGCGGTAAAACAGGAGCAAAGTGAGAATGCATCAGAGGGATAAACTCTAATAGACACCACCGTTTTAAATTATCTAACTGTCCTTTAATAGCGCTTCAAACCTTTAAATGAAAGGTCAATATATTCTTTAGGGCAGATTGGAATCAGATTGACCAGTTTATTTTATGTTCAGAAAAGTTCAATTTGAAACATTTGAAATTACATTACTTTTGTCTTTTATAGCTCTGTAAAACCCTATTTACGAAACCCTTTTTATAAGTGAAATTCAAACCAGGCCGACACGCAGCTAAGCGCTATAGCGCCGCTTGTACGAATAAATCGAAGTTCCTTTGCAATTTGTTACTCTTATTCGCTTCTTTCACAGCCTCGCTTCGGCCTTCCACCTCATACTTAGTGGTCCGTTTTCACGGACGTGTTCTTTTACTGCACGTTTTATTACATATCATAAAGGTATAAAATGCGTGTAAAATTTTATTAAAATCGAACTACTAATAACGCTGTTAAAGCGAAAAATCACTTTTTTGGCCGCCATTTTGAAATAAAGCAATGAATTTGTATAATAATTTTAAGTAGATTGGTGGATACCGTTAAATTACATGTTTATTTCGTATTTCACCAAAATCGGTGAAAATTACTTTATAATTAATTTTACATAATTAAACCCACTTTTTGACCAAAACTATTTTCCAAATGGGTACTTTCGGTAGCCCGATATGCTGGCTAACGAAAACGACCGAGATAATTATTTACAAAGGAACATTTGTACCAAGTTTCATGAAAATCGGCCAAAAATGCGACCTGTAGAGAGTACACACCATATATATTATTTTCAATTTTATAACGTAAGAAACTTTCACATGATTACTTCAACAGAATTGACCATGAAAATGGAGTAAATAAAATAAATCATTTTTCGTTTTACTTACGATTTCCGTGTGACCCTCTCGGCAGCCGTTCTGGAAGCGAACGACTCTCTCCTCCAAGGGTCTGTCTCTGTAGCCCGTGTATCGAACCTGCGAACAAACAACAAAACAATGCTGAACAAACTTCAAAACTAGTTCGAATAGATCGCATTGGTGTAAAGATTAACACAACATTGCTTTGACTTTAGAAGAAGTAAATTAATACATTGTTTATTTCGTAAAACACTTAATTCGTTTTCTAAAATTGTCCATTCGTTCTTAGACATTGAGGTATCATTCAAGCATACAGTATTTCCATGCATGTATACGCTTATTCATTCGAATTATTCAACTCTAGCCCCCGATTGTCTGCTAGTGAGTTGCACATTATCATAATCTTGTGTAGTAAACTAGTCTATACAATATAGAAAGCTTCTGGGATCAGAATTTCCTCCAACGAGTTTTGAATTCCTTCAGCAATAAAACACTTGTAATTATATTTGGCAACCTGTTGACAAACAGAACTCTTGCCTGAGAAGGTGCACGCTCATGAAATACCATTCTGTCACTCAGTTCGGTAGCACCTGGGTGTTTTCGACGGTTTGGCATCAGGTTGCAAAAGAAGTAAAGCGTAAAAATAGGCCCACGACACGCAGCTAAGCACTAAAGCACCGCGCTGGCACGAGTGAATGGAATTTCCTTTGCAATTGGCTAAGACTTAAGGATTGGAAATAGGATCAATTGGAAATAGGATTTCTTTTTAATATCTTTTTAAACACATTGTTTGGGTGCAATAGCCAGCCTATATGTAGCCAATCAATTAAAGACATAAGGTATAACCTTTCCCCTAACTGGATGAAATTTATGTTCTGTGGACTCCCTTGGTTTGTGTATGTTTTAAGATGTTACTTTTCCATATGTACCTTCAGTGATCAGAGACAGATTAATGATTAACAGCAACGATTAGTCTACATTAAGAGATTTACGTTTACAACGCGTGTGAAGGAAGGGTGTGAGAGTGTTGTGACTGGCGAGATCAAGTTGACAATGCACAGCTGTTTCTGAAAACAAGGAAGTGTCACGAGTCAGGAGTCAGGAGACTATTTCGGGTCAGGGTTGAGGTCAAAACACATTTCATCCCCTCGTGCAACCCTTCAGAGAGCTACAGGAATGGGCAAATGTCTACCGAAAATACAGGCAGTTTGATAAGTACCGTGTTTAGCACGAAAGAAGTTAATTGTAAACTTGAAACATTGTTTATTTCTCAAAACAATCTCTTCGGACGAAATTTTCAAACCTCTTACTCTTTCCAGAGTACTTCAGTGCGAATTAGTTTTTTTTCGTTCAAATCTTTATAAAATTGATCGATTACGTCACATTCAAATATATTTAACCTTAATTCATTGGGAGAGCTTTGAGCTTAGCGAACACAACCTAATAACAATGATTACTAATCCCTGAATTTGGTAGATTAGTAATCATTGCTATCTCAGGATGAAAGCTGACCGATCACCGAAGAGATACGGCAATGGATCACGAACATCTGATAAAATGTTATGGATGCCCACTGTGTACCATGATAAATGTGTGAAATAACACACTTCAGAAAAATCCTTTAAGATATAGTAGACTAGAGAAAATAAGCATTAACTTTATATATATTGTAGAGGTCCCAGCAAAACCACGTTTAGAGTGTTGTGACTGGCGAGATCAAGTTGACAATGCACAGCTGTTTCTGAAAACAAGGAAGTGTCACGAGTCAGGAGTCAGGAGACTATTTCCGGGTCAGGGGTTGAGGTCAAAACACATTTCATCCCCTCGTGCAACCCTTCCGAGACAGCTACGGAATAGGCAAATGTCTACCGAAAATACGAGGGCGGTTTGATAAGTACCCGTGTTTAGCACGAAGAAAGTTAATTGTAAACTTGAAACATTGTTTATTTCTCAAAACAATCTCTTCGGAACGAAGTTTTCCAAACCACTCAGGCAGTATGATTAGCTGGGCTCTGCAAAATAGGCTACAGTTTCAAGACAACCCTCTTCATTGGACGTAAAACGCTTTCCAACAAGCAAATTTGTCAAATTAGGGAACAAAAAAAGGCAGATGGAATTAAAATTAAGTGATTATGATTGGTGGGGTAGCAGTTCACAGCCTAAATTCATTAGTTTTGCAGTGGCAATCGTTGACGAATGAGCTGGCGCGTTGTCATGGTGAAAGAGAACTCTTTCCCATGCTAATTGAGGTAGTTTTTCGTTCAAATCTTTATAAAATTGATCGATCACGTCACATTCGAAATATATTTAACCTTAATTCGTGAGAAGCTATGAGCTTAGCGAACACAGCCTAATAATAAAGGATGCAAAGCTGATACCGATGACCGAAGAGAGATACACGAATGGATCACGAACATCTGATAAAATGTTATGGATGCCTGTGTCCCATGATAAATGTGTGAAAATGGCACACACTTCAGAAAAATCCTTTAAGATATAGTAGACTAGAAAAATAAACATTAACTTTATATATATTGTAGAGGTCCCAGCAAAACCACGTTTACAATGTTCTTACGGGACAAATTCAACGTCACCGCCACTACTGCGCACTTTTGAAAATGAAGTGTACTTCGTGGAATTCCGTAAAAATTGTAAGAGTGAGGCGTCAAAAAATTCACGTTTTCATACTTCTTGGGGCGTAACCCAAGACCTATCTATGCATAATTTCTCCCACGTTCTACCACCGTGAATGGATAAATCGTATAATTGGCCTGGTTTGACGACGACACAACTCTACAGGACGAAAGTTCGTTCGAGCCGCATGTCATATGATTCACCACTGCAGGATATACCTCTGACGTCACGCTGCATGTGTTGGAATCCCCACGCACGTGTTCAGTTTTTACACAACTGTCGTTTTTTGTAAACTTCTTTTGCGACAGTGTTCATTCATTTTCTTTTCTCAGAAAGGTTCTGATGTGAAAATAGCTGAGTGATACATAGCCTAGCAGGTTGGTTCAAATAGTATGGTATATAAACCGCTACAACCCGAAAAGATGTTTTTACTTGTTACTGACAGACAGAATTTTTTTAACGTCAGTTTCGGTGTTTACAAAATATAAGAAACCCAATTAACCAAAACCAATTGATTTATTTCAATGTACTGTACAGAAAATCGGTAGGTTTTTAGCTACCTTGCGAGTGTCGTATAGTCCCACCGTATCCCACCGTTCTGGCGTTTTTAGAGTTCACTTTTGCCCCTGCCATTTATTTTGAGGATGTTACATGGACATCAATTATAGCTAAAGAAGGCTAAAGCCTTAATTGAAGTCTCGCCACCATCGTTTCTGGTTAGGTCTATAAGCGTTCCAAAATTCTGACAGACAGGAATTTTTTGAACGTCAGTTTCGGTTATTACAAAGTATAAGTAATCCAAGCCGATGGATTCATTTCAATGTACAGACAAAAGTCTTATTATATTCATGTATGGTTAGATTGGTTGAGCGAATAAAAATGAGTGAGTCTTAAATCCTTGACTACGGAAAAGGTTGTGTCATATTGTTTGTCTGGTAGACCATAGCATTCGAACGCGTAAATAAATTGCGTTCAAACTTTGGTTGGACATATATAAAAAAAGAATGACTAAGTTCGAATTTAAAAACAACTTGAACCACTGGTTGCAAAATGTCTACGTCTTGTTTTGAGTGTCTCTTGAGTAACACTCTGGGCCTTTCCAATCACAGTTTAGGAAATAGCTATACGTATGAGCTATCAAATACAAGTACCAAGGTTTTAAAGATAAAAAAAACGGAGGTTTTCAAAATGGTGGCTATATATTTACATATCTCTTTTATACTAATTAACTACTAGTATCCAAAATAGGATCGAGATTTTTTGTTTTGGTAGCAATGAATTTCACGAATCACAAGACTTGTATTTGTAAATAGAGTACATTTTAAAATATTCAACATATAATTATTGATTTCAACGTGGGATAGGTATAACCCTTCCATCTAATTTTTGACTGACTTCGAAGTAAATATATATTAAAATAGTTCCATTGGCTAATTTAAATCGGCAAATATTTTAAATATACAGGATCTATGATATACTTCTAAAATAATTTAAGTATACAGCGCAGACAGAATTGGTCCAAGGAGAAACCCTTGGAGAACTCCGAAACAAATGATGATTGCGCGTTTTTACTGTATATACCTTTACGAGAGAGAGACCTCTACTTATTAATAATATAAAATTAATATACAGATAATATAAAGATTATATATAACAAAACAAAAGAAAACTACGTTACGTCTTCATGCAAAAATCTTCAAGAAAATAAATCAGTACTGTATTTGTATTTTACGCGTTGAAAAAGGTATTTCAGTGCACAGTGACTATAGACAGACTGTACACGCTCCTGATTCCTGTAACTATTTCAAATGCCAATTGTAACCCAACAATTACTTAAATTAAATTAACCAGGAAAGAGTCCCGAATACGATGCCATAGATAATAGATGATTCCATTAAATATTTATAATATTACGCCTGACGAATGGATCCACCCCAAGTACAGCTTTGAAAACGGGCTCCTCTCCCCTCTAAAGACTACGGCTCTCCATAGAACAACATTTTGCATATTATTAAATTGTCTATTTCTATTCAACGTGTTAAGACAATATTTTGGACTCACCTCGCTCTCACGGCTAAGCCGCCTGAAGAGCTCGTCCGCTTCAAACTTGGCCTTCTGGTCAGGAACCACTCGGGGCATCTTGAAGATGAAGCGCGGTTTGGGTTGCTCGTACAGTCCGATGGAGTCGAAAGGTAACATTCCCGCGAGAGGTGCACCGGTATCGTTCATGGATAGCATCCCGGGGACTACTGAGCCTGTCAGGCGCGCCAGGGGTTGGGGGGAGCTCGCGCGTGGCTTGCTATTGGTTAGATATCTCCACCAATCATAACGTAGCCCCACCCCTCGCTCACCACAAGTCTGTGGTTTGTCTGGAGTTCAGAGCGCTCCTGGAGCGCGCTCCGTCTGTATATGAGTTGTGTCTGTGCTGGCTTTTAAAATCGAGTTTACGTGCTTATGGTCTTGAAATCGTACAATTATTTGGTTGGTCGAGTATTGGTATTTCTTCGATATGTTTGCCAAGTAATTGTCGTTAAATGAGATTCCCGCGGGGTAGCAAGACTCTTAGTTACTTTGAAACCAGGGGTAGTAAGCTTGATGTGATTAAAAATCCTGAACGGTAACAAAATATTTATTGTTAGCTGTGCTGTTTTCTGAAATGTTTTAAAACAGTACGTCCGCTCCGTGGTCTCCGCAGAGAAAGGATGAACAAGGAACACACGACACCGTGCACGTAACCAAAGACAATACGTGTATGTATTGTCTTTGACGTAATATAATGATAGTTAGAATTTTCATGGTTTTAATATTGTATGTAAGTTGAAAAGAATCTCTGTTACCTTCAGTTTTGAATACTAACACATTCTTTCCAATAACACAGTGCCGAAATGTTGCTGACAGCCTGCAGAACTGCTTCCTTGTTATCAAAGCAATTTTGGCCAGATTGTTTTTTGATAGTCAAGGCTATGCTGAGCAAGTAATAAAAGGTGTTTGGCTTAGCTCCTCTGGGTTCAGTTGCCTAGGAGAATCCTGCGTGTGGGGGTCTCCCTTCACGATGCACCCCTGGGTAGGTCACTCCTAACCTCTGGAATCTCAGTCTTAGTTCCAAAGTCAGTTTTTATGTTCGTTTAATATTAACTTATCCGAAACTTATTTGCTCAGCTCTTGCAGTTCTAGTTGTCTCACAGTTATATAGATTCATTTTATAATACTTTTATTTTAGCTTACTTTTTTAAAATAAGATTACATTAGATAATTAGATTCAGATCTTAATATTCCGAAATCTTGAAGTTACTAGTATGAACACATCTTAACGTAGAGTCGTGACGATGACCCTTTATAGTAGTTCACATAGTTAACACTTTAATTTGGATCTGTCTATCTGCTTTCTTAGTTTGGGTCTTATTAAATAAACATGAGTTTTAATTTGGTTTTGCAGTGCTTTTACTCTACCATCTGGCTACACTAGTCCCAGCTCTTTAACCTTTAAAGGGAACGTTACAGTAACATAAGGCTTTTTTTCAGCTGATGCGACCTAACAGTCAAACCTTGCAAGGGTTTCGTAGAAAGTAGATAGGGCTCTTATATGAAGGTTTAATTCAGACATGTTAATTTTATGGAAGAGAAAAAAAGTTAATCTGTGCCCGTGATTAGAATTTGATAAACCTATATTTTTTAGCTTTTAAATAAGGCCTTAAAATACTCTATACTTTCTAACTTTCACTATTAATAGCATAGAAACTAAAGACATTTTGCAAAATGAACTAGGCCTACAGCAAACCTAGATAATATGTGTATCTTTAATTTAAACGATCTGTCAAACTATATTTACCAATCAGTCATGTCTTTTTGCTGATGACGCTTCAGTGGTGATCTCCGCCCTAAAAATCAGTTACACAACGACACATATATCAAGAAAATTCAAATTTAATGGAGTGGTTTGATAACAATAGATTGAAAATTAATATTTCATAATAACAAATAGTAGAATTCTCAATAAAATCAATGATAACAATACATCAAATTATTCATCTAGTCTCCAAAAATATGGAATTTGTTTTTCCTTTAGCAAAAGAAATTACATTTTTAGGCATAACCTTTGATCAAAATTTGAAATTTACAAGTCATATTGAAAAAATAATTAAAATGGTTTCAACTGGGATATTTATACTTCATACTTTATCATCATACAACTCTTATCAAATAAAATTTAATATTTACTACATGCATATATACATTTAAACTATGGGATTCCAATATGGGGCCATGAAAATGTCGAGACAAAATACCTCTTTATTTTACCAAAAAAAAAAACCGTGAGGAAAATATTTAATCTGAAAAAGAAAGAAAGCTGCAAATCATATTTTAAAAGTTTCAAAATTTTTAATATTTATCTCAATATAGGCTATATTTTGGAATGTGTAGTGTTGTTTAAAACCAAAAATAAATTCAAAGTTGATGTAAAAAATTCGACAAATCAACATAATTTAAGTTATTTTAAAATTTACAAGTCCAAACTTTAATACAAGCTTTTTAAAAACTAACTTATTACAATATGTTAATTAAAACACAATTCCATTTACCATCAAACACGAAGAAAGCATAAAATTCAAACATAAATTTAAATCATTTTTAACCTACAGACCATCAATAACACTCAACACACTCATTCTTCACCCCATATTCACCTTAAAATACCCTCTAGGAGTGGTCGGTGTCTCAAAATCAAAGTATCAAAGATCATATTACAGCGTCATGGACTTTCTGGAAGATGATTTTAAATTATTAAGTGAACTTATCTGTATATTTTACTATGTATTTTAATTTTGTTGTTGGTAAGCCTATGGCACTTAATTTGCCAATGGTCTCAATAAATAAATATGGAATAAGCATGACTCTGAAGTTAGCATAAGACTTTCAAAAATCTTCCTCCTTAGAAAATTAAGAAATTTAGTATCGTAACTATAGATTATTTAAAACAGCATACTTTGGCTTATTTCACAGTTTGATGTAAGAGAGTAAAATATCCTAATACTACAAATAAAAGAAATTAGAATCATTACCTTCAGCGAAGATCTAGCACATTGCCGACACCTTTTAAACAGCTTAACATAATGACATTCTACAGCCAATATATTTTTACTGCTTAGTCCACATTAAACGCAATATGACAGACTTTGCCTGCAGAGATCAAGTTCACCATTACCACACTCGAAGGAGAACATAACTGGACACTCCTTTCTGTAGGCTGTCTAAGCAAAAATGCTGCTATCAATTCTAGCCATCAGACTGTATAACAACCTAGATGAAGACGTCCATCAATGAATACATTCGCAACGAAAATAAAAGAACATCTCATGGCGAGACCACTCTACTCAATCAAAGAATTTTTCACCAAAGATGACTCTGAGTGGGTATGTTAATCCACCGCCATGCAGTTCATTTTGAGTATTAGTGTCTATAATTAGTTTTCTTTCTTTTTGACGAAGTATATAAATAAATAAATAAAGTCTATCTAAATATGCTGGTAATCGATGGACATATGGTATAAAGGTATAAATACTGTATACAGGCGTTTTAAATACTTTCTCCAATAAATTGGTTTACTACAAAAAATAATACATTAACAATAAAAATAGACCACACTCGTTTAATACAAAACGTAAGTGTATTAGACGATATATATTTTTAAGTTTTGGCCTAACTAAAACAATGGTTTTGTGTGAATACAGGAGGTATGAAATATTACGGGAGGACTGTCAAATTTCTTGCGACTGGCTACGATCTGGCGATGTGTCTCTCTGAGGGCTAAATATTTTAGCATTATCTGTTATTTCAGAAATTTCTGAGCTTTCTGGCTTTGCATTGACGGTAAATGACATATTTTTGAAATGGTAGTCTTCCAGTAATACACTTACTTATAGATATATTTTTGCTATCTTTTGACATTTCGGAAGGGGGTGTTGAACCTCCCCTTCAAATTACGGCCTTGGTTTGTCTGTGCTTTTACCCTGAAAGAACTTATTGGCTAGGGAAGAACTAGAACTAATGAAGATATGAAGAATACTTTTGATAGCGGGTCATCATGAGCTATGTTGACAAGCTACACCCATGCAGTGATCGAAAATACCATTTACGTAAATAGACTAGTTTTTTCCATAATGTACTGAAAATATATGTTAATTACCCAACAAGTAGGTAGCAAACAAAGTAGTTGTTGTTGTATTCCACTACTATCCTTCGAACACCTGTTAAATCTTTGTCTTAGTGAGGGAGTTTTTCCCGATTCGCTGGCTTTATGCAGGACTATTCCGACAAGAGAGATCGGATTCACCATCAAGCTACCGTCCAATCTCAATTTTGCCTGTTCTAAGTAAAATACTTGAAATAATTCTTAAAGATCAATTAGTAAAATTACTTTGAAAACTCCAACATCTTCTCTGATGCACAACATGGATTCAGACAGGTCGCTCCACCGTCTCTGCCCTGTAGCCTTGTCCAACCGGATTCTGAATGCTTTTGAAAGTAATAGTTCTGTTGCCTTGGTATTGTGTGACCTCTCCAAAGCCTTTGATGTAATTTCCCATGACATATTGCTCCAAAACTAATGGCCTACGGGCTGGAGAAACAGTGCTGAGGATGATGGAATCGTACCTGAAAAACAGATTTCAGTCAGTCACTGTGAGTGGGGCTGTATCCAAATCAAGTAAAGTTCTGTACGGAGTACCACAGGAGTTCAGTCTTGGGCCCTCTGCTGTTCCTCGTGGTAATAATGATCTTGGTCTCAATGGAAACACATTGTTATTTGCTGACGATACCACTCTGGTGGCGGAGGGCATCTGCGGAAATAGCCTTCAAGAGGCTACGCTTCTACTGGAGAAGGCTAAAGACTGGTTTGCACTGAATAAGTTGCAGATGAACAACGGCAAGACACAACATCTTCTGTGCTCCCTCAGTAGAGCTGCTCCCTTGTTGGTGACAACGTGAAACTTCTCGGATTTGTCCTGGACCCTAAGATGTCCTGGAACGAGCACATAAATAATGTCTGCGTCAAACTCTCAAAATTACTCTTCCTCCTCCAGCTTAAACCCCAAATAACCGATTCTTTTCTCATAACAGTGTACCACAGCCTATTCCATAGTCATTTGTTGTATGGCCTCATTCTTTGGGGGCATGCACCCAACATCTAAAATACTACTACTCCAAAAAGCGGCAGTTCGTACTCTGAGTGGAGCTATGGGTAGAGAACACTGTCGTCCCCTCTTTAAAGACTCCAAATTCTTACTGTCGCAAACCAATATATCCTAAATAGCCTAATCCACATCAAGTTAAATGAAGAGTTCCCAAGGAGATAAATCCATGGAAGAATTTTGAGAAGTGGTAGCAACCTAAACAGGGATAGATGCCGGCTGAGCGTGACACAGAACTGCTTTCCTCAAAAGCCATTAGCTTGTACAACTGCCTTCCATCTGCCATCAGGGAGCTGAATCGCAAATGCCTTCAAAAGCCAAGTGCGCTCCTTCTACAGCAAAGCCCGTTCTACAAACTGCAAGAGTATTACGAGACGGCAAGAAGCTGGAATAGCCCGCAAATGGAATAAATATTCCAAAACTTATCTGACGATCTATCCCCTGGGGGTCAAAGACGAAGGTGGAGGTAATTATCAGGTAATTATCAGGTAACTAGCACATCATCGTCACACACACTTACGTAGGCCTACTAAGATGCTTACTATGACTTGAATATTTCATTTCGTTGGGTATAATAAAATTAAATTAATAAAAAATTGACATTAAAGTTTGAAAAATATTAAACCATATTTGATGTTTATTTTGTTTACATAAATAAAATAAATAAATTTATTTGCAATTTACATACAATAAATGTGTTGCAAAACAAAACATAAAACAACATGTTGTAATTCATTCACATGCACGCAGGCATGTCATTCATACGCACATTCACTCACTCCCTGGAAAAAAGGTAAAATTATTGCTATTTGGATTCGAATGGTTTATTTAATTTAGAAACTCAGCTATATCGTACATTTATTTGATTTATAATAACTTTGTTACATCCTTGACCGTGCGTCCAAGAAGAACTTGACGGACAGGTTGTTTTTAACTCAATAGTTACCACTAATCTAATTAAACATAGTATATCCAATAATTTCCAATAATTTTCCTGTCAATTTCAGCGCCGATTTCTGGTAGGCAAGTAATTTTCTCCAAAATTCTTAGAAAACGTATTATGACTAAACCATTTACGTTTATGACCATTAACTCTACAGTATACAAACCTATAAATTTATTTCTAAATTATTGTTCTATTTCCTGTAAATGTTTAGTTATAATGGAACTAAAGACAGAGATTATTAATTATACAAAACTTATCTATACACAAATAACATCAATTCATATGGACATATAGTTAGTCCATAGTTACAAACTTACATGAAAGGATATTTCATGTACAATCCTAAAAGATGTTGAGGGTAAAAAGTTAAATTTACACCAAAATATATAACAATTACGAAATTACACGAAAGGTATTCATGTTTACAGACTGTCAAAAGTAATCATAAGTAATTTTTTGTTAGTCATTAGCTCTAAATATAGCCGTTGTAAAGAACTGTATTACAAATGACAAGTGATGGGTAATGTCTAATCTGAATGCTTTGGACCTACAAGCATTTTCCAAAAGCGTAACAAAGGTTATTTATTACCGGCAAAAATCGTAACGCCTTCAAACCTAGCGTGTCGATTTTCTGTACACAACTTTTGGGAAAATTAATCTCATAGTTAATGCAGGCGCTCTTTTATGTCACTAGAAGAAAATCACAGAATGTATCACTGCGTAACCAAATATACTGTAACACTAATAAATCATATAACCAAATATAATACACTAATAAGTGTTTTAGTGATCAGTGCATTTACACACATTGTGAGGAACCAGTGTATAAATATATCACGCCCTTTTTCAAGGTTAGCTCCTTTTTGGGGGCTTGATTTTTAGCATATTCCCAGTATTATGGTATTTTCGTTTATCCGGCAACGTCTGGGAGGTATTTTTGTATTTTAAAACAAATTGTGGTTTGGGGGTCCTCCCCGGAAAGATTTGAACATTTATCTTTCGAAAAAATTAGTGTTAACGTAATTCTGACCCACAAATCCTTTGGACTCACCCTGTTTTACTGACAATAACGTAGCCTACTACGTTTTTTAGATTGTGTACGTAATTTTGTATTGTCTGAAAATTTTGGGGAAGAGTCATGACCTTTATAACCTGGATCTGCCACTGGAAATAACAAAAAATACAAATCCTTTAATAATTTAATTTTTAATGTTAAAAACTTTAGTTTTAGATTATAAAATTGGAGAAAATGTCCACTTTTAATTCAGCAATTGTTTTTCAGTTCGTTTTCATCAGGCCCCGCTCAACTCCATGTAATGACTGTACACCACTATCAACATGTACGCCATAAACGCTGAAACAAAACAAAACATCAGAACCGTCGCAAAAGCAAGAATTAAACTAAAAGAAAAATCTTGTTCATTGAGTGTTTGTGATTGGTGCGTCCAGATCAGGAAATAGAAGTTCGTATAAGACATTGGTAAGGAACATAAGGGTCGTAATTATTAATTATCATCATTTTATACCATGTGAATTTTTATTCCCTCAGAACAAAATAAAATTATCGGTTTCCTCTGAGAAAATCGACCCAAAATAAGGCTTAACCGATTACTTATTAATTTTTGTTGTAGGGACGGCGATGCCGAAGGCCGAACACAGTACACTTTATTTCCGAGTTATAATTTTACTTTCTTAAGAAACTATTTTTTTAATTCAACGCAAATTTTAAACTATTTACTATTTGCTCAGCCAGATACGCGACTCAGTAGAGTACTCCTAAAATAATTGTAGGTTTTAGCGAAGAGTTTGTCTATTATATTTGGACGAACGCCTTCAAAATAGAGGACGCGACAAAAACACAGCCGTGTACATTTAATAGCGAACTCTTAATGCAGGCGCTAGTACAGTATGCGCCAAAATAAACAATACTGAAATTTTAAGATTGTATTTACAGTACTGATAGAAAATAAACTGTATACTTAAAAGGATATAAAATAAATTTAAATAAATTTATTTACTTAGTTACGTACTTAGTTTTTTTTCTTTAATTGAATTATTGTGGCTAGTGGGTACTTCCGGAAAATGTTCATAACCACCAAGGTTTCTGGAAATTCTTCTCAACGACTAGTTGCCTACATTCATTTTCAAAGACGTTTGCCTCAAGCTTCTATTCAGTGACTGTAACACTTGCTGCGACACTCTCCCGTAATGCTTCGTTCGTTCAGACAGTTTTTGGGTGACCTGAGCAGTGAACAGCCCTTCCGTTGGGTCAAAACACTACCCATTCTACGACACTTGTGAAAAAAGTAGTGAAAAGTGAAAAAGCATTATATAATTTTTAGGTGGGTTTTGGTGGAAATGCTCTTGAAAACCTAATGCAGTGTGTGACAAACCGGGCCCACCCGAAGTCCAACTCCGTATGAGCGAAAATAATGCTCTACGATAAAGCTTCCTCTGCAGTGTTTAGCGACATGTCAGCAAAAAATAACCTCAGACATGAAATAAATAAAAGTCTTATAGACTTTGCAACAATCAAAAGTTGTCACGGCTGAGCGACAAAGCAACAATAGCGTATTGAGCTTCAGTATTGTTTATTTTGGCGCATACTGTATCTATATAAATAAAATAAGACTTTTGTCTGTTCATTGCAAAGAATCCATCAGTTTTTGGTTATTTGGTGTTCATATACTTTGCATAGACCGAAACTGGTTTCAAAAAATTCCTGTCTGTCTGTCTGTCGGTCGGTCTGTCTGTCTGTAACGTTTTAAGGCATTTTGGACCGCTTATAACTCAGAATCAACTGAAGCTATGGCGGTGAAACTTCGTTTTAGGGTTAAGCTCATTGCGCAGTGTGTCTTTAGCTATACTTTATACCCATACAACATCCACAAAATAAATGGCGAGGAGCACGATTTTAAGGAATTTTAGACCGCTTATAACTCGAAATCCGCTGAAGCTATGGCGGTGAAACTTTGTTAGAGGGTTAAGCTAATCACTCAGTGTGTCTTTAGCTAAACTTTATGTCCATATAACATCCTCAAAAAACGGGTAGAACGGCGGAAGTAACTATGACTCTCATAAGGTAGCTAACACGTATCTATATAAATAAAATAAGACTTTTGTCTGTAAATTGCAAAGAATCCATCGGTTTTGGTTATTTGGTGCTCATATACTTTGGATATACCGAAACTGGTGTCAAAAAATCCTGTCTGTCTGTCTGTAACGTTTTAAGGCATAATGGACTGCTTATAACTCAAAATTTGACGAATCAATGGCGGTGAAACTTCCTTTAAGGGTTTAGATCATTACGCAGTGTGTATTTTGCTGTATTTCATACCCATACATCATCCAAAAAATAAATGGCGAGGGTTCACTGAACACGTATTTAGACGTTGTCGGACCACTTATAAGTCAAAATTGGCTAAAACTATGGCGGCCAAACTATGTTTAAGTATTAAGCCCATCACGCAGTGTATCTATAGCTATATTTCATACCCATACAACATCCACAAGGTGAACTAACAGGCAAACTGAATTGTTTTCTAAGGATATATAGGAAACTTTTTTTGTTTATTTTAAATTTGCAATTTTCTTCAAAAAAATATACACAAAGCTATGTTAATAAAGCCCCGAGGCGAAGCGTGGGTACTCTCAGCTAGTTTGTACTAAATGTATTGTTTCTTGTATCCACATACCCAAGACGAGAAGGAGACCTATGATGGCCGGAGCGAGGGCAATGGCAACTGGCAGTCCAACAATCAGCAACCACACTGTCAACACTATCCTCAAGACGAACAGACCAGTGAACACGCACAGGTAGTAGTAGATGAAGCGTCGCCGTTCCTGGAAAACAAAAAACAACAAATAATTTACACTAAGATCTAAGGCTTCCGGTTTACACCGCGTCACAGTTGAAATAGAATTACTGCTAGACGTTTCGACCTCGCTGTGGAGAGTCATCCTCAGTAGCTTGTTGACTGGCTGAGACTGGATTGGCCGGCCGTGGCGTCTTCCTTATATACCCCAGTGGGGTTCCTGTCACCTGATTGGCCGAAGTGGGCGGAGCCTGTTGCTCGTTGTCGAACTGGATTGGCTGGCTTCAATAGGACTTCTGAAGAACTGGCTGCCAAGTTTTTGATAATTTTATGCTGTCTTCTTTGTTAAAGTTGTCTTCATGCTTAATTATTTCTATGGTTTCTCTAATTTTCCTTGGATAATAGTGTGAAATTTTGCCAAGACTTTGGTTTTGTCAAAATCAATTCCATGCTTTGTCTTGTAGCTGTGTTCTGCTATTGCCGACTTGTCTATGTCTTCTTGGACTTTACTGGGGTATATAAGGAAGACGCCACGGTCGGCCAATCCAGTCTCAGCCAGTCAACAAGCTACTGAGGATGACTCTCCACAGCGAGGTCGAAACGTCTAGCAGTAATTCTATTTCAACTGTGACGCGGTGTAAACCGGAAGCCTTAGATCTTAGTGATGACACCGGCCGCGAAAGCCTAAGAGTTAAGAAATAATTTACATTTGACGAAGGAATGGATAAAACTGTAAAACGGAAATAAATAACCGGCTAAAGCGTTGCTAGCGTGAGTGAAGTGAATTAAGCGATTTGTATCTTCGCTAACCTCAAAGCCTTGCTTCAGCCTCAGCTCAAATTTAAGTGTTTAATACATACTTTGATTTAAGACACCGACCACTCTAGAGGCTATTTTAAGGTGAATATGGGATGAAAGGTGAGTGTGTTGAGTGTTTTGATGGATGATGAGAGATAGTCTTGTTACAAACTAGGGCCGACTCTTCCCCAGATTGGGTCGTTAATTATTAGCCAAACGACCAATGGAATGGACCAACGGCTTAACGTGACTTCCTAACCACGATATATCATAAAAAGAAAACGCATTTCAAATTTTATCAAAATCGGACTATCCATTATGTTTTATAGCGAAAAGTTAATATTTTTGCTGTCATTGGCGGATTTTAATGGTACTTTTTTTGGTATAGTAATGAGTAACACCAAAGTTCATATTCATCACCATTAAATTAAAGAAACATTTTGAATTTAGATAGTTAAAAAAGCATTTTCTGTGAAAACTGTGGTTACAAAACCATAACTAAGTACATTTATGATTTTACTTGTAATTTTATTTCAGTGTGGGGCCCTGAAGTGAACGAATGCATCGCAATAAAATCACTGTGTTGTGAATACTTACTGAATATACTCCATAAACTAGACAAGAAGAAGTGAAGATCAGAATCACATCCCAAATGATTGACGGCCAAAACGTTCCGTTATCTGCGAAATAAAAATAAAAAATACCGTCAGCAAAACCGTTAAACGTCAAAATACACTATTCTACCTAGATAGTGAACTGTAGATTACAAAACATATTTTTCCACTTTCATCTAAAATATATTTTGCATTAAACACATGTATTGATGAGCTAAAGTCGCACTTTTAAATTTTATTCTCAGGGAAATAACGGTTTGTTTGTATGATCTTTATGTGGCAAGGACATCAGCTGTTTGACGAACGAAAGTGACTGATCTATTGTAAATAAATCGACTGTTTTATCAGGACCACACCAACTATCAATTTTAATATTGTTTAGGGTACTCTCCGAGAAATAATCGATTCCAAATCGATACTAAGCACTTATTATTGATGATCAATCGAAAGGAACTAGCGTAACAACAGCTGTTTCTTCAAGTAAACATCACAACTCAGACTAATGAGTTCAAACGAGTCATTTAAATTAAAATACATGTTAATAGATACATTTATTGATATACTATCTGAATTATGACAACAAGTATCGTTCGTCAATCGACCCAAAAGTGTATTTTTGATCCTCGCTCATTTCATTTAAGAGTGCTTAGAACTTCAAAGAGGCTGTGACCTTGAATTTCGTCCCATAAGAGCAATGTAAAAACATGCATTTTCTTAGAACACCTCACGCCTACAGTTTTCATCATATTTTTATGAAATAAACTTTGTTTTAAAGTGCGTTACTGTAAATAATTTAGTGGCTCCATTTCTATTTTCTCATTTGTCAAACTGTGACATAAATCCGAAAAATGAAGAAACGTTGTATTTACTTGAACTTTGTAGGTTATTACAGACGGGTCATAGTTAATTAAACTAACATTAAAACATTAAACTAACATAATTGTTATTGTTACTAAAATTGTTATTAATTAGTATTTGTGACAAAAATATTTTTGTGATTTTAAAATTTTTAATTTGTCATTGTTTTAACAGACGTAGCCTACAAATGTCACTAGTTGTATTTACGTTTAAACTAATAAAATTTTCAAAACAAGTAGTTAGCGGAGTCACTGCAGTAGATCACCATATTTAAAATAAAACCTATCTAATGAAAATTGTGGGCGTTTCTCAAGAAAATGCTTATTTTTACATTGTCCTAACGAGTAATGAGACAAAAACAAAATGGCCGACAGGTACTGTGCACTCTTACGTCCTCGGACGTTAAACTTGAACTCGTATCAAAATGCTTCACTCTAGGACCTAGTGATGAAATATACTAACACTTTCCTGGAAATACAAGTGCAACCTGAGCATATTTCAAAACAGCTGTTTGAATTCGACCGTGTTTAGCCCTGAGAGGAAAAATATTTCTAAATTCTTTCTTAAAGCACGTATAAATTGTACGAGGGACTTATTTTGTGTCTATTTTCTCGTTTCTAGTGCACGACACATGTTGGTCTTAAATATACGAAATAACTCTTTAAGTTAAGTACGGATCAGCTGTTCGACTGACAGTTGACAAATTAATAAGCGTAGTAGGCTATAAACAACTCTCTTAAATTTTATCAGACATTCCGTGGAGATATGATGGAGTGTTACTTTGACGTTTGGTAAATTTAATAACCCTGTTATCTCTGAATATAACCTCTTTCTGGTGTAAATAAAGCACAAAGTTATGTTTTTGAAAATCTCTGGAATATTTGTCGGGTTAAAAACTGGCGGTTATACGAAAAGATTCCTCAGAATATTTACAAAACCACTTACCATATAAAGATCCTGAAGGGTCGCTTACAGCCGTTATAAAATCACCCAATGAACCGATCTGGAACAAACGTTTTTAACTTAAAACTCTATTGCATTTTCTACCAGTTTTGAGTTTGAAATTACACAACGTTTCGAGAGGTAAAGAAACTCCTCTTGTTATCAAGTGAAACCTAACCTAAAATATAAATTCTCACTCTCTCTTTCAGATACTAAGTAATATAGTTTCTCACATGCTAGGCGTTGTTGAATTCATTTCTTCTGTAATTTTATTTATGGTAAGATTATTTTTTAATCTAGTTGCACGATGTGTAGAGTTGACCATCAATCCAACTCCAAACTAAAATCGGGACCAATGATTACTAAACTACTCAATAATCATTGATTATTCTGTTTGCCTATTAGTTAGGCTACGTTGAAAGAGTCATAGTTACTCTCGCCTTTTCCACGTTTTTAGAGTCCTCTTTGGTCCTTAGCCATTTATTTTGAGAACGAGCTAAACAAAATGGCTTTAAAAGTTACAAAGACAGGAATTCTTATAACGTCAGTTTCGGTCTTTACAAAGTATAGATAACCGATGGATTTATTTCAATGTACAGACAAAAGTCTTGATTTATTTCTATAGATAGCAAATCTAACAATGGTTTTGAGCTCCAATATTGGAATGAATAGTATCGTTTAGAAAACACTTCTATGCCAATATTAAATGTTTGTTTTTTATTTTAAAACCTTAATATATAAAAAGATATTGACATAGAAGTGCTTTTTAAATTACATTAAGCAACCCTAAGTCTACAGTGCTCTTGTAACTCCTTCAAAGCCAGATGGCAGTTTTAGTACAAGCCTGTAGCAAAACTGCAGTATGACAATTGCAGGCGTTCTCTTAATGGGTAGATTTACTGGATTATCATAAAAGACTGGTGTGGTTTGAATCATATTTTCGATAAAAAATATAACTGTAAGCTTTTTAATTCTTCATCTTAAACTGCCATTTTATTTAGTAAGTTATTGTGTGGCACCATTAGCCGCTCGGCAAGTTTCTTATCAGGTCCAGTTTCTTCGAATATTTTTAACAAAGTCGGATATTATTTTATGTGATGGACCTATCCTGTATTGCACGTTAAGCTGATATCACGGCTTCCAAGTAAGCCAACAATAAAACACACTTTCCTTTATTTTGTTAGGTAACTCACACAACCAAAAACAATGTTATAGTAGAACGATAGCGCATGGATACCACATGGCTGAGGCAGCCCACGCACAGAATGCGCAAGTTCGATTGTTCTCAAAACCGCACGCTTTGGTCAAATTTTGGTCAAATTTGAATAGTCACCATCGGGCAATCTCTCGAGCATGCGAAGCCAAGGGTGAGAAAGCGCAGTAGCGCGCATTCTGTGTGGACTGCCTCAACTATGTTTAGCTGCCTGCTTCAGCCATTTGCTATATATGCGTTATCTACCTACTAAAGCATTGTATTTGACAAAACATAACCAAATGCCAAAACAATGAAACGAGAACTGTTATATCGTGGTTACAACCGTATGCTATCAGAAATATACCCATACAACATCTAAAAACTTAACGAGGGTCTTGAAAAACATTGCGTTGTCTTGATATAAATTACAGAACCACCAACTTTTGTTTATGATGACCCTATATTGTACCGTCAACATTAAAATAGATATGATAACTGCACTACCGGCACCACTACATAAATGTTTGGGTGGTTTTGGAAATGGCCACGGATCCATTTTAACCAGAATCCTCGATTTATGATGTTTATGATTTTCACAAAGTGTCAAACGTTGATTTTGTGTGTGATTTTATTGTTGAAATATCTATGATGTTGATTCTTAAATTACCGCACCGTACACAATTGAAAATGGACGGTTCCGTTTAATAAGTTTTGTTCTGTTAATAAATTTATGTGATGCACAGCTTTCTTTAAACAATATTAGTATGAAGATAATGGACCTAGAAAGTTGAAACTAGTGCGATCAATAAACTCCGTCAAATAATTTTAATCACGTCATAATATTGTAATATTGACAAAATAGTTCTAACGAATAGGTGCTTAGAAGAAAATGCACCGAACGAAAAGGGATTATTTTATACAGAACAATTATTGCCATTCATGTCAATGAGGTTTTATGGATTTATTTTAAATTAAATAGTTAATCTAGTTTAAAACTTACTGGAAGGATGCGCTGATGACACTGAACTGTACAGCTTCGACTCTCCTCAATTAATCAGCTGTTGTGATAAGGAAAATAAAGAAAGACCTACTTTATAAAGTGTTTATCACAGCTCATCCTCACTCGATGATCAATAGATTTACGTACACACTGCACTCAGTTCTATAGATAACTCAGTGTGTAATCACTGTTATCTTGAGTAAACAGGTAATCTGTCTTTGTTTGGGGACTTTTTACTGATAAACTGGTGAGGAAATCGGAAATTGTGGTTAAATTGTATGACGTTTGGTGAGTAATCGATTTTATTTATAATCTGCAGTGAAGAAGCTAGTAATGAGTATAGGGGTACGCCCTTTGAGTCGTTTCAAAGATTATGTTATGGTAGGTAGATAGCGCAATGATGCCACATGGCTGAGGCAGAAAAAACAACATAGTTGTGGCAGCCCAAACCTATAGGGATAGGGAATTTGACATGGGAAAATGTGCAAACGATGCTTTAGTAAACAATTTGGCGATAAAAAACCGACTTGGGATAATCTTTTAAAAGAAAATTTAAAATTATAGTTATATATAAAGTTCAAAATTACTGTCATAAGTTTTATACGTTAATTGAATTTAATCATATGTTTTACTTATTTGTTTTGCAATTGTTTTTATTAGTTTCATTTATTTGATGAAGAGTATTGTAAATACTTGAAATATTATACGTTCTTCTCTTTGAAAATTGAGTTTTATAATTTAGCAGAAGAGTGTCAAATAAAATTTTAATAATTAGTAAACAATGTTACATAGCGAAAAGTACCTTTTCATTTGTAAGTTCATCTTGCGATAACATAATTTACTATGTTCCACAAGTTGCAAACAGTAAGGCGCCTGCAGTCTTTGATAGTTTAGTATTTATTTACAATCCACTTATAATAATTATACTAATGTTAATTAGTATTAATTAATTACCGGTATTACACTAATTATTAGAAGCTATGTACAGTTCCTTATTTCCTTCTGGTAGCAGCACTCTTTGATCGGTAGTCCCACGATGCGAGAATGTGTGCCGCTCTCGCCTAAAGGTGCATTGTCACTGGTGCGGCTGGAACGTCTATCGTTCAACGTCAGTCGTTGGACGGTTATCGCTCGGAGATTATCGTTGTAGTGGTTGTTGTCACTGATGCGATTTTCTCACGGTAGTCGGTAGCTCAGTTGCTTCTTGACTGTCGGTAAGTGAACTGTTCCATGATGAATTAAAAACAATCTTTTTAAGTTATTTGTTGATTGAAGATATAAAAGATGAAGAAACTTTAGAAATGATAAACAGCTATACACCACGACTTAGCATGCATAATATATTTAAAACAAGAAGAGAAGAAGGATACTACAAAATATTAATAAATAATCATTTGAAAGCTGATGAGGGAATGTTTTCTGAGTTCTTCAGACTTTCTAAACTCCAGTTTAAGTTTGTGTCTAGTTTGATTAATGAGGACCTGAAGAGAAAATCTACAAACTTCATCCCGTATCCAATTACAGGAGATAAAAGTTCGCTCTTACGTTAAGATAGGTTATTGGTTTTACTCATTGAATCATTGAATGTAGCTTTATAAATAGTTTAGAACCTGCAATATAGGAGGGGCTAGCTAGTAAGATAAATAAAATTCATAAATGACATAACTGTAATTGACAATTATGTAAATTTGGTAGACATCGCAAAAAACACTACGCACTTTCACGAAACTTCATGTGTGTACACCTCACAAATCGTGCAACGACTGCGACTATGACTGCTCCAAGAGCAGACCCCTACGACAGACGTCAACGACTCTAGCAACGGCCGTGTGAGTGACAACGGCGCCATAAGAAACAATACAAAGCAGGCGCTCTACGTCTGACGTCCAACAACTGACGTTGAACGTTAGACGTTCCAGCCGCACCAGTGACAATGCGCCTTAAAAGGACTCGCAGATGTCCACCGCGGGCATAATGTAACTCTGTATGATCACACTGCTCTGTCAATTTACTAGGGCGTACTTGCGCACTTTCACACACTGTACAGAACAGAATTTAAGAGTGCATACGTATAATATTATGTTGACCTTAGCTTCGAGAATCTTCTACTTCTAGATGACCGCTGAAACGTGACTGAACGGTAGGCTTACGTTAATAGCGTTTCAAGACCATTTCGGAAATTTCTCGTTAGCCTAGGCCAATGCACAAATAATGACAATTTGCTATGGTTCAAGTAATTGACATTTGACTATATATTTATAGAAAACTGTTCATGACCATATGTATAGATTAGACTACATGAGGGCCTATTTGGCTCTTTCAAGGTCAACGCTGAGCCAATGGAATCGAGGTGAGTCCCCCTTCCATCACAACTCCATGCAAGAACTCCGCGTTTGATACTTTTTATAACTTTGATTTAATACACCGACCACTCCTGTATTTTAAGGTGAATATGGGATGAAGGGTGAATGTGTTGAGTGTTTTTGATTGATGATGAGATGTAGTCTTGTTACAAACTAGAACCGACTGTTCCCAGATTGGACGTAATTAATTAATAGCCCAACGACCAATGGAATAGACCAACGGCTTAACGTGACTTTCGAACCACGGGTAGTGGCTATTGTGAAAAGTTATCACTGCGCCCCCGGAAATCGAGCCCGAGCTGATTTGGTGCGAAGCACGCACTATACCACTGAGCTATGGCCACACTGACTCGGCGTTGACGTTGGTGTGAAATCGACTTATTTATTAGTGTACTTTTTTTAGTAAGGTGATATCTCTACTAACTCAATCCAGTTGGTTTATTTTCTTTAGTCGTTAGGCAATTAGTTTCAAATAAGTGGCCCAATCTGCACAACAGTAGTTTGGGGACCTACTTTACAACAAAGCTTACACCTCAATATCTACCAAAATGCTTATCAGTCGTCCCATTTACCAATTACCATTCATCCAATACTCACTTTAAAATACTCCTAAGAGTGGTCGATGTCTCAGGTCAAGTATCAAGTATAGTAACGCTTTAATTTCTCAACATAGTAAAACACAATAATTACAAAAATAGTTATGTTTTGCAGCCTGTCTAATGTTTGAGCAAAATCAGATGGTAATAGGAACAGCTGAGTTGCGTCAACTCGCCAGGCTGCCCAACATACCAAAAACATGCATCCTTGCTAAAAGCCCAAATTAAATTAACTCCCTAAAGCAACAGGGTAAGATTGCAGTGTCTAAAGTTCAGGCTTGAAACGTTAAATTATACAAATTGGAGACAATGTTTACTAAGTTTTATTCATTGTGGTTCACCGGTTGAATTTCTGTTTGTCAACTTAAGTGTTTGAAATGGAAAAAGATAGGTAAGTTTACACACGCAACTAGGCCTATTAGAGCTAGGTTATGCATACACAAGTTGTGCAATAATGATAAATCCAAACAAATAACTTAGTTGCCGTATCATACTTGAAAGTATGTCTGATGTTCTTTTTATTGCGATATCGTGTCAATTTTGAACATACTAAATTTGGCCGATTTGTAAAACTAAGTGGCTTATCGGCAATTTACACAAAACCAGCATAGGCCCTAGCCTTGTGAAGGCTATGCCTTTAGAAATAAGTATTAATTGCATGTCAAACACTTAAGTGGTTTAAAAAGTATAGTGTCTCTTACATTATCGGTTTGTAGCAATGTTTGTATCAGTAAACTGATGATTATTATTATTGTTTTGTTATCTGATCAAATCATTGTTTTCAGATTTTCTCTTCTTTTACTTGAGCCTGGCGAGATATATTTTGAAGATTTGAGCGTCTATTTCTATACTAGTGAACAGAAATATAGAACTAGCCAATTACAAGAATCTGACAATTTAGGGAGGCTCAAAATATGTTCAAAATCACTTGTTTTTGAACCTAAAAACACCATGCAACCTATAATAAAAATGAAATTTGAAAACTGCACAAGTATTAACAAAGTATGTCTATCAGAAAAAGAAAGGTAAGTGTTTTAATAAGTTTGTCTTAACCTACCAAATTAACAAAAATAATTAAATTTGTTGATTTAATTCACTTACGTTATCTTTTGTCGATAGTGGCATTAAACAGTGTCTTATAATTTCTCAGCCTTAAAGTGACAAAGTTTCTATTTGCAGAATAAAGTTAAAGAGCTGCCCAAGAAATGTTTGGAAACAAACAACAGGTTTCCTGAGTTTATCATGTTTTAAGACATTTTTTGAAATAAAAGGGACATTAACCTGTACCAGCCCAGATATTCTACATGCTGTTGAAGGTCCCATGATCTCACTGCCCAGTGTTTTATATCCATTTGGCAACTCTAGACTGTAACAGGTTTTAAGAGAATTTTCCGTTAAACCTTTATGAAAAATTAAATTTAACAAATATTATTTAAGACATCATTATATGTATGCAAGCATATCTTGATCAGACTTTACAGGAAGAACATCCTTTCTCACTTGAAAATACTAAGGTAACTTATTTTAAAAACAAAATGCTTCCAAATAAAAACATAGAGTTCATTGTTAGATATCCATAAATAAAAAGAAAGAAAATTAGATTACAGAAGCTGATAATAGTACAACAATGTATTGAAATCATTTGGTTTAATATTTGTGAGAGTTTTTTTGTTTCCAGACTGACGACCGCAAATACGGACAACTCAATCTGTGTGGATTGCACCAAACACGTGGAAATGCTGCCGGGAAACGTTATCACTCCTTACACATTCAGAGATGTAAGTCAGATGCTTTGTGTTTAACATAACTTTGATATCAGGAATTTGTTGAAAAATATCTTGGTTGTTTCCTACTTAAAAGAAGTAGTTGTAGTGTAGCTACTTGGTACTTTTTGTATTATTGTATTGTATGAACATACATACAAGAAAATGTATTGAGTGTGTCAGTACTGAGTGAGCAGTACAGTGGGCCGTTCAGGTGGAAATAACTTTTGTAAATTGAAGGCGCATAGCCTTTAGGTGTTTTCAACTATGTCTTAATCACTACCATGTTAGTTTCTTGACAATTTTGATTTTGCAGGAGAGGAAAAGGTTTATTTTCATCTTGAACTACGGACACATCGAGTTCTGTCTTCGGCAAATCGGACAACTTCACAGTGCTTCTACCCTCCCAGCTCGAAAACAGAACGAAATGGTTGGTATAATCGATGAAGTAGAACAAGTCTTCAAACTAAAAACAATATGAGGTGCTTTTCAAATCCATGTCAATACAATTAGAAATTACGTAGAGGTATATTATACTTTTACATACTTATTGCTTTTTAATACTGAGTTTAGTATAAAGGGAACATTCTAAGATACACATTTATGGGAATAAAAGTGTACTCAAAACCGTTGTGTGATAAAAAGGCTCTTGGAACCTATTGCAAGTGTAACTTAACTGTGACTTTGGGATGTGTTTCTCTGAGAATTCGTTCGAGTAGTACTCGTTTTAATATCTGTGTTGTCTATGTGTTGACAGATGATTGAATCAAAGTCAGCTGGTTTTAGCATCTCATTGGTCAGCTGTTTACTGAATTTCGTTTCAATACAACTCTTATTACCGTGTTTGTAAACATACAAAATTGAGAAGAAAATCAATAGCAGTTGTGAACTGAGATCAGTTACTCGGTTTCGAATGCAAAAACATCGCCCAAGTGAAATATACGCTTGAAATTAAATCCGTGTATAGTGAAGTGATAGGCGAGTCAACCGTCGCGACATTGGTGCGAGGCCCCGATGAAGCGTTCCGCGATGAGGCGAAGGGGCATTCCGAGAATGTCATCCGCGGTTACGTTTGTTGAAACTGTGGATGCTTGTTGAAAAGGATGGTGACTTTAGATGAAATTAGTGAACATTTCCCAAATGTTTCACGCACTATCATTTGAAGTCCTCACAGAACACCTCAAGTGCCGTAAAATTTGTGCTAAGAGTGGGTTCGCGCGCTTACCGATAATCCAAATTAAACGAGCTGCAGCGCTAAGATTTTTGGGACGCTATTCAGCGATCTCATGCAGCTGAAAAGGCGCAGCAGTTACTCAACCACTTCCGATGGGATGTTCTCGACCATCCTCCGTTACAGCAGACCTAGCCCCTAGTGACTATCATTTGTTCACAAAACCTTTTGGGTGGAAAGTGTTTGAGGATGACGACAAAGTCAAACAAACGGTACTGGCTTTTTCAATGGATTGGTGACGGAAGACTAGGTATTCTAAAGCTTGTAACAAAGTACAATAAATGCTTGGATTTACAAGGTAATTATCTAGAAAAGTAGGTTAAGATATAAAATGTAAAATACAAAGTTTCGTTGAAAAATTTTGGGGTTTTCTTTGTTTTATTGGAGAACGGGTATTACTTTCCAAACGACCTGTGCCAAAGAATCATGGAAATCAGCGAGATCAAGAAATAGTGCGGGGGAAAAAAGGAAATGTGCAAGAATTTTATTTAGCTACCTGCTGTACCACTTATAATTATTCAAAAACAGATCAATTTTGATTTGGAAAATAAAAAGACATCACATTTTGGATTGAGCTCTTCAGTAATGTAGGGGACAATACTTTGTGTTAGTGAACAAGTAAGTCATGGTTAGAAGGACTCGTCCTATCACCATAGTTTCAGTTTTCTCTACCAGTTATTCATCCTGTTTTCCTAAAACAGCAAATAAATATCCGAGACTGCTGGAGTACCACAGCCAATTGTCACGGCAGTACTTTAACTCACAACCTAAAGTTGGGAGAACTATTTGATTTAAAGCACTCTACTTTTCTGATTTTAAATGTACCTTTTAAGTTTTTCTTTTCCACACAAACTGTACGGTGATGACAATACCAGTATAAGATATTGTAGGTTGGTTGAGACTAGATAACCAAACCGGTACCAGAGATTTTATCATTTTAAAATTAGTATGTGTCAAAATTAGCTATAATTATTATGAAGTTTCAACACAATCCTTTGTACAATGACCTCAATAAAATGTTTAATTTCAAGGAAAAAAGTCTAGTTTTAATGCCTACAATAAGAATTGAATGAATTGAGGTTATTACTCCGTCATCTGCTAAACTAACAACTGGTCTGATTACCGCATGCCGGGTTGTGAGATAAAGTATACGAGTCACTCTGGGCTGCAGACTCTGCTGCTGAGCTTTGCACACTGCAAGGAGCGAGACATGTTCTACTCCAGTGTGCTCGCACAGCCCGGCCTGCGTCTGGCAGATCTGGACCGAGAGCGGATGCTGCTGTGTTGGCAGAACGAGTACTGTCCAACTATGAGTACCTTCTCTACTTGAACAGGTAGGATAGGAAAAATGAAGGTGGAGAAAGGTGCTGATAAAAGCTCTCACATTAGAATTATTTTAGTTTTTTATTTTCTTAAAACTTAGTACAGTAGAACTTCAACTATCCAAACTAATTGGAACCGGACCTCATTCGATTAATCAAATATTCAAATGGTTGGGTTTTTACAAAAAATTGGGAAATTCAGAAAAAAACTTTTACAATATATTAGTGCTATTGACTTTAATTACAAAAGTAAAATACACACACAAGACTTTAAATAAACAACTTTTCCCAGTCCGTATTTTTTGTCCATTATTCCTTTCTGAAACTTTGCCGTCCTCCTTTATCTAATTGTTCCAAAATTTTAATTTTGTCTCATGAACAAAACCACCGCGTTCCTCTTAGAAGCCATATGATATAATGATACAGTACAACTCAATCATAAATATGTAAAAAAATGCAAACAACACAACACAAGACATTGGCACAGACAGATGTAAGTCAACTACGGCGTCAATAGACTGACTGAGTAAACAAACAAAATCAGGTGCAGACAGACAGACAGCGCCACAGTCAAGTGTCCGCCTGATTGTCTAGTACAGTCACTGCCAATACTAGTAGTGTCTGTACTGTCACTAGTGTATTGTACAGTCACTTGAATCGTAGTTTGAAGAAACAACGTGGCGAAGCGGCTCCTAATCATCCTTCAAATTCACGTAACAAAACTTCTTGTAATTTCTTTTCTCTAAAAGCGATTCGGATAATTGGCGATTCGGATGATCGGAGTTCGGATAATTGGAGTTCTACTGTAGTCAGTAAAACAGACACTTCAGTGAACACATGACAGACTCCGTCATAAACAGGGGTGGACTTTTTATTTTGAGACAGGACAACACAAATTATTCAGATAACATTTATCAGCATCCAAAAGTGCATAATCTTTAGTTGGCGTAGCGTAAGTATAGTGGCGGAAGTCACTATAACTCCTTTAATAATAAAAAATACTTCCTGTCCCGAAAGTTCTCAAAATAAATTGTTTCCCAACCCAACCTGCAAAAAATAAAACATTCAGTATTGTGTTATATTCCAGTGAAGCGGACAGAACGTTCAACGATCTTACTCAGTATCCTGTGTTCCCGTTGGTTGTCCAAGACTACACTTCCCCGTCTCTGGACCTCTACAGTTCACAGACATTCCGAGACCTGTCGAAACCCATCGGAGCACTCAACTCTACCAAGCTTCAGAGGCTTAAGGTACTTTACCATTGTCAAAGTAGTTATCAGTGGTCAGTCTTGTTGCAAGCTTCTCAGCTATGTTAGAAAGTAAGCAATTCGTTTATTAATGGAAATAAGTAGATGAAATTCAATACAAAGTAAAGTTGAATCAATTTTGGATTTCATTCTTGAGTTTTATTATTTGATATTTTTTATTTAATTTAAAAGTGAACTGCAAATCAAATTATATTCCAAAGCCTTTATTGCATGTGGCAGCCTTTCGATCAGCAGCGTCCTTCGTCAGATAACGGCAACAAGAACAACATTGCACATCAAATAGAACTTCACGCAAACAGATGTTGGCAGTATAATCCAATTTAAGTCAGCACAGTAAATCCGTTCCAGAATCTAGAAAAGGGTAAAAGAAAAGTTGAAAAAAAGGTAAAAAGGAAGAAAAGTGTAAATTCAGAAAATATGGAGAAAATAAAATAAAACTGTTCAGACAAAATTTAACTTTTAGTCCGTTCCATTAGACGCAACAAACAAAATTTAGCACATTATATTGCAATTCTGATATGTAACATATTGTAGTTTAACCCTTTGGGTCTCATTTTATTTTTAAATTTTCATTAAAAGCCTCCTGGGTTTCCCCAGTCCCCTGTAAGCAAAATTTCAGCAAACCCCTCTGAGTGCGGTACATTACCAGTCATTGAACCACACCTCTAAGCGGGGATTTAAGCCTCCCTAAGCTCAAAAGTGCCACTCTCCGCCTCACTGGATTTGATGAGCCATTTATCTTCAGTGATCTCAGCGGGTCATTGTGGCCCCCTGCACGGCATGATCAACAACTAGCATTGCACCGTGCCAGGCGCACTCATGGGCTGTCAAACTCACACTTGAGTTGCAGGGAGGAGGAAGTGGTAGTTTAACACTTCTCTGCTAGGCGCCGTTAGTGTAAGCGTAGTCCTGCATATCAGAGACTCGTCTCTATACTGCACACATTAGCGTTCAAGGAAATGGCGTTTGTCGACCTATAGTCGACATCTGACCTCAAAGGGTTAAAGCTTTAAAAAGTGCTATTTTCTGGAAAGTGCTATCTCCTATCTTTACTTTGTTAACCTAAAGCCGATCCAGATAATCTCTAATTTGTATATTCTGGTTAAAAAGGTCTGGATAAACAGGATTCTACTGTACAATCTTAACCGACCACCTCAACTGACCATTGAGTCAGCCATTGCCCGATTTGATTTGACCAATTTTTGTCAGTTTTGCACGATCTCAATTTGTAAAGATTAGTTACAAAGGAGAACCATCTATTGTTTAAATAATTAGTTATCAGTTGTTTAGTCCTACACATCGTTAAAGGGATTTACTGGTGATAGTTTTGATTTCCTATGATGTCAAGAAAGTAAGACTTTTGAATGGTGCACATTTTTTAAACTTCAAGACAAGTTTGTTGCCGTTGACGTCACCTGGTGAGCTGTTCCAGTCTCATTTCCCTATTTGCCGAGATAAGTGTGTAATCTTCTGTAATTATGTGATAAGGTGAAGCTGTCACATAGTCACACTAGATTCCTGAAATAACAACAGTCAGTATTAATAGCCTAATCTCTTGCTATTGCTTTGTCGTATATAAAGTAGAGTGATAAACTAATAAATTTGTACACTCTTCATATTCATCTTTGGAAGATTAAGTATAATTTAACTTGCCTTTCTAAAGTACTTTGGTGGAAGAACACTGTTCCTGTTAAAGTCCAGTTTCTTTGAAAAAGGTTAATAATAGTGAATAAAATAGCTACACCTCTCAGCAACTCGTAAGATAAGTAGGGATGTCGGGATGGACTTTTTGACTTCTTATGTAACAAAGTTGCTTCTGAAGTCAAATGTAGTAAAATATAAACAAGAGCCATTAACAAAGACAGATAAATGTATTAATTTGGTAGGTACTAGATTTAAACTTGAATTTGCCAAGCTATTAGAATGGCTACTATATGAGAACCAAACGGCCAAAGGGAACAAATTGTCTGCGTGTTCTCCCATTTAATTGGCAAATTTTGTTTTGTTTATTTACCAATAGACACTACCAGCACTCAAAGTTGTTTTTCGGCTCCAAGTCTATTCTTGGTGCCAAGTCTTTTAAGTCAGATCACAGTTCCAAGTCTGTTCTCAGCCGGATCCGACTTTGTCAAAAACTGTGTAACAGTCTTCGAGAACTAAGATCCGATGTTTGAGCCAAAAAAAGCTGAATACTACCCATCACTAGTTCCAACAAGTTTTCTTACACTTGTTTCCAAGATCTTTATTAAGCTTGATGTTGTACCAAGATATATAAAAATAATTGTTTGCAACAGGAACGATACGAAGATATGACGGAGGACAAGTTCCTGTACGGTTCTCACTATTCGACCCCAGGCTTTGTCCTCTTCTACCTGGTCCGACTCTATCCGCACTATATGCTGTGTCTCAACAACGGCTCGTTCGACAAGCCTGACCGCATGTTCAACAGGTGATTATGGTTTAGAATAGAAAAAGTGGATAACTTTTAATTCCGATTACTAGCCTACGAAACCAAGGTGCAAAAACAAACAAGTCGTGTAGTAGTGGTTTTATGTTCTAGGGTAGCAGATGTTTGGCGAAACATTCTCACAAACACTTCGGACTTCAAAGAGCTGGTGCCAGAGTTCTACGATGTTGAGAATCACGGAGACTTCTTGTGCAACAAGTTTGGAACCAACTTCGGTTACAGATCGGACAACACAAGAGTGGGGGATGTGGAACTGCCCCCCTGGGCCCAAGGTTGGTAGAGATGCCTAGAAATCAATCCAGCAGCTTCTTTACAATAATTTCTTTGCATACATTTGATTAGCATTATACTTTATTAGAGATATACAACATTTTGAGATCAAGGCAAGAACTTCTTTCTCCAATCATTTGGAATATTATAAAATTGACCAGCAGTGCTGAAAACACAATTTTTGCCGTAAACATCAGAAATTATTTTAAAACACTACACTACAGTCCCATTAATCCGAACTTATTGGGACCAACCCAGTTGGATTAGTGAAAGTTCGGATTAACCGGAAAAAGACGCTAAATGACAAGTTTGAACAAAAATTCAATTTTTTATGCAAAATAAAGTTTATTTAAACAAGGACAACAATGTACATTATATTTTGTTTATCAGTACTGTATAAATGTTAGGTCATTGCATCGTGAAGGGCTGCAATGTTTTGTGTGAGATTAGCTGCATGCACAGCGACTTGTCACTGTCGCGATTGACTAGGGTGCCGGTTCAAGGTCAGGTAATACGGCAATGTACTTGTGTCTGTGTCGCTTACTGGTTATGACAGCCCCTCCCTCACCCACCCCTCATTGACGATTTAACGTGTTAACTATCTGTACTGTTTTTGTATTCAAACTGTTTCATTGAAATTTGTTCTAAAAGTTAGTAGGTATTTCGTTAGCTGAAAGGGCAAATGTGCGACACACTGAGTGATGGAATCAACTACCATGTCAGGTACCCGCCAAACTTTTAGTCAAGATTCCATTAAAGAAAATTACTACACATCTGACCAGTCTTAGTCGCCGGAACATCAGACTGGTAATCTCGTATATCACAGGTCATGGGCATTTCAGAAATCACCTAGCCAAAATGGGCCTCCACACAGGAGATACTAGTTGTAGGTTATGTGAGCGTACTCCTGAGACCGCAAAACACGTTCTTATCAAATGCAAGTACCTTGAGGCCAGGAGAAGGGGTCTTCTGGAGTCTCGTGAGTGGCAGGAGTTACACCCATCCAAATTGGGTAGCGCGATCCTCAAGCTTTGTAAGCAAACGGGGGTGGGGCTGCCTAATTAGGATAACAGGGAGCCAGCACAATAAACCAAAGGGTTGACGTGCCTGGTCTAGAGCCACTTTTCCCCATCAATCTAATCTAATTTAGTATTTTGTTTCGTTTCTTCCTTGTGACAACAAAAATGTCTTTAAAAATTTCTAGAAAATTTCAAATTTTTTTTAATTGCTAGTTTGGATTAACCGGAAATTTGAATTAATGGGACTGTGGTGTATTTTGAACCAACAGCTTTAACTTAAAAACTTATTTGGATTGAGTTCTTTTTGTATACAAGATTTCTTAGAATAAAGATTGAGTATATCAAGGATGTTCTAACAATTTCTTCAGTTATAGATTTCAAAATTTTGATGACCCTGTCCACTTAGATTACATTAGCAAGTAAATGAAAGATGAAGATAGATTGAGAACAGCAGGATTGTGTCTAGGTCCGGGGGATTTCGTGCAGAAGATGCGAGAAGCGCTGGAGTCGGACCACGTGTCTCGCAACCTTCATCTGTGGATTGATCTGGTGTTCGGCTACTACAAGCAGACGGGTGAAGAGGCTGTCAAAGCTGATAACTGTAGGTATCTGGAGCCATTTCTGACCGTATAAATTCTTAAGTATAAATCTGAGAAGCATCTAGGATGATGGGCTTGGACCCGAAACTGGTCGATGCGGTATTAAAAATGAGCCAAGGGTACTTCTGTGTCTTTTTACTTTTCTTAACATTTCAAGTAGCTCTTTGTGAACACTTGATTCCTTCAAAAACTATTTCAGACCAACTTACATTTCGATTAATAGCTTTGTTTTTGTTATAATGAGCCGATTAGTTGTTTAAAAGTTGATAAACTTTAAGAATGCCTATTCTTTTTAGATTTACTTAAAGCTGCTCCGATGAATATTTATTAGGTATTTAGTATTCACCATAACCTTAGAGTTGTAACTGGTAAGCTGCCTCTGGTTTTGGATGAACTAGGTTTGTTATAACTTGTTTTATTTGGGTTTCCTCTGCTAAAACTACCATTTTATACAGTATATACTTGATATTTCGACTATTTGTTGACCAAAGGGGTGTCAAACTATCAAAATGTTGAAAAACTATCAGTGTTTTCCACAAAAAAAGGGACAAACCTGTGGCCTATACAATGTCCCTAGCGTTGACAAGTTTGGACTGTTTTGAACTGCAGGGGGTAAAGCAAGTCAAACTTACTGAGAATGAAAACACTAACAGATATATGTTAAAGAAAAATGAACTTGCCCATCAACTTTTGCTAAAAACAAGAAAGCCAAATGGTTTAAATCTTAGATGAAACTACCACCTGGTTTGGAAATATTTATTCTTTTCAAAATGTCTTATTCTATTCTATTGTACTTATTTATATAATTTTTAAGTTTTCCTAATGTGTGTATGATCTAAAATGTTTGAAAAGTCATTAAAATGACAAAATAAATATAACTCGCTTGTTAAATAATGTCTTTTAGGGTTTCATCACAAACACCACCATTAAATACTGTTTATTCAATGAGTAAAGTGTCATACACAAAATAAGAAAAGTCGATTTTACTGCACAACATATATTATTTACTGCTTGCATATTTTATAACTAAATTCCAAAATTAAAACTTACTTCGTCTGTCACTTTTGTTATCATCAAGTCACCACGGAAGATGTAAACTGTAGTAAAAATTATCAAGTGTCAAGCTATCAACTTTCTACTGTATTATCAAAAAATGGAAACAAAGTAATCAAAAAATACATACAAATGTCAACAATGAACTGAACAATTTGCATTTTTACATGTTTTAGTAGTTTTCATCAGGACAAATGTGTTTTGTTGGCAGTGTTCTGTCGCCAGTGCTATGAAGGTGCTGTTGACCTGGACTCGATCACTGACTGGGCAGAGAGACACGCGCTGGAAGTTCAGATCATGGAGTTCGGTCAGATCCCAAAGCAGATATTTGACAAACCTCACCCAACCAGGATTACCACTAGAATAGATAGGCCGCTTGCTAATGCTACGTCCAAAGGTTTGTTTGTAGCATGTTTTTTGGATTTAAATTTACTTAAAAGATCTAAGTATTAAAACTAATTTTAAAATGTGTTAGTTGTTGTGGTAGATCCTTTTACCGAGACTAAATATGGACACTTTTGGAATGTAATCTTTAGAAGCATATTTTTGAGTATGTAGTTTGCTCCCACCTTGAGCTAACTTTTTCACCAATTATAAACTCATCAATCTAGTTTTTACATTGCTCCTTCAAGTAATGGAATATAAGTTTAGAATCTGTAATAAAAGCTAACAATTTAATAAGTAGCCTCCAGAGAGCTTAAGATCGCAAGATCAACTCTCCCTATATGTATATGATGCAGGTGGACTCTCACAGTCCACTCAGCTGCGGGAGGCAAGTGAGTATCCCCTCTCAGTAGCGCATTTCAGTAAAGAACTCTGGAATAAAAAGCGGTTGTAAAGGGCTAGAAAACTAACCACTTTTCAAACACCTTCCATTAAACTTGCGGTCCTACTAGATCAACCATGAATTAATATAATAACTATTATTGTTAATAAGCAGCAAAATGATGTGTACATGTCCACAGATCCTGTCAGCAGCCTGGTTCCTTCGTTGACGCTGAGTTCACACAAGGAGGCAGTGACAGCTGTGGCGGTGTCAGCTGACTGTGCACAGGCGGTGAGCGTCAGTCGTGTCGGCGTGCTCAAGATACACTCTGTGACCTCGGGTAGGCAAGAGCGCAGCGCGTCACTCGCCAACACACCTCTCTCCAGCCTGCTCGCCTTCCTGCCCTCCACTGTCGTTGTCGGCTCATTCGACAGTTACATGTGAGTAGCACGCCCACTTGTCATTCCAATCCTGATAGTTTTGACTGTTACCATTTTGTCAACTATAGGTTTTTGGGTGTACAAATTTTAGAGAGCCATTTTATAAATATTATATTTTTTGCCCATTTTACTTAGGTACCACAGACTTTTTAAATGTTATCTAAACTAATAAATGTAACTCAAAAAACTAATACTATCTAATGAACACTTGAACTAGGCGTAATGTGCGACACAAAGGGAAGCGGGAAATAAACTTTCCGTAGAATGAAGAAATCCAAGTTTCACAGAATGAGGCTGTGTGTTGACAGTGTAATGTCTGGCGTGGCGATGTGGTAGTGATGAACAGTGTCCTGGAGTCGCGGGGCCAGTGACATGCTTAAGCGTGGAAGCCGGAAGTGCTCGTGTCAGGCTCGTGGGACTGCTGCGTACGCTTGTGGCGCACGAAAAACCCACCCGCCGAACCTATCCGGCCTGCTTCAGACCTGGTCACACAGCTCGAGCACGAGTCCAAGGTCACCTGTCTGGACGTTAATAGGTATGAGCAGTTTGTTTATTGAACCTCACAGCTGGAATAGAATAGTAAACAACCAGTCCAATGACATAATTATAATGTTGTTTTATAAGAAAAAAACATCACTAATGCTTTGATAAATGAAATGTCGTTCGGTCAGGTGACTTTTGGGACACCTAGTAGTTTAAAGTGAACTAAAAGTCACTTAGCCAATTTGAAACATATAAAGGGAAGAATGCTGATCTGTATATCAATAAAACACTACAAAAGACCCAACTGTCAGTCTAATTTACATGCCTAAAATGAATTGCGTATTTTGTTTACCAACAGGAGAAATACTCAGTTAGTGTCAGGCACTGAGGATGGGGAGATGTTTGTCTGGTCACTCTTAAGCTACGAGATCATTCAAGAACTTCGGGTATGTTTAGAGTTATAATCTTAGTCCTAACCTAATATATTGAACCTACCTACAATGAAAACATACTCAAGCGGTCCAATAAACCACAGTAGATTCTCACTTGAGCAGACTAATGTTCTTGAGCGTAATCAAATTTTGAAAACTTAGGATAAGTGCAAGTTTTATGATTAGTCACTTCCTGTCTGTTGAATTAATTATTAATAAAATTATTTTAAGAAAGAAAACATGTAACTTTGACTTGGTAAGAACACTATTTAATATAGTTTGTTATTATATACAACAATACAACAAATTAGACAGCATATGATTTCTATAAAAATATCAAAGATAAATAATT